>LPNX010158218.1:0-17977 GCA_001517045.1 Pseudotsuga menziesii | reverse complement strand
CCCCCCCCCCCCCCTTAACCGCAAATGGCTATCCACCGGAAAATCTCAAAATGTGGTCGCAAACCACCGGGGAAACTACTATGGCGACCCTAGCCTCAGGAGAAAAACTCCGTGGGCCGTCTAAAAAGGAACCGGGTACACACCCCTAGTAATACCCCACCACAGTAAACATTCGCCCAATCAAAACCTTGAAAAACACTAGGTAAGGCAGTTACGATCCTACCTAGCAGTGATGCGCAGCTGCTAAGGTGACAAAGGTTGAGCTTCCAAACGATAGCTGGACGTGGGTACAAGCACGGAGCTCCACCAAGATTCGTAGGGTCGGCAGCACGGAGAGGATAACGGCAACCTGGGCGCAAAAACAACAATAAAACTCCAAAACCACGCCCCCTAATATATAAAAAATCGCACATGTGATGGGTCAAATCGAGTGGGGAACGCAAGTGAAAAGGGCGGTGACAACATCAGATCTTCCGCAACAATGGATGGTTCCCAACCTCCATTCACCCGCAACGACGAATATAGCGCGCAAACTCAAAGAATCGGGTGTCGGAAAGGACTGAGATCGGAGGTCGACAATTCGGATTCCTCCGCAATGTCGGGCATCCGTAAGTTAAACTTCGTCCACAGCAATGGGAATCCCGATACAGCAATGATCGTAAGCTCACATTGGCTACCCTGAGATTCTTCATCGGAAGATAGAAACTTGGACATGCCCGCAATGGCAGAGGAAACATTATAAAGGGCTCCGATATACATGGCTTGGCGGGAGACAAAAACTCAGAATTCCAAATGGTCCGCAACGGCGGAGTCCAAAACCGTAACCCGTTCGTAACGTTGGCCATGGAAGTATTCATCCCCTTCCGACACAAGATAAAAAGAACACCCAAAAAAGAAAATAATCGTCAACCACCCGCAACGGTGAAATACAAAGTAACCAAACTCTGCAACAATCGGTGCAAAAAAGAAAATCAAGATCTGAAAATCACCCACAACGGTCGGCGCGACAAAGAAAGTCAAACCCCGAAAATCAACCGTAACGGCAGGACAATCAAACGAATTAACTCCCGATATAGGAAGACTTTGAAAGCATCCAATAGCAATGATGAGCTCAATTTAGGGAGGGGATTCTTTCAATCTTTTTAAAGGAAACACAGATCTATTAACAGCAATCCAAAGAGCTGAAAATCGTTCCAAGGTCCATAGACCAAAAGTCATCAGATTAAAACCAGGCTGAAAACCAACTTATTCAAAGTAAAGGAGGGTCCAAAATTTTTTAGAATTTGGGAAATTGTTGCAGCTGCAACAATTGGCGACTACCTGGTGAATCGCAGATCTCTGAATTAACTCTCTCTCCCAGCTTAAGACTGTCTGAATAAAATCGAAAACTTCTAGATGTCTGCATTCCTAAGCAAGCCAACTTATGCATTAAATTACTTAGAAGAAGTCCATCTTTTCCGGAAAAGGTAAAATCAGTGGTGTTTCAGGTCTGAATAACTCTTTTGAGGCCAAATGGATGAATTTTATTTTACCTTCCCTTTGGTAGCTACAGCTTAGACACCACAGGATTGTGACAGAGAGTAACAGCCTTTATCATTTTGTTCCTCATTCCCATGCCAACTTGCACTTTTGTTCATTTTTGAACTTTAGTTCTTTTGATATGAGTCTTCCTGTAGGCCTTTCCTACTGAATTTTAATTCAGGATCCTCTATCCCATAGTGTCCTTTTGTGTGAAAACTATACTTTGTAGTTCAGTTCATGGACAGAGAGGATCTCGTGGCCATTTGGTACTTTATGCTTTGAGATTAATGCTTTTCGAGCTTTGCTTTGCTATGTCTTGTTTCTTTCAGGATCTTTGACTCTTCATATCTTTTAGCCTTTTCTTAATTTATGGCATGGGATCATTTGTATATGATAAACCGTTCCACTCTGCTTCCTTTCCGTGGGTGTTTGGTTGTCACTCCCTTGAGTATTTAAGATGTGAAATAAATGGAGCCTTGAAATAGTACTTCAGACCTTTTTCACTTCTGAGTTATTTACAGGGATTAAGTAAGACTTCAAATGAATGCTCTGTTAGTTAGGAATACGGTCACTAGAAGACATTCTATACTTTTAAGCACAGTCTTTCGCTCAAGATTTTAGTTAATAAAGAACCCTGATGTTCCCATTGCGACCAAAAGTTTGCCTATTATTTAAAATCAAAGGAAAACTAGCAAAATACTATAAAGAAAATAGGAGCAAAGCAAGTAGTCAAAAGAAAGAAACCTCAAAGTACTAAAAAAACATAAGCAATAAAGCCATTTATTTATGTACAAAAGAAACAAGAATGTTGCTCATTCCTGAAAATCATAAATAAAAACAAAGGAATGAGCTGGATTTAGACATGGATTACCTAACCATGGTCCAACTGCGCTGTTATTGAAATGGCACCCATATCTAAGATCCCGAAGTCATTTCTTTCATCCTGAGGGAGCTAAAGGAGCTCAGGCTGAGTGCCCGTCCTAGGACTGGCCCTTTTTGAGGTATGATGGTCTAGCTTAAGCTCAGTGAGATAGTTTCCCAGGATAGAATCAGCAGACTCATTGCCTTCTCCTAACTTAGTGATAGTATACTTCATATATGGTTCTCTCAAGATTTTTATATTACTTTGGGTACCCTTGAGAGGAAACCACAGATGAGACCAATCTGAAGCAAAATATCCTTTCATCCTGGTAGTCCAATATCGGTTGAGAATGAGACCATATCCCCTTGGTATATCAGCCACCATAATGTCAATAAATTGACGTATTTTGTTGTTTGCAGCCAAACGGATGAGGACATTCTTCATTTCACCCACCACCTTAACTCCAGTGCGATCTAATTGTGTTACTTCACGAGGTGTGGACTCTAGCTGTCCATTAATCCTTTTACAAATCTCAAGGGGCATCACATTTACTGCTGCTCCAGAGTCTACTAAGCAATTATGCACATTGTAATTCAGCATTTCTAGAGTTAAAAGAAAAGGAGCGGTGTCGAGGTTTTCCTTCCAACCTGGTTCTTGGTCTTCTTTTCCTAGTTGGTTTTAAATAGGTATGTCCTCTGCCAGCTCTTGAGTTTCATCAGAGTTTTCTCCACTGACCCCTATCTTTTCTTCTACAGGATCGACAGTCTCAGTGGTTGGTCCTATCCTCTGGTTGCGGGTATTGTTCTGATGTGCTTTTCCTTTGTCCAGTTTCTTAACATTCTCCTGCAAACTGTTAACTTTAGAAATCACTTTATTGTCTCAGCTTGTGACAGCTTTGTCCTTTCTAGTTACAGATGTGTGTTCGAATTTAGGAGTATTATCTTCAATGTCAAATAATGAAATACCATTCCATGACAACATAGTATCATCCTTTGATTCGCCTATGATCTATTTCTCCTTTTCTTCCTCACCACTGTCCCTAATCAAATTAGGATCCAACAATTTGTTCATCACCAATGTCATTGAATGTAACCATTGAGGACACTTCTTCTCAGAATGATGTTGTTGATGGAAGGTACAGAAATTATCCCTTCCTGTTTCTGTTATGTTTATTGATGCCAAATTAGGAGGTGGGACTTGCCATTGGTTGTTATCTTCCCCCTTTGGATAGTGTGGCTTATTTGTTTTCTGAGTGTCCCTCTCCTTTTCTATATCTAAAATTCGGTTGGACATTTTCTGGACCACTTTCATCATCTCATGATAATCATGTGATTTATCTTCTCTAGATTTAAACAGCAGTGAGTTTCTTCTTACAGTGGTCTTTTCTTCAAGTGGGTCAGGATAGTCTTCTATGCTCTCACTTTCAGCCTCTACCCTTTTGGCCTCTTGATAAGTCTCTACCAGTGTAGGCTTGGTTTTCATCTTGGCAAACATGGCCAGCTCAGGTCCTAAGGCTGAGGTATAATACTCAATCAAGACTTGGTCTGAAGGTCTGTCCAAGTTAGAATTTCTTTTTAAGTACAATGAAAATCTCTAAGTGAAACTATGTACTTTTTCATTCTTCTCTTTTCTTAACAAAACAAGCCCTTTCATCAATGAGGCATGCGTCTTCTGAGTTGTGTATTTACTTCTGAAAACTTTTTCAAAAGTGTCCCAATCAGGAATGGTATTAACAGGCAGACTGAAATACACGGATGCAGCTGCTCCTTTCAGAGTGTGTGGGAACAATCTGTAGACCACATCTTCATACTCCTCAACCCTAAGCCCTTCTAATGCTAGGTAAAAGCTTTGGAGGTGATCCTCTACAGCAATATTTTCCACAGGGTCAAACTTGGGTAAGAGCTTGTCAAAGGCTTGAGGAAGGTTATGCAAAGGACGTGTTAAGTTCAGAGGGGACCGAGCTCTCCATGCCGGCAAAGGATTAGGTTGATTTCCAGCCATGAGCCAAGGTAAACAGATGGGATGCTGGGAAAAATAGTCTCTCAAGGATAGCACAGGAAACTGCGGACACTTGGGTTAGGTCGAAAGATTCTAACATCTGCTGGTAGGATGGTTTCAGGAAATTAAGTTTCACGGCCAGCCTTTACTGGCGGCCCTCCTTCTAGCGCCAAAACTGTTGAGGCCTGGAAATTCGCAAGCGACAACAGTAAGGGATTCTCCCCAATCAACGTTCCCAACTAGCCCATTGACTGTTTGGTATAGGGAATCCATCCGGTTTGCGGTCCAGCTACCGTAGGTCAAAGTAACAGCAAGGGTTTACCGGTTGCGGCCCGGTACACCGGAATTTGTATTTTTGACTTAAGACTGAAATGCAGATATCTAACTAAATGCGGGGTGGTGAAGGATGCAGGGAGCATTCACAAAGTGATGCGCAGGTTCTTACCTCTCGTCTTAGGCTCACCATGCATCTGAAACACTCATGCAGAAATGCAATGACTACCTATCCTTATGCCTACCTATCTATCTACCTATCCTATCCCCGGGGAGCCAACTTGTAATTAACATATATGAGTAATGTGAATGTGCACGCGTAATAAAAGCAATTACAGATAGCTGACATTAACTTTTACACACATGAATAGCGAAAGATATTTCACAACCAGCTAGCTAATTGTTTATGACAAGCATACATTACTCATGGTAGAGATTCCATAAAATAAATTAGAAATCATTAAACAAAGACATAGGTCATAAAGTTAGAACGATCTCACGATTCTCGGATACAATGCTGAAAAAAACGAAGTAGTTCATCTTTCGATTATCCATGTCAAAACATTTGAAATCCCACCAATCTTCTTTCAACAGGAAAACTGTAATTTTTATTGCAAAGGGAAGTAGTTCTTCTTACAACAACTTTCCAGTCTTACTGGGGGCAAAATCCCCTTTCTTCTCTACGTTTCCTACTTTTATATAAAGGCAAAAGTTGGTTGGGTTGGCCAAAGTGACCTTTGGGCTTCCCAACCCTTGGTTTTCCCATCGCCTCATTTTTCCCAAAATCTTTTACAAAATATTAAATTAATACAAAGTTGATTGGTCCTCTATGAGGAGGGTCCTGCTTGATTTTCAAGGAATTTTTTTCACGCTGCTGCCTCAGCAGCGAGGCCTTCAAAAGCGCATGGATCTAGGAACTGGATGTTAATCTCAAACTTGTCGACCTGGTTCTTGATGGCCTAAATCCTCGCTGGGCTCAAATGAAGCTGGTCTTCTATAATTTGTACGCTAATGGCTGCGTGGCCCACTTCGTTCTTCAGTACCACGACATCAATGGATTGAATCTGCGGCGTCCTGGTCTCCGTATCTTGATGTCTTTTTTGCAATACTTCCACAAATGCTTCATGATCTAGGAACTCTTCAAATCTGAGCTCAGCCTCTGTCTGGCAGCGGTTGTAAGCATTGAGGAACCTTTTAAAATACTCCGAGCATGCCACCTGTGTCCTCTTGATAGTCTTCTTAAAGTCTTCAGCCGTGCTGATGGCAAACTCTACCAGGTTATGGTCTTTCCTTAGAGTTTGATGATCTTTGACTAATAGCTCTGCAGGGATCTCAGCATCATCTTCTGTTCTGGACATTCCGGCGTTCAATACCTCAAGAACCTCTTGGGCCCTGTCTACGAAATAGGAGGCGGTTTTTATGATATCCGACAACCTGCTGTCCACCTGAATAACTTTACACCTTTCTTCTTCCAAAGTGGTCTGTTGTTGCAGCATCTTAGCCTTTTGTGCTAGGATATATTCTTTAAGCGGCTGCAGATCGACTTGCTGTTCCTTTGCTGTTTCCAGCTCAGCAGTCAGAGAGGCCAGCTGCTCTTTCAGTTCTTGGGTGTATGCAGTATTGGACTCATAGATAATGGACTGCTGCACCTCTAGGTCTTCCACTTTTTCCCTCAACTGTTCCTTTTCACTCTTCATCTCTTGAACTTGCTGTTGCGCATTCTCTAGAGCCTCTTGTGCCATTTCCTTGGCCTGCGTCTCTACCTGGAGGGCATGGATTTCACCTTTTGTGGATTCCATTTCCCTTAGCACGTGTTCATACTTCCCGTTAATCCTGCTACCCTCTCCTCTTTCTTGCCTCAGTGTGTCCTGTTACCCCTCAATTTGACAGGGGTGTCCACAAAGCAGTAGTGGCATAACTGGTTGAGTGGAGGTGCAGGTACCTGTGGCAAAAAAAAAAAAAGGATCTGGAAAGACTGCGACATTTGTATTGCCCATGTTAACTTACATATCAAGGTTTCCACCTATGACAGAGGAAAATGAAGATGAGGAGCTGTGATGATCACTTCACATAGAGTAACTTGTTAACAGAGGATATTATGGTCTTGGACACCTATGCATACTGCTTCAGAGAATTTTGATATCATGTCAATGGATTCTGTTTTGACCCTGCAGGTGTTCTATGTTGTGGACTTGATGGGGCTCCTCTTAATGCCCCTCCTATTGTTAAGGCCATTGCAAAGGACCCAGTGCTTTCTAAGTGCAAAATAATTGCAGAGCCATGGGACTGTGGGGGCCTTTATTCCCAATTGTGACAATGGGGGCACAGTAAAAGGGTTTTTTCTTCAAGGGAGAAAGAATGCTCTCAAAGAATCTTATGAGAAGCATGCAGACATCAACAGTCCAGAGAAATGACAGGCTATGAGCAAGCAGCACTTGCAGAGAGTGCAATAGTTGGTTATTAATTGCCAGAGATTATGTTTTTAACTCGAGATCTTCCCTTTGGGGTATCACTACTATTTTGGTTGACAACTTATGACAATTCATAAACATATTGCTTTAACTAACAGCCAAACAAGGTTTCTTTGGGACTCTGTTTCAGACTTATGCTGGAAATGACGGACAATATCACTTGAGCTGTGTACACCAGATAGTAAGAGTTATACTGCGTATGTTTGGAAGTCCTCCACAAGACGACCACGATCTTTTGCAAGTTCAACACATTCAAAATGATTCACATCTTCTGAACCAGTTGTTGGAGGGAGATACAACATTTGCACAGGTTGTTCTTGGGGATAACTTGGATGATTTTCAAAATAGTCTCAGACAGCAGCACCAGCAAAGGCTGCAACTTGAACAAAAGATAAATAGGGAGAAATCGCACTCCTTAATGCAGTCCATTTGATGTTGAAGCGTAGAAAAGGATTGAAGAGGCTATTCCACAGAACAGTGTTGATGAAAATTGGGTAGCTGCACTAGAACATAATACAGAGGCTTTTTCACAGGAGGTCTCTCTATGGAAAAGATAGGAACACCTTTTGGACAATTCGTGTTACTCCTTTAAGCGACCAAACTTTACTCCATCAAAGCTGTGAGCTTCCAAATCATCTTTACTCCATCAAAGCTGTGAGCTTCCAAATCATTGAGATGGGCAGAGGAAGCAACGACGTAGTGTAAAAAGTGTCTTTGGGTCGATTGAGTGGGCCATGGGTCTTTATCTGCAAGGTTAGATGGGCCGTGGATCACATCTTCTTTCCTTTTTGGATCTTGTATACCCAGGCTCAGTCATCAACATTTGAATATGAAGTGCATGAGGCAGGGCCACAACTCCAGTTTCTAAAAGAAGTCTGTTTCATAGCCATTGATGAAGTTCCAAATTGTCTTACTGATTGATAGATCCTCTGCGAGTTAATGAAGGATACAAACAAAGATTTTATGGAGTTTCTACCTAACACGCTTACAATTGAGCATAATTTCACAGAATTAATGGGATCGTGGTGCAGTAATTGATGAGCCAGCCCTGAATTTTTCTGATTGTGGCTACATCACGCAATATCCGTGGTCTATCGGCAGTGAGTTTACTAAAGAAAACATGAACATGAGTTCCGGTCACCACTTTTTCTGCAGTTGATGGCGCCTTCACACTATCCACATTGATAGCCGATTACAGCACAAATAGCGTGGATTTGGGACCCACGTTTGGTTTCACAGTTTACATCAAATTGTAGAGCAGTTCACGGGTGATCCCAGCTCCCTTTACTTCGTCAGTTGACTGCTGTGGAGTCGTGACTTACAATCAGTGGATTGCCAGCCGATTGCATTTGTGGAGAAGTTGACTTCGGTGGTTGACTGCTAGATTCGGGATAAGTGTTCCACGTTTCAGTTTGCATGAAGTAGCCATTTCAGGTAGCGTGGAAAATATGGAACGACCAGTCAGGGAGTAGTTCACGTCAGCTGGTAGCCGTATGATGGACCCTTCTAAATTGGCAGCCGAATTGATTGAGAGTTTGTCACAAGTTCTGTGAAGTTTGTTTTGAAAGAACTCCTAATCAACGTGTGCATTGGCGACCCTTTGATAAAGTGGACTGCGATTATACTAGAGTCAACTTCAGTGATTTCCCCAAGTGATTGATGAGTCGTCAAGCGTTTCATTAGTGTTGATGACATGCCTTTTGACTAGAGTTGGGCATTGTGTCTAAGCGGTGGAACCACTAACTGAGTTTTCATTAATAAAGTGGTGTTGGGCATGATTCGATAGGGAGAAAAAGTAGATTTACTTTTTCTTTATTTTATTTTATTTTATTGCCTTTATTTTAGAATAAGAGGTTTTTGGTCTATAAAGAGGCCAATCTCTTTCATTGTAAAAGATGGAAAGTTTTTGGGCTGGGAGGATTTTTCCCCAGAGTTAATACAGAAATTCATCATTGAGATTTTTGGACATGTTGGGTCTTTCAGTGGTAATCTTGTGTTTTCTTAAGTTGTAGACTAAGCCGGGATAGAAGGCTAACAATCTAGCACGTTGGGCAAGAATTTGCGGATGCCAAGTTGCTTGTCGCCGTTATGTTCTCGGAGGTCTGGGAGTAATGGAAAGTAGTCAGTTATACCACCATTCTCCTTGCCTCTAATTATGGAGCGGACCAGCCTGATCTCCCTTCTGCAAAACACGAAGCCTTTCTGATTCCCCTTCTGACTCCATTTTCCCTTCTGATACTGGCACTGGCCTTTCCCTCGAGGACTGGTCCTCCCTTCCCTTCCTGCCCATCAATCTTACTTATTTTCCTTTATGCTACTCAAGTTTCTCTGAGGCAGCCTCTTCAAATCACCCTGCCCTCAACTGCACCTGCCTTAGAGATCCGAACTTAGGGAAACCCCCCTAGAGCTGGAGAAGAGCCAGCCTGAAGCGAGGAGAGAGAATGTGTGGTGACATTGGCCTCTCTCTCGAGAGGTTGTCGCCGGGCTGGCGCGCCCACGGTTTGGGCTTTCGGCACCCGCGTGCCAGTTTTGGGCGACAACATTTTGGCGCCGTTGCCGGGGACAAAGTCCAGTTCCTGGATTTTGAAGACTATGCTTCATTGACATCTGTGGGAGATTACATTGCAGATCCTTCCTCTCACATGGCGACTCCACGAAGGGACAGAACCCTTGTCCTTTTGCAGATTTAAAAGATTTGATTGGGTGTAGAGGTGAGCACACTCATCAGAAGGCTTTCAAGCTCACCTTGGAGACTCCATAGCTTGGTATGAGGTATGGTTATATGCATTTTTCAAATTAAGTACCTCATTGTTTGATTATGGGAGAACTGCGTGATATTTGGCATGAGGCTTACAGTCCGCTGGATTTCTCAAAAATCCACGGATTTCCTAATCAGTGCTATGATCGTGGGAGGGTGCATGACATTCTTCCCGAATTTTACGGAAATGTTGGTGTTTCAGCCATCCATCATATTGCCTCTCTCTGCAAACTGATGGCTGATTTTAATGTTCATCATGAGGATGATATTATGGTCGTTTTTGCTATAACTTTGGAAAGGGATGCAATGATCTGGTTTTATGGCCTTTTGGATGAATCCATAGATTCAGTGCCAAATTTTTTCGAGAGGTTTCTCCTACGCTGGAACGATGGGACAGTAGATGAGATTGAGCAGCTTGCTAAAAAATATGATGCTCTCATCCCTAGGGTCCATCACGAACTTGAGGAAGAGATTCATGAAGAACAAGCCATGGAAGATCTGGTTGAGGAAGCAGTACAAGAAACCTTGGTTGAAGACATTGCTGAAGAGATCCCTGATAGAGCTATAATAGAAGATGTGAAGCTGCCCCAAGTTCATGTACAATTTCATGATGAAAAGCTGGAGCTACCCCAAGTTCCTGAACAACTTCACGCTGAAGATGTGGACTTGTCTCAAGTTCATCATATTGAAGGTAATCATGTTGTCTCTGCAGATCAGCTTGAGCAGTTTGACAATGAAGGGCTATATGTGAGCCCTATCAATCAGTGGATAGAGGCTTCTTGTGCACGGTTTGATTCTTCCTGGTATAACTTCTTTTTGCCTAACAATCTGATGTTACAATTTAGCTTCATTCATGAGCAGATTGCAAGGTATAGTTATCTTATGATGAATATACTCGTGTTCCTTTCATTGACCAAGTTCAGAAAAAGGAAATTTGGCATAGTAAAGATGCTTGAATGGCTCCATTGGCTGTATGCATATACTTAACAGTTTCTAGATTCATGTTAAGTTAGGTAGGTAGGAAGAAATAAGCTCTTGTATGAGCATTTAAATTTGCAGCATGTTCTTTGTTTGTAATAAAGTGCGGGATGTGAATCAAGCCATCCCACCACGCACATTTTTCTTTCAAATTGGTCTGCTGATACCCAGAGACATCTGAGGTTCTCTTGCGCTCTCTGCAAGAGCACACGTCCCCCATGGAGACAGATGTTACCCCTCAATTTGACAGGGGTGTCCACAAAGCAGTAGTAGCATAACTGGTTGAGTACAAGTGCAGGTACCTGTGGCAAAAAAAAAAAAGGATCTGGAAAGATTGCGACATTTGTATTGCCCATGTTAACTTACATATCAAGGTTTCCACCTATGACAGAGGAAAATGAAGATGAGGAGCTGTGATGATCACTTCACACAGAGTAACTTGTTAACAGAGGATATTATGGTCTTGGACACCTATGCATACTGCTTCAGAGAATTTTGATATCATGTCAATGGATTCTATTTTGACCCTGCAAGTGTTCTATGTCGTGGACTTCATGGGGCTCCTCTTAATGCCCCTCCTATTGTTAAGGCCATTGCAAAGGATCCAGTGCTTTCTAAGTGCAAAATAATTGCAGAGCCATGGGACTGTGGGGGCCTTTATTCCCAATTGTGACAATGGGGGCACAGTAAAAGGGTTTTTTCTTCAAGGGAGAAAGAATGCTCTCAAAGCATCTTATGAGAAGCATGCAGACATCAACAGTCCAGAGAAAGGACAGGCTATGAGCAAGCAGCACTTGCAGAGAGTGCAATAGTTGGTTATTAATTGCCAAAGATTATGTTTTTAACTTGAGATATGCCCTTTGGGGTATCACTACTATTTTGGTTGACAACTTATGACAATTCACAAACATATTGCTTTAACTGACAGCCAAACAAGGTTTCTTTGGGACTCTGTTTCAGACTTATGCTGGAAATGACGGACAATATCACTTGAGCTGTGTACACCAGATAGTAAGAGTTATACTGCGTATGTTTGGCAGTCCTCCACAAGACGACCACGATCTTTTGCAAGTTCAGCACATTCGAAATGATTCACATCTTCTGGACGAGTTGTTGGAGGGAGATCCAACATTTGCACAGGTTGTTCTTGGGGATAACTTGGATGATTTTCAAAATAGTCTCAGACAGCAGCACCAGCAAAGGCTGGAACTTGAACAAAAGATAAATGGGGAGAAATCGCACTCCTTAATGCAGTCCATTTGATGTTGAAGCGCAGAAAAGGATTGAAGAGGCTATTCCACAGAATAGTGTTGATGAAAATTGGGTAGCTGCACTAGAACATAATACAGAGGCTTTTTCATGGGAGGTCTCTCTATGGAAAAGATAGGAACACCTTTTGGACAATTTGTGTTACTCCTTTAAGCGACCAAACTTTACTCCATCAAAGCTGTGAGCTTCCAAATCATCTTTACTCCATCAAAGCTGTGAGATTCCAAATCATTGAGATGGGCAGAGGAAGCAGCGACGTAGTGTAAAAAGTGTCTTTGGGTCGATTGAGTGGGCCATGGGTCTTTATCTGCCAGGTTAGATGGGCCGTGGATCACATCTTCTTGCCTTTTTGGATCTTGTATACCCAGGCTCAGTCATCAACATTTGAATATGAAGCGCATGAGGCAGGGCCACAACTCCAGTTTCCAAAAGAAGTCTGTTTCATAGCCATTGATGAAGTTCCAAATTGTCTTACTGCTTGATAGATCCTCTGCGAGTTAATGAAGGATACAAACAAAGATTTTATGGAGTTTCTACCTAACACGGTTACAACCGAGCATAATTTCACAGAATTAATGGGATCGTGGTGCAGTAATTGATGAGCCAGCCCTGAATTTTTCTGATTGTGGCTACATCACGCAATATCCGTGGTCTATCGGCAGTGAGTTTACTAAAGAAAACATGAACATGAGTTCCGGTCACCACTTTTTCTACAGTTGATGGCGCCTTCACACTATCCACATTGATAGCCGATTACAGCACAAATAGCATGGATTTGGGACCCGCGTTTGGTTTCACAATTTACATCAAATCGTAGAGCAGTTCACGGGTGATCCCATCTCCCTTTACTTCGTCAGTTGACTGCTGTGGAGCCGTGACTTACAATCAGTGGATTGCCAGCCGATTGCATTTGTGGAGAAGTTGACTTCGGTGGTTGACTGCTAGATTCAGGATAAGTGTTCCACGTTTCAATTTTCATGAAGTAGCCATTTTAGGTAGCGTGGCAAATCTGGAACGACCAGTCAGGGATTAGTTCACGTCAGCTGGCAGCCGAATGATGGACCCTTCTAAATTGGCAGCCGAATTGATTGAGAGTTTGTCACAAGTTCTGTGAAGTTTGTTTTGAAACAACTCCTAATCAACGTGTGCATTGGTGACCCTTTGATAAAGTGGACTGCGATTATACTAGAGTCAACTTCAGTGATTTCCCCAAGTGATTGATGAGTCGTCAAGCGTTTCATTAGTGTTGATGACATGCCTTTCAACTAGAGTTGGGCATTGTGTCTAAGCGGTGGAACCACTAACTGAGTTTTCATTAATAAAGTGGTGTTGGGCATGATTCGATAGGGAGAAAAAGTAGATTTACTTTTTCTTTATTTTATTTTATTTTATTGCCTTTATTTTAGAATAAGAGGTTTTTGGTCTATAAAGAGGCCAATCTCTTTCATTGTAAAAGATGGAAAGTTTTTGGGCTGGGAGGATTTTTCCCCAGATTTAATAAAGAAATTCATCATTGAGCTTTTTGGACATGTTGGGTCTTTCAGTGGTAATCTTGTGTTTTCTTAAGTTGTAGACTAAGCCGGCATAGAAGGATAACAATCTAGCACGTTGGGCAAGCATTTGCGGCTGCCAAGTTGCTTGTCACCATTATGTTCTCGGAGGTCTGGGAGTAATGGAAAGTAGTCAGTTATACCACCATTCTCCTGGCCTCTGATTATGGAGTGGACCAGCCTGATCTCCCTTCTGCAAAACGCAAAGCCTTTCTGATTCCCCTTCTGACTCCATTTTCCCTTCTGATACTGGCACTGGCCTTTCCCTCGAGGACTGATCCTCCCTTCCCTTCCTGCCCATCAATCTTACTTATTTTCCTTTATGCTACTCAAGTTTGTCTGAGGCAGCCTCTTCAAATCACCCTACCCTCAACTGCACCTGCCTTAGAGATCCGAACTTAGGGAAACCCCCCTAGAGCTGGAGAAGAGCCAGCCTGAAGCGAGGAGAGAGAAAGTGTGGTGACATTGGCCTCTCTCTCGAGAGGTTGTCGCCGGGTCGATGCGCCTGCGATTTGGGCTTTCGGCACCCGCGTGCCAGTTTCGGGCGACAACATGTCCTTTAACTGAGCCGTGGTCTTCTTTTCTGATTCTAATTGAATCATCACCCTCTTTATGTTATCAACGGAGGCATCAATTAGTGGAGCTCCGGCTCTTATCGTGAGTATGGGATCTTTTTCTGTCCCTAGCATGACTGCTATATCTGTGACCATTTTTCCTGATAGCCCTGATCTGCCTCCACCCTCTTTTCCGTCTTCCTCGTGATTCTTTTGGTGGCCCTGTCGTAGTAGACAGTGCTGAAGTCCGGGACTTCTTTCCCCTTTTGCTGGACGAAGGGAACTAGTTAGAGTATAGGGGTTACAGGAGTGCTAGCAGTAGGTACTTGAAGGATTTGCACCTCTGGGTTTTCCTCTTCCTGACTCTGCCCTGTTAGTGCTTCAGAGGCCGACTGTTGTGTTAACTCTATCCATTCAGCCTCCTGCTTTTGGAGCTCTTCATTTAGTTTTCTTTGTGTTTCTTCAGCTGCTTGCCTAGTTGCTTCTTCTTTCTCTCTGGCTACTTCAGCTGCTTCTTAGGCAGCTTTCCTTTTCTCTTCTTCTCCCTTCTGCAGCCATTCTGCAGCCTCATTTTCCAGCCTCTGAGCTTCCTCTCTTATCCTTCTGGCTCCTTCTTCAACTATGGCTTGTTCAGCTTTAGCCTGCTCTCCCCCTTTTCCACCCTTGGTGGGGTTCTTTGGTTTGAACCTTCTGCTGAGTGCCATCATGTTTGGAGCTCTCCGAAAAATAGATTCATCCTGATCATAATGATGGGTATATTCAAAGAACACTTTAAGCTTCTTGCAGTGCTCAGCCACTTTACCAAGAGTGTCATTGCGTCGGAAAGGCATCTCCCCAAAGTTGAACTTCCCTAGTTCCTCTATGAATTCGGCAGCTTGTTTCACATTGGCGAATCTACAGCTACCTAACTTGAAAGGTAAAGGGGGATATGCTGCTTTCTTATGAAGGAACAGGAAATGACCAACTCCATCAATGAAAACTTGTCTGACTGCCTCTTTATGGATTATATAATCCGTTGCATATTTGGGCAGCAGATAGGGTGTCTTTGATCCTCCATGCATTCTAAGATACATCCCGTTTTCTGTCAAGAAATAATCCGCATATTCCTCTATTATTTGCATAGCCTCTTTCGACATGCAGTCACATTCCGTCCGGAAGATAAGCTTGTACAGTGGCATAATGAAATGCTCACATACTTCTTTATAATAACTGTGGTATTGATGAGCCCACAAAGGTTTGTAAGCTGCATATATAGGCATTCTTTCCCTATCCCAGGCACACTGGAGACCGGGGAAAGGCTGGTTGCATAGTATGCAGTCTATCAAAAAGGAACTCATATAGAACTCAGATTTCTTTCGAGCTTCTCCTCCTCCCAAGGTTGCAGCTACACAAGAAGAGAGACTACTTGATACCAGGCTGGCCCAGTTAAAAATTGCTCCTCCTGTGGCCACATGGAACATAAGGGGTACCCACTCCAATTTGAAGAGTCTACCATTGGCTCTACCAAAAATCCGATTTAGCATCAGGGCTATAAAACTGTAAGGAGCTCTTAAGCTCGTTGTATCATAGTCCTCAGTTGCTCTGTGTCTATACAACTTTCCTGGTAAGAGCATTCTTCTCAGGGTTTCCACTAAATCCATCCTGAGGTTATCTAACCAATCGTTTGACAGGAACACTTGAGGCTCTGGTAGGTGGTAAGCTAATGCCACATATCCAGGGCTAAATGCAGCATAGCCCTGTCCTTCGACGTTTCCTATAAGCATAGTGTTGTTGTTGGTGTGTGGTAGAATCCATCTCATTACATCAGAGCAAGGGAACAGCTCTGGTCTGGTAGCCACCTTCATGATGGCGGATTTTTCAATGTTGGCATAAATGGGTTCTTCCTCAAGACCTGTGTATGGGACTTCCCTACAGAAAATCAATCTGTATATCTCGCCCCATTTATACTCAAGCTCCACACCCGAGACACATTGGGTGTCCTCGTATATATATTCTGTCTATGGAACGACCTCCAGTGCTGATTGCTCTTCTACCATAGGGGCCTTGGGTGAATCCACGGACCTGGGTAACACTTTTTGGCAAGCGAATTTGGGAAAAAACCAAAAAACGGACCTTGGTCGAGGGCTTGTTAAACCCTCGACCGAGCTAATAATATCTCGACCGAGCTTTTATGAAGCCCTCGACCGAGGTTTTCTTCAGCCCTCGGTCGAGGTATCTATTAACCCTCGGTCGTGGTATTAAAACCTCGACCGAGGTATTAACTCGGTCGAGGTATGTACCTCGGTCGAGGTATATACCTCGATTGAGGTGTTTCTGTCAAAAAACTATAAATAGAGGCCGCGGACCCTTTTTTATAAATAAATATGATTTTTACATTTAGTTGAGAAATCACTAAATTACCAAAGGTTTTAAATACTAAAAATGCTTTGCTCCTTCCTATATAATTTTTAATTTAAAAAAACTACAATTATGTGATATGAATTTCAAATTCATATCACATAATTGTAGTTTTTTAAAATTAAAAATTATATACGAAGGCACAAAATATTTTTAGTACTTTTAGAGAAATGAAAATGTGAGCATGAAAAAAAAGATATGACATCATTTCCTTGGGTTATATCAATGTGTAGATCTGTAGATATGGGTCGAGGAGTAATAGGAGTCATAGATTTGATCAATCATATCTATAACTCCTAATACTCCAAGACCCATTTCTACAAATAAAGATAAATGACCCTTCTTTTCATTTCAGACACCAACTCCCAAAAAATGTAATGACCACCTACGCTTTTGTCTTAATTATGGGAACCCCATAATTCAATGATGTTGCCAAATACATTGGCTAGGAAACCATAGATTTCTTGCATGTGCGATTGGATGTTGTATATGCATTACAGAAAGCTGCATTTGCAAAACTCAAAGTCAAAGAAACTGCTGTTGGAAAGTAGGCGAAGAAATCTGAAAAGGTTATTAACAAAATGAAGGAAGTATGAAGACAAATAATAACTTTTTTATAAACATTTATTTGAAGAGAACGTCACAACCCTAATACTCCTACTTATTGGGTTTACGACGATGATCCGATAACTAGGTTTAGAATGAAGAGGACGTCATGCGATTGTTGCAACTTGCGTTTATCGTTTTCAATGTAAAAGTGAATATTGGGTAGTGATGATTTCGATTCAATTTCTCAGATCTCACACATACATATATAAATGTATAAAGAGGCTTCCCATCAACCCAAATAATTTTTTTAATAAATATGATTAATTATAACCTGTATACACGCAAAAGTAATGAGTATTGTCGTTTGGACTGTTTAATATCTTCATTAAGAAAACAACCAAGGATTTAGAGCAGAATTGTTGTGGTAATGACTCATGGAGGATTGAAAAAAATCCATAAAATACCAACTAAACAAACCTATATGAACCATAGAGACAATTAATCAACTGTAGGCCCGATAGTTGTAGGAAATCAACTATCCCAATAGTCTAGCACCCCTTTCCCTTCATCCTTCTAACGCAAGGAATGGGCCCCCCTTCTTTGAGCTAACAGTCCATCGGTATACCCTAGTTCCCTTTGAGTTCTTTCACGTAGGTGGCCAAGAACTCTCTATGCCCAAACCCTATGGATTTGATTGTTCTATGTATAAATCCATTTTACAGTACAATTTATTGTGGTATAATTTATGTGATTCACTTCTAACATTCAATGCCAATTCCATTCTTAATAAAGGTTGG
>LPNX010158210.1:0-10259 GCA_001517045.1 Pseudotsuga menziesii | reverse complement strand
GTATTGGAACACCACACCCCCTCCCCCTTTATAACTAACCTTCCCCCTTTTTCTCTCTCAAACACATCCACACACACTCTCTCTCCATATCTCTCTATCTATCCCTCTATCTATCTCTTTCTCTCTCACACAGACAATCCTTCATCTCTATCCTTTGGTGTAACCATCCTTGACCATCCTTCATTTCCCTAAATCCCTCGTATCTCAATGTTATTATCCCATTCTCTCACCCTATAACAATCTCTCTCTCTCTCTCTCTCTCTCTCTCTCTCTCTCTTTGACTCTCCCCCATCGCACTCTTTAACCACTCCCACATTTGTCTCTCTCACTCACTCACTCTATACCTCTCTCTATACAACCACTCCATCCATCCCTCTCCTCCCTCTCCTACCTATAACCCTTTAACCACCCACCCCCACTTGTCCCTCCATCCACTATGTTATATCTTTCCTCCATCCATTATCCTATATATTTCATGCACCCAATCATCCATCCCTCCTATATATCTCCCTCTCACATCCCCCGTATATCTCTTACCGCCCGCCCCCCCCATCCCTCCCACTTATATTTATCCCCTCCCATGTATATTTATCCTCACTTCATTCCCCCTTTCATATCTCTCCCATACCCATCCCTCCATTCCTCTTATATTTCTCCTCCCTTCACCCCCTCCCATATATTTCACCTAGCCATCCGTCCCTCCCAAGATTCCCTCTACACCTTTCTCTCCCTCCTTTGACTACCCTGCCTCTTTTAGCTTAATCAATGTATTGATAATCATTAGAGGAATTTTGAGGTATAAAATGGGCCTCCTAAGGAAAATAAGAAAATAATATTTATTAATTTTGGAGGAAGAAAGAAAAAAACTACTTTTGTGTTCATATTTTTGACATATATCCCTTTGTTTTCACTTAAAATTTGATCAGGAGGTCTCTTTGGATGTAGAATTTGATTCTGCATCCAACGTGTACCCACACTCCATACTTTTGACGGACCCTGCTACCCCAAAAACGAGAAATACCTAAAAAATGTGATGATGATGTCATCATCATGTTTTTTCAGGTATTTCTTGTTTTTGGGGTAGAGGGGTCTATCAAAAGTATGCAGTGTGGGTACTCATTGGACACATAATCAAATTCGGCATCCAACAAGCTCTCTCAATCGAAATTTGAGTAAAAACACAAGGAGATATGTTGAAAATACGAACAAAAAAAGTAGTTTTTTAATGACAAATATGTTAATTCAACCATTATGGTTGACTCATTTGATTGAAATTCTATTGGTTCTTGAATTCCAACACACAAGAACTTATTGTTGGTACATTTTCTTATAAGGCCCATTTTAGACCCCAAATTTCCTCTAATGTTCTCCTATGTCATATACACTGCATCGCATATGTGATATATGACATATGCGTTATATCATATATGCACTATATCGCATATGCGATGTTATAATCATGTTTTACATAGCAGCCATTAGGGGTAAACTGTTGTATCCATAATACATGTGTGATATAACACATATGCTTTAAAATGAACATGATTTGTATCACATATGTGATATTTGTTTTATAAAAATGTCAGGTTGTAGGCCGTGTGCCAGTTTTATTGTAGCAAAAGAAAAAATTCCTCTGAACCCGTGGACAAAGAACTATTAAACCTGTTATTTCATCATTTATTACACAAATCCATAGGTATTTTACAAGTTTGGGTGGATTTCAATGGGGAATGTATGTAATAGAGGCCGAAAATCAATGAGGAAGGTTATTACACCAAAAGAAGTTGAAAAAAAAAAGAGAAGATGGAAGAATCAATAAATCATTGGCACTCAATCGATGAGAAAATACTTCCCATTCTCGC
This sequence comes from Pseudotsuga menziesii, assembly GCA_001517045.1. Taxonomy (NCBI): domain Eukaryota; kingdom Viridiplantae; phylum Streptophyta; class Pinopsida; order Pinales; family Pinaceae; genus Pseudotsuga; species Pseudotsuga menziesii. The sequence continues at coordinate 8,397 of LPNX010158210.1, read as the reverse complement.
TCAATAGGTGAATCAGAACAATTCAATAGAAAATACAATGTTGGATACTCCAGAGGAAGAGTCAAAGCAAAGGAATTTCATAGTGGACACTACCATTCATTCTACAACGACCCACATTTCAATATTGAGTTCATTGGATGGAAGACTACACTTTGCATCAAATGCTTGCACCTCAACAACTAGGGGAAAAGAAAAGACACCTGACGTAGAGATTGACTAGGATAATGAAATGTTATTGGAATTTGGTTATGGGGAAGATGAAAATATTGGTGCATTATTAAGCTGATAATTTTGTGAATATTTCAATCATTATGTTCCTGGGGATTAAAATGTGTCTCCTCAACAACCATGCGAGGTGGTTCAATCTCGTAATCGAAGTCGTTAGTTTGTAGTGTATGTAAACGTCACCCGAGCATTTCAAATGGATAAAAAGTTCGCATCAATGTGAAAGAGAACTCCTAAATGGATACAAGTGGATGAGAGCGAATTGACTTTCATGGAATGTAAGGTGCCTAAATGCACTATCCTTCGTCATTGTTCTCAAATAATGAAACAATATTTTGATAAAAAATATGAATATGGTAAATGTCAATTGTTTTTATCTTTGATTAAATATAGGAGTATGGCATATGTTAGAAGATATTTAGGCATAAGAACATTGACTATAATCGAATCAAGTAATCACATTGTTAAATCTCTTGTTTATGCATTCACATTGATTGGTAAAAAAACTCCTGCACATGACTTTGATGTGGCTCACCACGTATTTGATGAATCAATTGTAAGTATATCCACATGAAAATGTTGTTTACTTAAATGAAAATCACAATTTGTGCCTTTACATCAAAAGACACTTAAAAAATATTTAGTAAGAAGAGACAAACTTGGTGTAGAGGGACAAGTAGAAACATTATGGGAATTTAGCGGTATGTTTCCTTGTAAAGACATGAAATCTTATGACTATGCCACTTTCTTTGAAAGAAATGGTGTTTAATGTATCTCTATTTCAATTCTTTTAATTCTTTTTATATTGTACGGACCCTCAATTTTTGTCTAACTCTGTGAGGGCTGCATAGCTTAATTGATTTACTATGCACATCTTTGTGGTCATGATCGTTTACTCTATAGATTCATTTTTGGGATTAAAAGGCCACTATCATTACTCTAATGCAGTTTCGCTACTAGGTTGATGTTATAATGGTTATATTTTTGTAAAGGCCCATTAGGGCTATCTGTAAGCAATGTTTAAAATACCAATGTTCTATCTTGGTTTTCTTGTTTCAATATCACGACTATGTATATATTATTTCCCTAAACTTGTGTTGTTCTTTCTTTTATCATTTACATTTTTGTGTATTATGATATGGTTGTGATACCTTACTGTCTTGATTTCATTTGGGATGAGAGTTGTAAGGAATATACCAAAATACTTTAAATCCTATTTAAATCTAGTGATGTGGAGGGGGTTTGTGTGTTTGAACTCAACTCTGCGTGGTTTAGGTAATATTGTAATGTGGCTGCAAGATTTTTTATATTATTGCATATAGAGCCAATTGTTTATTGTAATTATTATTGTCTAAACATTATAGCGAGAGGAATTTGTAATTATGGTTTTAGATATTACTTGATTTTTACAGATTCTCTTTCCTTCATTTGATAGTTAGCAAGATTTTTGGAAAAAAGTTATAAGAAAATGATTAGTTCGTGAGGCCTCCCTTGATGCTATTTCAATTTATAAAATACAAGGGACATGAAGCGAGTTGTTAATAGTATGACTGTATAGATGTAAATGAATTCAGTTATAAAAATGATCTTAGGGTTTCGTCGTTTTGTTTATACATTTTGAAATGACCGTGAATATTTTGTCCTATAATGCATGTTGTTTGGTGAGAGGGTCGTAAGGCCTCTATTAATAATGACTATTGTTATTAAAATACTTCTTGTATATGTTTTGGTGAGCTCCTGTGAGGGGTTTCACGCCTACCTTGAGTATTTAAATTTGTTAATTTATTATTAGTAGGCCATGAGACCCTAGGTAAACTTCCATAATCACTCTATTACGGAGTCTAGGTCATGATTCCTTTTTCCATTAATGCAAAGTAGAACCACTCTTTTAAAGCATTAACTTTGTTTTAGATGATAATAATGTTTCGGAAATAATTTTTATTAAGCCCTAAGGATGTATGTTGTTTTCCTATGTAAGTACTTGACTTGCAGATAACAATACCAACATGGCATACAATCCTATAATTAGTGATGTAGCCTGTCGATAACCTGATTAGGTATTTAATAATTAGTTAGATGAGGGTATGGGCTATAATGCTCTTATAAATAACTATTATGTAAAACTAGATCGATTAATACTTTAAATTTGAAGCTTTGTTTAACCTAAAATAATTCTGAGGTTTGGGTGTATGAGGAATAGAACTTATCCCTAGAAAAAAATAATATAACCGCAGAATACTGAAAAAGAAAATGGATCTGAACATTTGTTCTCTTAGAAAATTTCAGTGTTAAGTTTATCTTTGTATATTCTTGATTTAAAATTTAAACTAACAGAAAATAATACCATTAATACTAACATTATAGTAGTCTATAAAACTGAGGTAGAAATACTATAGACATACTCGTAAAACTAACATGAAGTAGAAAGAGGATCATCATTAAAGCTATAGGATAATTTAAAGAAATAAATAAATCAACAAATTTAACTTTTTAAATTAAATAGACAGACATGTAATTCCATCACATAACCTATCCAAGCATTCTATTTAAAATTACCAAGCATTAATAATAGTACAGATTCATACTTAAATATCAATTGAACATGGATAGTATGCAGAAGGGGACAAACACCCACATGATACTGTTCAACCCAATATTCTCTTGAAGCATCCAAAGTTACTTGCTTAGGACTCTTGAGCCTATTCACTGAACCACTAGGATGAATATATCTTCCAAACAACAAAATTTATAGTAAAGCATCAGGGATGCATTTAAAACGTGGGTTTTTTTTTTTTTAACTCCTTCAGCCCATGACTTAATGTATTCTGGTTTTTGAAAAAGAATACTCTGTGTAGTAATGTGGTCCTTGGTGAGTCTTCACACGATCTGCGAATTGTAAATATGTTTATGTTTTGGAGACTGCGACAACACCATTGCTTGGAATGGTGCAAGGCCTGGGTTATACGATTGTGTAAGCTCTTATTTTTTGTTTATAAATATGATATGTACAGAATTTACATTCTCTATGTGTTTATGGTTATGGTTCTTATCTTATTGCTAGCGTGACTCTGTGTAGTCTGATAAATCTGGTTTTAAGTTCTTTATATGGATTTGTAGACAATGCTGTTTCTACTTTGGAGCCATGCCATAGATGGAAATGGCACTCCCACCATTACGGTTGCGATTGTGTAATGAATTATCTATTTTATGGTTTAAATTGTCATTGTGATTATTCTATGTATTTAAGTGTAGAGGTCGTGACTGTGGGTGTAACACTTCAAATGTGTTTTGTTTCTATTGGCATGGTGTTGACAGGGTTTTTAATGGGTTATGACAGTGTTTAAATTCTTTGTATGCAAAGGGACGAGGGCCACGAAATAGTTACAACATGTAAATAAATTGGGGTTTAACCTATGTGTAGAGATTATGTCGAATTATTTTTACATACTGTGTATGAGATTAACATAGCGTGGTATGTATGGTTGAAACACTGCGGCGTTTAGTAAATTAGTGAATCCTATAGGATTCGATAGGGTGACTTGTAAATGTAAAACAAATGGAATCTGCAGGATTTGATCTAGGGTCACGCTGGTTGTAAACGATGATTACTTTAAGGGTTTGTTTGGCATTCAGGCCTACAGGAATTAATCCTACAACCTCTTGGTTATTTATATTATGTTTTAATGAACTTTGTGCATAACATTATGGGTGATTTATTATGTGGAAAGTTACTTAGATATACAATTTGGTTAATTGTGCTCTATGGTTCGCTTATTTATGAATAAGATAGATTTTTGTTTATTTTTTTTTATTTAGAACATAACTTTTAGACCACTAGATGGTCTCGATATCTTGTCTGTATATTCGATTTCTAGATTACTTTGGTTAATGAGGAATGATATTGTTTATAAACTTGGTTCTTTAGAAAATTATATACAGAACCTAACAGGTCTTTGATGGTTTTAGTTTAGATTTATTGCTTTGGTTTAATTATTATTCTTAGGTATTGAATAATGTGATTATAGTGTTGTTTATTTAGAATATAGCTTCAGACCTATTAGAGGTTTCGATAGCTTGACTTTTTAGCATTTCATTTATTATTTTGATTATGGTTCTGTTTATATTAAATAATGGAGAATGGTTTGTTGTTTTAGGTTATGTTTTACTATACTTTAATTTAATGTGTTTTATAATTAGTTTCCATTTAGATCTTATATTAACTAGTCTTTTTACTTTTAAGTATAGGTCTGCTGGCAATATGGAATCTACCAGTAGAATTCATAGATAAATATACATATAGACTCTATTTAGAGTGGTTCTAGGTCTTAGGAAAAAAAGTTTAAGCTAGGAAATAAAATGCAGAATTAAATTGGAAGATCAAAACCCTTGAATATCTTTAGACACAATAAATTCCAGACCTAGGGTGTAGAAATGAAACATAAAATATTCTAAATAGGAAATAAATTGTAGACATAGATTTAGAAGTAAATCATAAACCCTTAAGTTACAAAACATGAAATGAGGGTTAGAAATAAACTAGGAAACACCATCCTTAAATACTGAACCAGAAAATGTACCTAGACAATGAGATGGAAAAATAAAGAACCTCATACCTCTAAGGTGAAGCTATTTCAATGGCTGAAAAACCTGCACAGTCAATTACCCAGCATTAACAAATTCACAAACAGATATGGACTCTGTATAGTTAACCAAATCACTTGGGAACTATCACTTTCCACCCAACCATGACCCGAAACCATTCCTGGTTCTAGATCCCCTCGAGCTGGTTCCAACATGCAAGTAGCTTAGAGATCCTAAGGTAAGGATTCCCTAACTAGGATGTCAGATCTGAATCAGTTCTCCTTTTTCCCCTTAGGAAAATGTTCTCCAAGAACTCTCTTGAGAAGAATTAGGTAGAATAATGAATCATAAAAAATATGGATGAGATCCCAAGCCTCTCTTTTGCTTGGGACTTTATAGGAATAATTTTCAGTCAAAGAGGCTTTTAAATCAATAATCATTTGATTTCTTGATTTAACCCTTTTATTTATTTTAGGCACTTTTAATATTTAACTTAGGAACTTTTATAGGTATTATAATATTTAATTATCTTTTAGTAATAATAATAATAGATGGAGCCTTTCTTTCTTTCTTATACTATTAATATTTTTAGTATGCTTACTCTTTATACATACCATGTATAAAATATATACTTATATATATATATATATATTATTTGTTAACATTTGTCTTTAGGTATCACATAACATGATCCCTAAACTTATGACACTTTCTTCATTGAGGCCATGAGGTAGGTGGTTAGGTCTACTAGGATAGACAACTATAAACATCCATGCATGTTGGATTCCCTTGTATAACATGGTAGTTCTTCAGTACTTGATGAGATACATAAATTTGAGATTTCATTTAATCACTTATAAATAAGTCAGATGAGATCAATTTTTTACTAGAATACTTGACATAATTAATTCTCTTTAGTAACTCCTAGCGCTTATCCAGAGCCCATACTCAACGCTAAAAAACAGGTAGTTACAAACTTAGTGCAATTCCAGAGCTCCTCTCTCAACACTAATGCTAGGATGTATTTGTAGGATACACCTAGGGATACAATTGCCAAGGATTCGATGTTCCAGAGCTTAAGCTCAACATCAACTTGGAAGGCTCCAGGGTTTATTCCCAACACTTCCAATTTATCTTTCCATGTGCTCCAAATCTTCTTAATAGAAAAAAAATCAATTACTCATGTGCTCCAGAGCTCCTCGCTCAACAAAAAACATCTCATCAATCATGTGCTTCATGGTCCACACCCAACACAAGCAAACATATATATATATATATATATATATATGTATGTATGTATGTATGTATGTATGTATGTATATCATATGCAATTGGATTACACCCAATATATCAAACAAATCATCATGTTCATATGGAGTGGGATCTTCAACCCAATATATCAAAATAAAACATCAATGTAACATCATAATCAATGGGGCTTATTCCCATAAGTGTTAGGTCTGAAATTCGGGATATTACATATAATATTGTGTTCTCCTAAGGAAAATAATGTTACATAACCTCATAAATACCCTTATCTTGATTAATATAACATATATAGAAAATGGATAGCTAATAGGGAACAACACATGTGAGACTAGGCATCTCCTTTTCTACCATAGAAGAGAGCATCACATCACCCAACTAGAACATGAGTTAAGTTCCCATCTAGAATTTTACTATGATTATATACCTTGAACTCGATCATTGGTTAGATGAAATTTTGGTTAGCAATGATATAAATTAGTATGGTTTCCTAATGCATTGCTTCCTTAGAAAATGCACAATAATCATTGTTGTGAGTGAGATGAGAAACAATGATAACTTAGAACCCAATTTATCTAATCAACCATCTTTCATTATGTGTCCAAAATTGTTTTTTCTAAATTAAATATACATTCCTAAAGATACAACATGTAATAAAAAGAGCTATATCTGTAAAGCGTACTTCAACGATACAAGTCATAACATAATTTTAATGTCTTTTGCACAGATAGACCACCACAACTTTTCCAATATATCATTGCTTCCCTCTAGGAATGCACATCATCCGATAAAATTGTAATTTTTTATATTTTAATTCTACTATGCAGAATCCTTTTATTATAGGTCACCCACCATACAATTAACATTTAATCATTTCCTAGACTCCTGCTACTACTAACACCATTTTCACTTTGTCTCTTGTTACCAGTTCTTGTGTTACCGCAATAGTTGTTTGGTTTGAGGTGGTGAAATAGCGGTGGTATGTTTTTCTTGGCGTGATAGAGACCAAGGTTGGACTCTCTATGGGGGATGAAAGAGTTGTCTCAAGAGTTGTGAAAGGAATTGATATTGCACTTAGAGTTTTTATGGTTCCGCTTCTTTAAAACTACTAAATTCCTCATCTACTCAACATGATTAGAATGCACCCCTAATCATGGTCATGAGTCTTCCCTACTTGAATACATATGTACATTCAAATGTAATCTCCATTTCTATAGAAACAAGTGTTACACACACACTCCCTGCTGCAAAGAAAGGAATCAGTTAGAATATTACATTTATTTATGATTCGAATAAGGAAATTTTCTGTGTTTTCAATTTGAAGTCAACCAATTTGTTTCATAGAGAAAGTATTTGACATTTTAATAAATTTGTCTGTAAATGCATTTAAATCAATATCTTTCTATATTTTAAATAAAGTTATTTGTCTATTCTAAAGGAATTGTATGCATTGATTTCACAAGTTTCAAATATCTAGAAAACTTGTTTCCAATAATAATATCATTTTCTTCTTGATCTCCGTGAGATGTAATTTTCATTTTCAGCTGAACCTTCAGTATCTTCATGACCACCATAAGCATGGCATTCAGTATTAGTAGTCGTGCTATTATTCTCTTATCCATAGCCCTGCAACTTATACTATTCTGAGATCCATTTGACATATTCAGGGAACGGATTGGTCTGGAAAAGAATGGATTGGTCTTGGATCCATTTGACATTTTTGTTACTTGAACATATTTTTTTGTGACTTCATAGAATTAGTCAAGCTAGAGATGCATTAAGGTTCAAACATCACATACTAGCCAAAACTAAGGTAATAACTATGCTTAGATTCACTCTCCTTTTTTTTGGTTCTATAAATCCATGATATCCTTGGTTTAGGGTTGTTTTTCATGCTTCCTTTTGGATAGTTGTTGATTATGGTTGTTAATACCTTTGATGGTGAGAGTTTGGGAAACCATGAATCCTCTATTATGTGAATGAACTCTATACTTGAAGCACTGTAATCTTGTATGATGTTTGCGGTAAGCCTATAAAAATCAGGTGTAGTTCTCATGGGTTCAATAGGCTTTGTCCTAGACATGCACATAAATCCTAATGGTGAATGACAATATACCAGTAGTCAAGGGGTCTAGATTACCATTGCACCTCATAGTGGGGTGGAATATGAAGTATGTCATGAGGAATAAAGTTTTGGATTCTCAAATTGATGCTCGAGCTATTGTTGAGTCTACCTCTATTGTGGATCAATGGCCTCACCTCGGGGGTGTCCTGTCAAAGTGAGATCTGGCATTGCAGTGCCAAAAGATGGGTGGAATGTGGTCC
>LPNX010158207.1:0-25059 GCA_001517045.1 Pseudotsuga menziesii | reverse complement strand
GCCCCGAGTGGTATGCATATATCTCAATAACTTTCAAAACTACCGGATTCCACTGAAATCAAATTTGTTCTTCTGAAATGCAGACTTTGAATGGGGAGAAGATCATTTCAACAGAGACAAATTAACAAACACGTAACTAACTCGAATCTTATGAGGCGTGCTTTGGTGTAGGTTTCGATGAAAACTAGTTTTTAATTTCTGGAAAACGACGTACGGTTGGTGACTTTCACGGCGACTCGATGCAATTGAAATTAAGTCTACTTTAAAAGAGATGTTTGAATGGAAACTATCATCCGCTCAGAAACGTGCATGGTGTGTGGCCAAGTGGCGTAGGGGTGATCTATTGAAAAGTATTATTTCTTCATCATGTGTGGCTTAGGGGTGATATGTTGAAGATTGAAGATTCTTGATCGTTGACAATTGAATATTTCATATTTATTAATAAGGTTTCATATTTAATACTGTAATGATCTAAATGCATTTTAATACCCGAAATAGAACTTGTAAAGATTTAGAAAAATAAATTATAATAGAGGAACTTGAACTTATAACTACATTTAATAAAATTATCAAATATATGTATATATTGACAACAACTATCTTCATTGACAACAACTATCTTCATTTTAAAGATTTAGATTATTTCCATCATTCCAAATATAGAAAGATTTAGGTTATTAATGTTTAATAATGATTTTGATTTTTTATAAAAAGTGTAAAAGGTTTTAATTTAGATATAAATATTAGTAAAAATAATATTTATTGTACATAGGTATCTCTTTAGCTCAATGTTATGATATTTCCACAAACATATATACCTCATTTCCACAGTCTTGTACATAGGTTTTCAATAGTTTAAGAATTTTGTTATATATCTTATAATAAAATCAATAAAATTATATTCAAAGAAACAATTCATAAGAGTGGTGGGCAGGCATATAGTGACAATTAAGATAACCCTCATTGTGAAGTTTGAAGTGTTCTATATTTCTAGATATATTTTTAAGAATGGTGCAAAGGCATATTTTATATTTCCAATTAAGATAACCCTCCTTGTGAAGTTTGTGGTGTTCAACCTTTCTACATAGATATATAGATATATTCCATGTCTAAATTTTTAAGCCACGAACTAGGCTTTGTGTGTTTCTATCAATTATTTGTTTTCTCTAATGTGATTGCGATTATAGTCACTTGCTATAATCATATATTTTATTTTTAATATTGATAAAATACAAATATTTGGGCTCCTATGGAGTCTTAACACTTAGACATCTGTGTTCGAATTGATTAAATATATTTTCCCTGTTTATAATGTATCATGTTCATACAAATCAATGGAATAGGGAAGAGATGTTTGATCTAGTTTTTTCATAGAATTAAGGAAGAAAGATAAAATGGAAATATACAAAAGAAGATATTGCAAAGAACATAGTAATATAAAAAAACCCAAATTCTATTAATGGATGAAATAGTAAAAGACTGTAACCACAAAGTAATACAAAAATCTGTGAAGATAGATGTATGTGTCAGCTATGCTCATTCCAATAAATATTACAAGAGACTAAAAGTTCCTAATAACTTAAAGTGTTGATTAGTTTCATGTCTTGAAGAAAATTTTAAATTTGGCAATTTTTTGATAAGATATATTAGTAATGTTTTGACTTTCAGACTTTATTTTAGAAATAAAATTTCTATATATAATATTTTTAATATGTTTTTTACAAATATATGCTATATTGTTTCTTGAATTTATGTGAATCGTCACTTTTCGGAAAATAATATGAAATAGTATCGTTTTTATAGAAAAAATCTCTAAAAATTCATTGAAAATGGTTTTAAATGTCTTTATTTTCTGAATTTTTTTATAATTTTGTCAATAAAAATGTCTTATTTTGTCCATAAAAATGTCTTATTTTCTAGAAACAATTGCAAAATGTATATGTTTTTTATTATAAATTACTTATAAATGTATGTTATTTTGTTAAATTTCTAAAAACACACTTGAAAATAGAAATTAAATATATTTTACGACAAAGATAATTCGAAGGCCCAAAAAAATGCCTCAAAATGAAAATGTGTGATACTGGCATCAACGCTTTTTGAAACGGAGGTAAAAATAGCTACTAAAATTAGGAGAGAGAAAAACGAGAACTGTGTCGAATTCTCGTTTCATAGTATAAGTGGTTTTCTGCAGAGTACCGAGGATAATTCCGGTGCAGCATTTTTTGTTCAATTTTGTAAGCACCGAGTACGGTGCTAATTGAAGGGGGAGGGGAATGTAACACCTCGGTTTTGACCCCATGATATTTTGATTATACATGAGGTATATATTGTATGAATCATGGCAAGGGGCTCAAGGCCAAGGCCCTTCCATTGGTGGAATTTTTGTAAATAGGTGATCAAGTTGATGCCTATGGTTGTGGTGTTGGTTATGCATTGCATGTTTTGGTATATAATGTAAATGAAATTAATGATAAACTACAGCTAGCTATGTACTTGCAACGTGAAAGAGATGAGGGCATGATTTCATAGGAATAGGGAGTGGATTCAATCAACCTATGAGCCTTACGGTGAGGCCAGATGTCAATAGGAGAACCTACAAATCCTCAACTAACTTTTGTCCTCTATCCTCAATCATTTATTCCTTCTAGAAGGTGTTTGAGATAGTTAATTCCTGGGGCAGCGCAGGGCATTGCAGACTATAGTCTGCGCAGGCCCGCATCTTGGGGGAGGACGCACATTTGCTTCTGCAGGAAGCAAGCACATGATGCGTACCCTGTCTGTTAAATGAGATCATGTTTGGGTTTTTCTCACTCCTCCTTAGTCATTCTAGCATGCATTCGACCCATTCCATCGTTGTTCACTCACTCTACCATTCGAGTTCTCCATACTGCTCATGCGTGCTATGTGTTCACCTGTGTTGCAAAACCGTGGTTTTTGTCTATGATTGTTTGCATTATGGGGTATGGGGATGTGACATGGATCAAGGATATTCATCTTACCAAGGATGGAATGGGAGCCAGGATTTGAAGGACTTGTCCAATGTAAATCTCTTCGAAATACAAGATCCAAAAATTAAGGGATTAGGGCTAAAGATGGATTTTTTCTCCCCTACAACCATGAACATAGTGACAAAGGGGAACTTTCTCACCCCCATAATCATGTAGGGAAAGAAAATTACAATATTTTCACTCCCAGGACAACTAGGAGGGGGAGAAAATATCAAAAGGAGTCTCAAAAAATGCTCTTCTTGGTTAGATTTTGATCCCTAATCACTTGGATTCTTCCCAAAGATGACTAGGGAGTGGGACAAGACCATAATGAAAGGTACTAACACTTTTTGGTAACACTAACATCATGTTTTTCATGGCGATAAAACATGAAGACCATAAATGACACATGGTGTGACAATTTAAGGTGTAATAATTATGTTAGATACATGTGTTTTCTATCATTAATATGTAGTAGAGTCTATTAGAGTAGACTCATCATCTTTTCTCATTTTACAGAAAGCAGTCATAGGTGTACTAATAAGTGCACACTATTCCATTCCAAACATTTTGAGCATTTCCTTCAAATAATTGGATTGAGTGATGAATGTTTCTTTATGTGATTAAGTAACTTGAAGTCCAAGAAAAAAGGATAGCTCACCTATCATGGAAATCTTGAATTATTTTGATGTGTCTTGGGAAAACCCGTGAATCATATCATCACCGTTGCATCTAAATATGATATCATCAACATAAACTACTGTGATTAATAGACTCTCTTCTTCAATTTTAATGTAGATATTGTTTCTAGCAAACCCTCTGTTGAATCCATGTTGGTAAACCCAAACCCTTCTAGTTGTTAGTTCACCATTCAATAACACAAATTTGGCATTCATTTGGTATACCTTAAAGTTCCTAATGCATGAGTGGGACAAGAATAATCTCATGGCTTCCATTCTAGCTATAGGATCAAATGTTTCATCAAAATATTATCCTTCCACTTGATCATAGCCTTTGCACACCACCCTGGTCTTGTTTCTTACAATATTTCCATCCTTGTTTAGTTTGTTCTTGAACATCCACTTGGTTCCAATTATATTATTTTCTTTAGGTATTGGCACTAGTTCCGGGTCTCACTTTTCTCAATTTGACTAAGTTCTTCTTTCATGGTTTTCCTCCACCCTTCATCCTTTCTAACTTGAATAAAATATTTTGGTTTTATCATTGACAAGAGAGCCAAATAATAATTGTTAGTAATGTAAGGGTTTGCTTGATTCTTAAAGTTTTTTAGCTTTTCTCGCTCCAAGAAAATTTTGAAATCTTCTTGGCCTGGTTCTGCTGCTTGTGGAGTTTGGACTCCTTCCAGATCCATGTGAGGATTGCTTGGTAACTCTTTCATTGCAAGCACCTTTGTTTTCTGACCTGGGATTTCTCAGTTTGGCTCAGAATGTTCTGAAGTGGAGCTCGATGATTACCCTTGGAGTCCCAGGCTCTGGAGCTTCCCTCAGCCTTTTGCAGTGCGTGACTGAGCTTCTCGCTAGTTTTGGGTGTTGCCTTTTTCTGGTGGATTGTGATCTCTGTCTGACCTATAATCGATGCTGAGTGGATCCTCTCCCTAGAAATTTGCAAGACCCGTGATCGGTGCTGAGTGGTAGCCTCTCCCTTGTGTTCTGCAAGTTCATAGTCTTAATTATTTTTGGTGTCTCAGGAAGTGATGTTCTCATGCCTCTTGTGGGGTCTCTGTGGCCTTTCTGTCTTGGCAGAAGTTTTTTTTTCTTGGAGGTGTTGTTCTGGTGGTCGAATGGATCCTCCTCTACCTCTTCCTCTAGACCCAGAGGGTTTCAAGAGATTGATAGCCTCTAATGGCAAGAGGAAAGGGGGTCCTACTTAGAAGTTTGTTAAGAAAGTAGATATCCGAGCTGTAGAATTATCTGCTATCCATACCTATCGATCTACCTTAAATCTTACTGAATGAGGATTAATCGAACAATTCATTGGTCTCTGGCCTTCTCCAAAGGCCATTGATGGTTGGGTGCAGAGAAACTAGTGCCCCTGAGTTTCTGATGACATCCGAAATAATTTTGTTGGTTGTAGTTAGTATGTCTTCATTTTTTACTCTGTAGAGGATCATGACCTTATCTTTCACAATGGTCCATACTTTATGGGCCCTCAAGAGTTCTACTTGAACACGTGGTCCTCTGATTTTGATCCCACTCAAGATGTCTCGTCTACTGTCCTGGTTTGAGTTAGGATCCCACACCTCCCCTTACACTACTAGAACTCAGAATCCCTTGAAGCCATCGGGAACATGCTTGGTAAATATATTGACAGAGTTGAACGAAAAGATCAATTTTCTTGAGCAAGGATTTGTGTAGAGGTCGATCTGGAGACTGGTCTACCTGAGGCAATCAATTTAACAGTTGCTGAGTGGTCTCATATCCAGGACTTGGATTATGAGAAAATTCCATTTAAATGTAGATTCTGCCATGGTTACAACCATTTTGCCCGCAACTGTAAGAAAAAATCAGAAGATGAAATTGAACATGTGAAAGATGCCTAGTGGACCCAAGTCCAGAAAGAAGGAAATTCTCAGGGGCCTAGAAATAAGGGCAAAGAAAAAACCATGATAGGAGACTCTTCCATTGGGAAAAACCTTCCTCAAACTGTTAACACCTTCAATGGTCCTTCTAGTAAGTTTGCAGTTCTTAGCTCTTCCGAAGACATACTAGAAAAAGGTGAATTACAACATCTTGATGGGCTTGTGATGGAAGCTGAAGTCATAGTAACTCTGGATCAAGTTGGTCTGTCTTTCTTGACTCCTCTAGGGGTTGAAGAATCTTCCCCTGCTCCTATTGGGGCTATCTCTCCTCCTTCTTATGCAGACATTGCTTGTAAAAAACCCACTGATAGCTTTGGTTCTTCAGATGAAGACTCCATTGATCAGCTCTCCAAAAAGGATGGCAAAAAGTCTAAGAAGGAAATCCGGGAAGAAGAGGCTGAGAAGCTTAAGACTCAAGGAAGCCAGTCCACCATAGAAATGTCTTATGGGAGGAATAAGAGAACCAGGCCTCCAAAGGGAGTAATAACTCCTTCTAACTTGGGTAAGTAATGCAGTTCGTCTCTTGGAACTGCAGAGGATTGGGGAACCCAATCAAATCACATGTAGTCAAATATCTATTGAAAATGGTCCATGCTAAAATTCTCTTGCTCCAAGAGACCAAGATTGAGGAGGAAGCTCTCCTTCTTTTAAGCAAAAACAATTGGAAATTTACCTCTGGAAAAGTGGTCAGTGCTAGAGGCACCTGTGGAGGACTAGCCACTCTATGGTGTGAAAAGCATTTTCAATTATCAATTTTTTATGCCACTTAACACTGGATATTTACAGAGCTCTTCCACACTGCTAGTAAGACCTCTATCGCTCTCTTTAATCTTTACATGCCAATTAATTATATTGAAAAAACAAAATTGTTGGAGGACGTTATCAGAATTCCTTGAGTCCTTTTCTCTAGTTAATATAATATTAGTAGGTGATTTAAATATTTCATTAGCACCGAATGAAAAAAAGGAGGCCTTCGAGGTAAGGATTTTATGCAAGATATGGTGGAAGAATTGATTCAAGACTAGAATTTGATCAATTTAAAACCTAAGTAGGGGTGTTATACATGGTCCAATGATAGAGTGGGTGCCGCATGCATTTCAGTTAGGCTCAATCGATTCCTTGTTCATTGTTCATTGATTGATGGGAAAACCATTATCTCAACGAAAATTTTACCCAAGCTTACAACAAACCACCATCCAATTTCATTGCAGATTGAAAAGGAAGAGGAACTTGGGCCAGTCCCATTTAGGTTCAGCCCCCTATGGATCGAGAGAGCCGGGTTTATGAATGTTGTAACCCAGGATTGGTCTCAGTACGTTGTTGTCTCTCCTAGTTTTGTTTGGGAACAGAAATTGAGGAAAATCAAACTTGTGCTGAAGCTTTGGGTCAAATCTCCTCTTCCCTCTCCAATGTCCAGCAGAATTAATAGAGTGTCTGAATTAGCAACAATTCAATTCGATATGGAAGATAAAGTCATTTCCACTTCTCATCTAGTTTTGGAGGAATTGGCTCAGTTCAATGCCTCTCAATCATTTAGACATGAAGAAGAAAATCTTAGGTTAAAGTCTCACTATCTCTGGCTGAAGTCGGGATATAAGAACACTACATATTTCCATAGTCAATGCAGGGTTCAAATTTCCAAGAATCATATCTCGAAAATCTCCTCTGGAGATGGGGTTATAATAAAAGGTCAAGATCTTTAAAAACAATATGCTAGGAAGCACTTTCAGCTCCCTTTTCAGGATGATGGTCTTACTAATGATGAAGTAACCTCTGAATATTTTGATAATATCCCTTCTCTTGTAAGTGATGAGGATAACTTCGTTCTTATGAAACCCTTTTATGAACAGGACATTTTTGAGGTCATCTGGGCCATGGAGTCAGATAAAGCTCCTAGGCTGAATGGCTTCTCCTTTCATTTTTATAAAGTTTGTTGGCCCATCATCAAAATAGATTTGGTTCGAATGGTCTCTGCCTTCCAAAAAAAATCAAAAGTGGGAGGGTGCACTAAATCTACATTTCTCTCCCTCACCCCCAAGGAAGTCAATCCTTCTACCTTCGTTAGGTTTTGTCCTATTTAGTCGTGTAATGCCTCATACAAGATCCTAGCTCAACTTTTAGCCAACAGATTTAAGCTCTTGTTAGCTAAACCGATCTCTCCTCTCCAGGGAGGATTTGTTAAAGGCAGACATTTAGTGGATAATGTAATCCAAGTTCAAGAAGCTATTCATTCAAGCTTCCAAAGGAAGGAGAAAGGTATGTTAATTAAGTTAGATATGAAGAACGCTTTTGATAGAGTTAAGCTTCCCTTTCTCTATGATGTCCTGCCCTCTTTTGGTTTTTTCTCCGAGTTTGTAAATCTGATCAAAGCATGCACTGATGGGCCTTAGATTGCTCCATTAGTCAATGGTAGACCTATCGACTTTTTCAAAGCTTCCTGGGGTCTCCACCAAGGTTGTCCAATGTCACCCTTCTTATACATCTTGATGGCTGAATCTCTTAGTAGAAAACTCATTATTGAAAAGGATGCTGGTTACATCTCGGGCATCAGGATTGCTAGGGGAGTGGACCCTATCAATCATGCTCTTTTTGTTGATGAATCTCTTCTACTAGGTGGGTCCTCCATGAATATAGCAAGGGATTTCAATGAAATTCTTAAAAAATTCTGTCAAATATCAGGAGTGTTGATTAACAATAACAAAAGCATTGTTTATGGTTGGAATGTCGACCAAATGTCAATTCTCCGCATAACAGATTTCTTGGGATTCCCAGGCTTCGACAAGTGGGAAAAGATTAAGTATTTGGGTCTTCCCTTAACCCTTGGATCTTCCCCTCCCTCTCTCTGGTTGTATGTTCTTGCAAATTTAAAAGCTAAAATCACTTCTTGGGGAGGTCATTGGCTAACCAAGGCTGGGAAACTGATCCTAGTTAAGGCTGTTCTGTCCGCTTTTCCTATTTTCCAATCTTCTTTGTTGTTGGCCCCAAAGAGCATCCTTGCCCAGATCTCTAAATTTTTGTGTGACTTCCTCTAGCTGGGTGGTAAAGGTAGTCAAAACAAGATGCATTTGATAAGCTGGGAATTCCTTAAGTGACCGTTTTCAGAAGGTGGTCTACAAATCCAGGATCTTGGTCTGGCTAATCTGGAATTGAGTGGGAAGCTGATTTGGTAGTTATTCGAGGACAAACATCATCCTGTCAGTAAAATTTTTTGTATGAAATACCTAAAAGGTGGCTCCCTTAGATCCATTTCATCTGCTAATACTCCTCCAGGCACTTCTATTTGGAACTCTTGCAGGAAAATTTTTGAATTCTTTACCTAACAGCTCTTTAGAATTCCTAGAAATTGGAAAAGTATCCTTCTCTGGGAGGATAAAATATCTGGTAATCCTCCTCTTTCCTCTATTCTTTCATTGCCAACGATTTTGAATTGAGCAACAAATAAAGGACTTATTCGATTGGCTGATATTTGTACTTGGGATAGTTCTGGTAATTGGACTAGTTGGTCTATTCCATACCTTCCTGTTGGCTTACATCCTCAAAAAAATATGCTTCTCTCTTCTCTATCTGGCCTTGCTCCCATCCACACCTCTCAAAAAGATCGTTGGGGTTGTGGTATTGATGGTTTCTACACTGCTGCTAAAGGCTTCAACGCCCTTCAACCTTCCCACAACTCATTCTTTCCTCCTGTGACCTGGAAATCAGTATGGTTTTCTCACTGCTAGCTGAAGGTAAACTTTTTTCATGGCTTGTATTAAATAATAGGATTCTGACTTGAGATTCCCTCTCTAAGTGTGGCTTCGTTGGTCCTTTTCAATGTTGTTTATCCAAAAATGTTGTGGAGACTACAGACCATCTCCTTGTTGAGTGTGATTTCTCCAGGAAGGTATGGGCTTTGGTCCTTCAAGGCATTAATTGCTTGTTTCCTCCCCAATCTTCTGTGATAGATTTCTACTGACGACCATCGAAATCAATCTCTACTGTTATGCATTCACACTGGAATTCGATCCCAAAATTTAATTGGTGGGATTTATGGTTGGCCAGAAATTATTGCATCTTCAAAGATCACATTCCAATCATCCAGATCGTTGTCAATAAATCTAAATTGTGGTTTACAGAATCCATTGGTAAGTTAATGCCTTCTCCTCTAGCTTTTTTGTGGATGAGCTCTGGTTCACAAGATTCTGGGATTAATTTGAAAGTGCCAATCCTGTCAGTCTCCCATCATGGAGGTTTCATGGAAGCAAGGATGCTCTTAACAAAATTTGGATGAATACCTCTTGAGCTGTAATTTTCTTTAACAGTGCTTCAAAAGGGAATCTCGGGGACTCTGGAGCCGGTGGCTTGGTTTTATCTCCTGACAGTTTGACCAAATTCATTTTTAGCTAGGGGATTGGTTCCTTGTCAAATAATCAAGCCGAATGCTACAACCTTCTTATGGAAACCTAGATTGCTAAGGAAAAAGGTTATAAGTTTGTTCAAATCGTTGGCTACTCAGAGATGCTGATAAAAGTCTTAAATTCAGTTGACAACTTCAATAATTTTGCCTTGAATATTATACTTATGAGAATTAGGATAATTTTGAAAGAATTTGAGATGGTGGAATCCTTCCACATTCTCCGGGACTTAAACAATCTTGCTAATGTCCTGGCTAATAAACTTGTCTTCTTCCGCAAGGATTTCTTAGAGTCAACGGGAAAGCTAGTTATTTCCATCCATTTCCATAATGGTGCTTCTTGCAGATGATTTTTGTTATTCAATGGATATCCCCTCTTCTCTGTAAAGTTCTAAGCAGTCTCTTGTAATTTCAAATTATGTAATTTGGTTGATTGGTATTGCCAAATCATACCAACATCCTTCTTCAAAATAAAATTACCCGTTTTTGTTAATATATATATATATATATATATATATTAGTGATGTTTCTTCAAGTGTAAACTCTGGATCCAATATTTCCAATTATTTGACTTGTTAGATGATCTTTTTGAACAACTCTAGAGTTCAATGGTTCATTTTCCTCATGATCATCTTGGTCCCTTGATTTTCCTTCTTCTTGAATTTATTCTTGTTGATTCTTTATATCATCCTCTATCTCTTCTAGGATTGTACTACTCCATTTTTCTACGATTCATATAAGTTCTTCATCTACTCTCACATCAATGCAAACTACATGTTTCTTGAATCACTTGTATGCTCTTCTGGTGTTTAAATATCCTAAGAATATACCTTCATCAACCCTACAATCGAACTTGCCAAGATTGTCTTCACTGATCTTCATATAACACTTGCTTCCAAATATTTTGAAGTACTTGATTGGAACAAGATTTTCATTCCATAGTCCATATAGGGTTTTGTAACTGTTCACTCTTAATTGGGCTTGAGTTATAATATAAACAATAGTTGTTATTGGTTCCATCCAGAATGTCTTAGATATATTTTCTCCTTGAAGCATGGATCGAGTTGGTGTTTGGATTGCTTTTTTCTTTCTCTCCACTAATTTGTTTTGTTGAGGAGTTCTTGCCATAGAGAATTGTCTTTTGGTCCCACGTTTCTCAGAAAACTCGTTGAATTCATTGGGAGTGAATTCCTCTCCATTGTTTGATTGTAGACACTTTATATAGAGATCACTTTCATTTTAAACTAATGTATTAAATGCTTTGAATTTATCAAAATCTTCATATTTTTCTCTAAGTAAAGTAACCCATGTCATTCTAGTGTATTCATCAATAAAAATCATAAAGCGCCTTTCACCTTGAAGTGTTTATACTCTGGATGATCCACATAGGTTTGCATGTATTATCTTTAGGGGTCTTGATGTTGAGTGCTCCTTGATTTTGAAGACGACTATGGTTTTATTTCCTTGTTCGTATACTTTGCATATTTTGTCCTTAAATTTGGTTATCTTGGGTAATCCTCTTACTGCTTGTGTTTGAATGACATTTACAAAGTTATAAAAAAATTAAATGTACTGGAATTTTATGCCATAACCAATTCTCATCAGCTTGACTAACATAGCATCTCTCTCCTTGATTTTAATCCAAGGTGTATACATTTCCAGAAGTCCTTACTCCTCTTCTAAATATTTCTCTTGAGTCATTTCTTGTATCTCACAGAATTTTCCATAGAATGTAAGTTTGTAATAAGCATCACACATTTTTCCAACACAAGAGATTATGTTTCGGACCTTCAACATACAAATCATCTTTTTTTATTTAGTGTTTCCTTTTAGAGTCGTTATTCATTCTTGATAATCTTGGTAGTGTCATCATTTATAAATTATACATCTCCACTTTTCTCTTTCTTAAGTTTGATAAAAAAAAGCTTTATCACCTGTAATATGTCTTGTGCAGCCAGTGTATATATACCATTCATCTTCTTCTTTTTTACCATATAGAGCTACACCACATATTTCAATTTCTTCCTTATTCTACTCTATTTGAATGAGTTGACAGTACCTTTCCAAGTGTGCTAAGTTGTGACACTTGTATCATTCAACAACATGTTTGGTTAGGAGGTTAAAATGGTTTTAATCTCCCCTTAGGTTCATTATTTGTTTATTAATCCTTTCAAATTTCTTATAACCAGTATTTAGCTTAGCTTTACAATCCAGAGCTTTATGACAAAAGTTGTTACAATAATAACACAAACCAAAGAATATTTTTTGATACATGTTTTATGGTGTTCTTTTGGTTGATACATAATCTTTGTTTTTGGTTTATGCCTCGAACATAGTCCTCCTTTTGAATGGATTCCTATTTTCTTCACAATTCCTAGATGAATCGAGCACGGTCCTTCTTATGTCTTCATTATGCATATTTTTCTTGGCCATATCTTCATAGTTGGATGAGGGTGAGATATACACACTCTTTCCACTTAGACCCAAGACTTTATTCTCTAGGACTTCACATTGTTTTTCTCTTATTGTCATTTGTCTTAGTGATTCTTCTAGAGGTTCCTTGATTAGGTTTAACTTAGTGCTAAATCTCAATATATTTTTCTTTTGATGGGAAATCTCTTCTTCCTTGGAAGTATCGATTACACTATTCTTATGATTGGAATCAAATCCAGTCCCTCTCATGTCTAGAGGATCTCTATGCTAAGTGAGCAAGTTGTCCATATCTGATGTGGTCTTTCCAAATTTTAGGTTGACAAAGTTTGTTTTCCTTAATTGTTCTTGAAGATCCTTGATTTTTTATCCCCTTTCTAAAAGTCTTAACGATTAACTCCTCTTCCCTTTCTCTTTCTTCCTTTAGTTGATCCTTAACTATACTGATTTCCTTGGTCTTGTTTTTGGAATCCTTTCTCAAATTTTTGATTTCTTCCATATTTGTTACCAGTTCAACTTCAAGGTCAACCAGTGCTTTAAAATTTTCTTCTTATGGACCACATCCTTCTTTTGGATGATTGTTGGTTTCCATGGTTAGAAATAAATTCTCATTTTTTTCATCATACGAGTCTTCTTCATCTTCATCATATTCGGATGATCCATCTTCAATTTTAGGATAGAAACTCTTCTTCTTGGAATATCTTCCTCCGTAGGATTGTCTTCTTTGATTGTGTTTTTCTCTATCTTCTTTGAGAGGAAAATTTGTAGCAAAGTGTCCTATCTTTCCATAGATGAACACTTCAAAGGTAGTTTTCCTTTGTACTTACTTGTTCCTCATTTTAACTGTCTCATAAATTGGGCCATTTATTCATCATATTATTCACTTGACTTTGAAGATGAATAAGAAGGGGCATTCTTATTATTAATTGCCTTAAATGTTGCTTCTTTAGGATTTGTATCCTCAATTATTATCTCATAAGCTGTGAGTATTCTATGAAGCTCATCCATTTTCGCCTTCTTTAAGTTCCTCATTTATTCTATGGAGCATACCTTTGGATTGGATCTTTTTGGTAGAGTTTTTAATATTTTTTGAACTATTACTCTTTATTCAATAACTTGCAATAGTATCTTCTTCCATCACTCTTAAGGCTTCAAATTTTCTTATAAATGTCTACAATTTTTCTCCTTGAAACTTTCAATTTGTTTGATAAATATTTCTTAGTTTATCCCACATTTATTTTTTGGTTTCACAATGCATCACTTTTACAAGTTATGACTGCTCTAGCCCGCTCAGTATTGCATTCATTGCCTTTGAATTTTGTTCAGTTTCTTTCTTATCTACTAGATCTTCTGGTGAAATTCTATTTATTTGTAGCCATTAACTGCACTCCTCCATACATCAAAACCTAATTCCATCAAGTAGGTCTTCATCCTTTTACTGAAAAACACATTATTGGTTCCATCAAATAATGGAACCTTGTTTGTAGATAATCCTTCTTTAGTACCCATGTGTGTGTTCTTAGGATCTCCTTCAAGTTAGTTATACTTATCTGAAGGGATGCTCTGATACCATTTATAGAACACACTAAGCTATTGAGAGGGGGGTGAATAAATATCTTTGTTAATTTTTCACTTTTACCTTTTAACTATTAGTTTTACTAACTAATTAATTTCAATAGATAACTCAAGCACTAATGTATCAATCATCAAGAGAGTACACAAAATATATAGAAAACTCAATATTCCTTGTTGATTAAAACCATAGAAGGGATTCCAACAATTGAGTAGAATCTAATCTCCAAGAATCACTAACTACAAATAGTAGGAGGCTTCAACCCCCTTGTTTCTTCATGTCCAATTGAAAAGATGTTCCAACACCTTGCTTCTCTAGCTCCATTTGGAAGGAGGCTCCAACCTCATAAGTCTTTATCAGCTATATTGAAAGGATGTTACTACACTGTGCAATATATTTTCTTCAAAGTATATCAATGGTCCTTCTTGAACTCAAGTCTAAACTCATAGACTTCACTCTTCACTACAAACAAACTTCCCCAATTCCTGCTCAAACAAACTTGCTTCAATTATGCCTCGATGTGTTTGCTCAAATGAATGACAAGGATGCCTTAGGACTGCATAAATCTCAATTTGATATGAGATCTATTTTTCCTCTTTTCAAAATGATATGTTGTTGTTACAAACTTCTTCAAATCTCAGTCTAGCAAAGGATTTTCCACACTTCCATGTTACTATTCCTTGGTCTTTCCACACACACTTCCAATAAATGTACTTCTTTGACCTGCACTCACTCCAAAGACATACATTGCAAGTATAGTCTTCTTCATATTTTCTCTCCAAATATTCTATGTTGGTCCAAAACACAGTCACCCAATGCTACCTCAAGGAGAGTTCTTTATCTTCAATATCTCTCAACAATCAGGGCCTTAACTTGCTCTTTAAACTTGACCTTTATACTACAAATATACAAATAAGAACAAAAACAAAAATAAATACCCAACAATATACTCGACCTCCTCTACTGCTTCATATCTATGTATAAGTACATAGATAAAGAGTAAAACTCACAAAAATATGTCTTCCTGTGATTTAGATCAACTAGTAGTTGATATTGTCTGACTTAAGTGTTGTTACTTCCTTCTTCTGTACTCACACAATTCTTCCCCTCGCGCACTAAATAAGGTCACTATTCACTTGAATTTATACACATTAATGTGTCAATATGTTTATTTTATCCTAGGCCAACCTATTCTTGAGTTGGGGGACGACATGCTATTTTTTCTAGGGACAACCTTACACATTCCACCATTTTCTTGTTTTCTTCACTTGAGGGAGGGTTGACTAGGTGTCTCTCAATTAAATTATTTGTTGGCATTGTAAAGAGGAGGGAGGTTGATTTCATGTGCGGTATAAATCATTGCTACTTCAAATGTGGTTACACAACACTTCATGCCACTTCAATATTTCACTTACTTTAATATGATATTATAATGTTAACATGCTCCAATTCCCCATGTATTTAGGACTTGTTTTGACATTATTTCATCATTGAACTACAATAGGACAAGGTCTTGGCATACGATTGTTAAGTACTTCATGATTGTCCCTTCTACTCCAAAGTGTCCTCAATTTAATCTCATTGCTTGACCTCAAAAAATTTCAAAGATGATCACAAATGATATCAACCCTATTTGAAATCAAAGACAACACTATGCCAGACACAAAATTATGGTCAAACTAGATCTTCAAGAGCGCCTTTTGGAGGAATTAGACATAGAGTGGGGTTCTTGGAGTTCCAAATATAATTTACACTATCAAAAAATACCCTTTCAATGTATTTTGTGCCATGATATGAATCACTAAGAGTGGATTATCCCTATGATTTGAAAGGTTCAAATATTTATAATAATAAAAAACAAATAAAGACGAAAATGCAAGGACCACGAGAGATACATTTGGATGAATCAAGGAGTGAAGCCATTGCATCACAATTTGATACACATGGTTTTAATCCGTTTGTGGGTCAATTTGTGTCACCCAGTACCTTGCTTGCATTAATTAGGCCACAAGATTTTCACCAAAAAATTGTACCTCTGACACCTAATTCAATATTCATTAGCTAGTTGTACAATTTAATAGTGGTAGCAAAACTACAACAGCCTAAATATTTAATTTCCATCCACGTCATGTATGTAATACTAAAAACAATTATCCATAATCATGTACATTAATTTCATATGTTTAGATATGAAAAACTAAGAAGTAAATAAATGTGAAATAGAAACATGGCACTTTATAACATATTCAAAATACTTATATTTTTGAGAGATAATCCTCCGACTCGTTGCAAACTAAGGATGTTCCTATTGTGACCCGTGAAGGTCATATCCAAGGCTAAACGTATATGATATGACCTTAAGGGGGCATATATGGGGTTAAATATATATGTAATAGGGTCAACCTAATGAAGGAATCACATTATTGGGGTATTTGGAGGGGGTTCTTATATTCTTCAAGGATGTATAGTATAAACTATCTCTCTTATCTATCTCGGAGTTGTGCTCTAGGTTTACATTGTTACATTGAACCCCATATATGCCCCCCTGGGTCATAATAGTTCCTCCCAACCTTAATCTTTCTATGATACTTAATCTCTTTATGACAAAGGCCACCCCCAACCTGAGGCTATCATTCCACAAGGGTGAATTTCCTAAGGTCTGGTTCTAAGTATTCTTACTAAACCCACAACCCATAAAACTCATTGGTTCCATAAATCCACTCTACAAGTATCCAAATCAATGAAAACTCTTCCCTCTCAGCCTGAACAACACTACAAATGGGATCACCTTCTCTGCAAGGAATCCCTCATGCTATCCCAATTCCCTTCTAGTGCTACAAAATAGGTTTGCCATGGAATCATATTTCTATGACCCCAAGATTTCTTAGTTGTAGGGTATAATTTCCTCTCAAATGACACCAATAATCATTCACAAAAATTACAATGGCATTGGCATAATCATTCCATGACAACACAACCTTTAGTTTCAATATATTATTATCCTTTCCTCCCTTTACCCATCGTTCATGCAATAAAGCATCATGCATGAATGAATGAATGTTCCAATTCTATGCATTATTTGCATGATTTTATCTCTCCATGTGGTCCTCATGAGGATCCCATGCTTTCCCTTTAATCCCCAAGCTTGATATAATAACATATAAAGGTAATATATCAACATTAACAATCATGGGTGTAGGTACCTTATAAGGATATATTCCTAGCTAAGGTTTATAGTCGAGGTCTAAGGGATTAGTTTAATAAATCAATAGGTCCTCTCCCCTTAGATTTGTTTTCACTTCCCCCACTTGTGGAATCTCTTCATCCTTATTCATTTGCATCCATCATGCTTTTTATGTTAAATATCAATGTGCAAAATTACAATATATTTGGTCATCTTAAACCATTCATGTCCATATTCAAGCCACTTAATCATTACTTACACATTTATATTATAGGGTAAAAAAATGAGGTGTTATAAACCTCATGATCAATAGCAAGTCGACTATGGATCTATGGATTCTACATCATTGACTAGTTGTGAAGGTAAGGATATACACAAACATCCTTTTTTTTTTACATAATTGGCTTGTGGTTCTTTGTTACATGCTATAATTAAGGATCCTACAAAACCTATACAAAATACAATTGTAACTTCTCCTAAAATCCTAGGAAACCTTAGATATATTGGACTTGGATATTTTAATGAGTAGGTAAATGGGCATAATTGAGTGGAAGCTATCCAAATATAATATGTTTCAATCCAAGGTTCTTAGAGAAGATCCTATTAATGATGCTGAAGATCTTAGAGATGGTTCTAAACTCCTTCTAGAGAATGGAGCATCCCTTAATGGGTTGAAGAAGAATTAATGACCAATTTTGTGGTAATTTATGCTTTGAAGTGGTCATGGTACCCTAGGAGAATGTTTGGCAACCCCACAGGTGTTAGCATGATGGATCTTGACCCTTGGACATCCTCTTATGTGGTTAAGGTGGTTGAAGAAATCCATAAATCCCTCTTTCCATGATCATGATGTCCTTGTACCCCTATCACTTGAAGCAATGCATGATTGGGCCCTTTTTGATGTTAGTAATGACCTTGTAACCCTTGATGGGGTCATGGAACCCTTGTATATGATCATTGCTACCATTATGATGATGAAGACCTTGATGCCCTTTGTGGAATTCTAGTATCTGGTGGAGCCCTCCTCCTTCTCGATGTGAAGTCTGTGGATGTGAAGACCATCAAATCCCTCGTGCATTTGATGATGTCCATTGAATCCTTTGACCTTGGAACTTATGCATAAGGTAACATGGTCTTTGGCACCTTTATATGTGGAGACTTGATGTCCTGTAAAAATTGAAGAATTTAAGGGTATTAAACCAAGAATTTTCAAATAAACCCATCATATGGAGATAGTCTTCGTCAATCCATTTCTATTATTATGTGGAGAATCTTCTAACTCCTTACAGTTGAAGAGATATGAATTTTTGAGGTTGGTGTACCCTACCATTCTGGTTCAGCCAACCAAACAAAATATAATTTAATTATTTGTAATTTTGAATTACATGTCGACCTAGTTTGAGGTAATAACTTTCCTCCACAACCTATATAAATAGAAAATCAAGCATTTCATTTGTTCATCAATCAATTGTCTCTTTGGTATTTCTCAACTCTTCGAGAAAAGTGTGAAACTTTGTGGAGGAGATATTTTTGGGCATCGTCACTAAAATTGGCATAACTTTCTCATACGCAATCAAAATTACAAAATTCTTGACTCGTTGGAAAGATTGTAACGAGGGATATGTGATGAAATGATACAGAGTTTCTTTTGGTTTGTCTATTGTTTCTTCATCTTGTGATCTTCAAAAAGGTATGGTTCATGCTTCGAGGTTTCTCTTGTAATGACACGTCCCTCATGGATAGAGTTCATCTTTGACCTTAGTATGTGAGCCTATATATTGGTATATATCTTTGAAGTCGTTGTAAGTGTTATGGAGGCTATGGTGATGGTTATATTGACATATATCTTGATGTGATAGTCATATATATCTTGATGATTATCTTGGATATTGTTGGCATAGATTTTGGTGTTTATATTGATTGTTGTATAGTGCAGTATTGAATGAGAAGTTGAGATGTAAGTAATATATCTTGTCAGTGATTTATTTGATCAACCTAAGTGTTTTCTTTGAAAACTAGTTTGAAAATATTTTATCATTATGTCTTTGACCTAAGTGGAGCTAGTGTAAAGTCCCCGACCCTCTGACCGGCGAAAATGACGCTACCCAACCATCAACTAATTCCAGGAAACTAGCCCCATGAACAAGGACATGCATATCATGCTGAAATAAAATGCTTAAAACATAAAACGTGCTAAGATGCATAGTCATTTACATACACAGCAGAAGCAAACATACATTCAAACATTTAACATATTCATCATAGTTCATTAGTCATCAAATATAATTGCAGAAGTAAAATGTACAAGAATACTCATCTTGTAAGAACTTGTCTTGCAACCAGCTATGTCGCTGCAACGTTCCACCCAACCATAGTCCAGCATGCTCATCAATCTCTCAGCAACACCACCACCCTCGAGCTGGGCATGATTCCCCAAGGAATAAGGGTCAAGTAGGCTTACACATAGCCAAGGTTACACAAAACAGCCAAGTCAACACAGTTGGGTTTTTCAGGCTGTCAAGGAGCTAGGAAAGGCTAAATGCTAAGCTGGTGGTCTCAATGGAGAACTAAGGTTGCCCACTCCAGAGCTAGCCTGACCTCTAAGACATACACACGCCCAACACCAGGAATCAGTCCTTTCTCTCCTTCACAGTCCCTTAGGCCTTGAATTCCCTTTCGAATGATCTTCAAGGGTTGTGGAGAAGAAAGCCAACAGTCTAATTCTGTCTGAGTGGATCCCAAACACCAGGTTCCTCAAGCATACCCAGCCTCTAATCCTACTCTAAACAGTCCGAAGACCAACCACTACACACCCGCAGTAAAACAATAATTCCACAGCTGGGATAGGGGAAAAACAAATCATGAGTCGTTCTTGGCCCTATCATGGCAAAAACGACTCAATGTCAACCTACAGCAGCTCAAAATGTGAAAGAAACCACAACCACAAACAATGGAGGGAAAACCACAGCAAACCGCCGAATCAGGGAAAGAACCACAATCCCGGCTCAATGATGAAGTGACGTAAACATTGCATAGTCCCAAAATAGGAGAGAAGTCCGATTCTCAATCTTTGACAGGGGAAAAATAGGTATGCAAACCACAAAATCACGAGGGTAATACACATACACACAGTCTAATAATACAAAAGGAAAATCGATCCTCTTCACAGGTCGAGGAAAGAACATAGTCAATCTCATAGTGAAGAACCATGGATACCCTTCACAGTCAGACAATGTAAACAGGGTCAAACTCTCTGCATGACCGAAGGAAGAACAGAACAACTCACTGTGGGAGGAAAAAACAGAACCCCCACATGAGAGTGAGCAAGACCAAAACCTCCGAGGAAGTGGGATCATGGGAGAGTGGAGAGAGTGGTGACCATCCCCCTGCCCTCTACGTGAGAAGAGCGAGCCCGCTGGTGGAGTGTACATGGGGCAAAGAATGGCAGCCCTGCCACCCACCACTCCCCAGCCATAATTGCTCCCAACTAATCGAACATCAGAAGTTTAATGGGTGGTTGACACATGGCAAACTCCCAATGGCTCCCACGGGTTAGACGCAACCTTAGGAATTCTGCCCTTTTCATCTAATGTTGCATCGTCGTAGCTGGCTATAGGTTTATTTTAATTGATGTGCATATTTGCATGATGCCAAAACTATAATGTGTTGGATAGCACAATATACCATCGGCAACGATCCCTATTACCGAAACTTACACAACCAAATCTATGGTGGGGCTTTTGCCTTTAGCTCCACACCACGATTAATTACAATATGTACATCATGTACCTTTAAATGCAAATGGGGTCAAAACTGGGGCATTACAACCAGACATTTATTGATTGTTAATGAAAACCTTTGACAGTATTGTAAGTGACTATTTGCTTGATTTGTTGACTTGATTTGAGTGGAGTGAAAAATCCTTTTGTGTCTAAGAGTTTATGAGGCTAGCTGAGTTTGACATAGTTGGTTAAGTCTTATCTTATTAGCTAATGTTAGTTGGTTGAGTTTTATCATGTTTAACTGTCAAGTATTCCTTGACTGTGATTGAGGTTGGTTATGGTGTCCTTGAGTTTAGTGTGATTGAACAAAGTTTGGTTGACCATATGTGAAGTCTCTTAGTTGCTCAAATATGTCTCCTACTTTATGAGACAGGACAAGTAAGAAGGGTTGGTTTATTATCATAGTACTTTATTAGATTAACACAAGTATATGATTGGTTTGACATAGGTACACAAAAAGTTTTCTATAGGTTGGTTTAGTTGAGCAAGATTGAAACAGGTTGCCTTATGTGCAGTTGGTTTGACTCAGATTGGCTGAGTTTTATGAGCATTTGGTTTGAATCATGTGGACTCAATTTGGTGTGTGGTTGGTTAGACTAAGATTAACTGAGTCAAATGATGTGAGCAACAGATTGATTGGATAGGTTGATGAACAGTGTGATACAATGGACAATGATCGGTTGATGAGTAATGATAAGATGATGAGTAATGGAATTGGTTTTGTAGTGTGGTACATATTGTGTAGTGCAGTGCAGGTGTTGATTAACAGGTCCACAGGATCAGTACAGTCATGGTTCAACAGTTTCTATATTCATATCAGGGTGGCAGGATGAGGCAAGGAAAGGGGTTGTACCCTCGTTCTGGATGTAGCCAGAGAACTAGGGAGTTGAATCTTGCTTAAGGTTGTAGTCTGCAAATCATTGGGTTGTAGCCTCCTTCCAGTTGTAGTTGGAGAATTGAAGTCATTGTAATAAGGGGTTGTTTCCTCCTTCCATTTGTTACTGGATAATTGTTATTATAAAGGATTTTGTGGTTTTCCCCCAAGGACTTAGGTTTCCACGTAAAATTTGGTGTACTGCGTATCACGCTATGTTTCTTATGTGATGATGATAATAATGTTGGTAATGATATAATCCATAATATTGAATAAGTTGTTGATTGTTAAAATTGAAAAAGTAATAAAAGTTGCACACATGGATTCACCCCCCTCTTAGTGTATCTGGTGTGTCCAACAATTACCTTGGTAGCATATGGAGAATATCATAGGGTCGTTGGACCTACGCAAGACTTCTAAGATGGCCTAAATGGTAATAATCAAAAGAAGAAGATCACTCTTAATCCTTTTGTGAAATATAATTACCAATTGAGTCTAAGATGGATGGAGAAGAGGACTATGGGTAGGTATGGGGAGGTTTGGCTATGGATAAGGACCTACTAACCTTTGTTGGTGGGAAGTATCATCTAAATTTTTATAAATACAAGGTAAATAAGGAAACTCACGAAGGAAAAAAACTCACTATTAGTAGGGCCCTTACAGCAAGGGAGACATGGGCCTAGTTTATCCAATAATGTCCTCTCTTTTAATGTCAAAGGGGTTGGGGTGAGCATAAGAAGCTATCCCTAAAAATACTTTTTACTGTGTATAATATTAATATTGTAATTATTCAAGAAACTGTATGTTTTGGTTAGAAGGCTATATATTTTCTATTTTCAATCTTAAAGCATTGGAACTTTAGTTCGGTCAATGTTGTAAGGTTATATAGAGGATTGATCGCTAGTTGTAAATCTAATTTTGTCTCAATTTATTCTTCAATTCTATATTTAGGTGTTGTGGTGGATCTTAAATGTAAGGATTTTGGGAAGGACTTGACACTGGTAAATATTTATGAACCTTGTGGGAATATGAAACCCTAATGGGAATAATGTAATTTTGGGGGAAATTTGAACCTAACCCTAAACTCAAGGAAGATATGGGGGGAGGTGGCAAGAAGGGATCCTCTTGTGGACTAATTTGCTCAATTGTTTGACACACACCATATTATTGATGTGGATCTTATTAAGGTCACTCCTACTCGACACATTGCCAAGATAGGAAGAGAGGGGATTTCCAAAATATTGAATTATTTCTAAATGACTAAAACTTTTTTTTTAAATTGATGTTTAAAACATGGGTTTCCTATGGGATTTTGTCTAATCAACTATCAATTTTACTAAATATGGAAATTGAGGATAGAAATTTGGTTAGTCCACTAATATTCAATTATACTTGAATTTATTGTCAAGAGTTTTGAAACCTAATTATTAAGATTTTCTAGCTTTATGACAGTGAAGAGAGAGATTTTACAATGAAGTGATTTCCAAAAATCTCAAAAAAATCAAGGTTGTGATGAGAGGGAAAGCTAAAATAGTTGCAGTTAAGCCTCAAGGAGAGCTTGAAGAGGTTGAATATAGGATCACTTCTCTTTTTCAAAATGTTAGATTTTCATAAGATTATATTAGTATAACTTAATTGCATTAGTCAAAAGGATCACTAGAATATAGACAAAGCACAAAACAATAACACAAGTATTTTTATCCTGGGAAAACAAGATGGGAGAAAATCCAACAACCTTCATCTAGAGATAATAATTATGATAATAGTGTACAATGAAGAAAGAGCAAAGAAGAAAGTATATTCTAGAGATAGAAACCCCAAAAACAGTCTTCTCTTCCAGTAGGTGTGAACTTATCTCTCCCGAAAAATGTGAACTTCTCTTGTGCAACTGTGTGGAATAATAAGGAGGGGCGCCTACTATTTATACATATTTTCCACTTAGAATTTAACTGGGGCCGACTTCTCTTGGGGGAGCAATATAATTTATATTTTATCTTTATTTTGCTTGCTTTTCTCCCCAAGGTCTACATTGTTCTTTCTAGGTGTTATAACTAGATCTTGTTCTTAGTTTATCTGTTCTTTTTGTCCTAATTTTCAACCGTTGGTTTAAAATGATTTTACATTTTATGTTGATTTTATATTTTAATGGTTGAATTATTTCATTATTTTAGTTTTAAGGTTTGTTTTTTGGGCTTATTAGTTAATATGTACATCTTTAAGCTTTAAAAAACTTATAATAAAAGTTTATTCCAAGTTTTGATTTATAATCTAACTCTCGTTTTTGAGTCCTTTGTCAAATATTTTCATGAGGAGATTCCTGTAGCAGCTCTGTTTTTCCTGTTTTTTTCATTGTCATTCGGAGTAGATTACGAGGATATGGAAACAAATTCGAGAAAACCAAAAGAGGATTTTTGTCCAAAATAGAATCATTCACAAAAACCTCTCTTAGTTTTGCAACAGCTATTATCGTTTGAGAGATTTGAATTCATCTTTGTGGCCTATTTTCAGGGTTTGAAAGATTTAATAATTTCTTATTTTAGTCACAAATTTGCAGCATGTATTCCGATCTATTGAAGAGGAATTTTGAAAAACCAAGAGATATTTTTGTTCATCACATACTCCTTAAAAATAACCTCTCTTAGTTTTTGCATAGGTATCCCGGATCGAGAGATATGAAGCCCTCTTTGAGACCCAAATTTCCCCAAATCCGATTTCTTATTTTTGGGTTAATTGTCTTTAAAGATTTTGAGTTATCATGTAACTTATTGATGTAACTGTTTCAAATTTCGACCTAGAAGGCAGCTATGGAACTGTTTTGCCCCTACCCAACAGCCTTTAAAAAACATTATTTCATTAAACAAAATTGTATTTTGTTTTGATGAAATGTTTGAATTTCATATAGCAAACTTAAAGAATTAAAAGTTACTAAAATGGTGACATTCCAAACATGAAATTCAATGTTTTTAAAGAAACCTTTGCAAACTATGGATTAGTTGACAAAATTATTATTTTGAGTGGATAAGTGTTAATAATTTGTCATAACCTAGTAGTGATTTCTTATCCAAAAATTTATCATTTAATTTTATTATGTGATTTTGTTATCATAAATGTTGATAAGGCTTTGGAATTGGGAGGCTAATTATGGTATTGATGACACCTTATAAATGAGTAATTTTGATTCAATTATTCAACTTGGTAATTCTGATTCATTTAACGATGGATATTGAAAGATAA
>LPNX010158199.1:185962-273578 GCA_001517045.1 Pseudotsuga menziesii | reverse complement strand
TAGGGTTTTCACCCTAGCTTGTGCTGATGAGCACCTACTAAGGAATCTGGAATCCTTAGTAGCAGTTCAATGATGTATATGAATTAAATAAAGATAAACTAAAACAAAGATTAATCTAACTACGTTCTTGAAGCTAAAGCAGTAAAAAGTAAATAACATGAAACAGAAACAGTAAAGAAATGAATAATGATTTTTATTGATATTACCTCCAATGAGGAGGTTGATGGAGTCCGTTGCGCTGGTCCGATGTCGGTGGATTCGAGATCCAAGCTGCTTCTTTTCCTTCTCCGGTGGTGGAAATGGGCCAAAACGAGTTCTCAATGGTGAAAGTAGCTTGATGGTAAGCTAGGGTTTCGAGAATAATTTCGGCAGAGGCAGGATGCTTATGATAATGGATATGAAATGAGGGGTCTCCACCACTTATTTATAGTTTTTTAGTGGTGGAGTGCTGGCCCATGGTTTTGGAAACCATATGGTTTAGGGCAGCTTGTTTAGGGTTTTTTCCTCCTTTTCCTCATTATTTTATATTTTTTCTTCCCTTTTGGGGATTTTTGCTATTTTAGAGGAATTTTGGATATTTTTGGAGGAAAAAGGGGTTTTTTGGCCTTTTGGAGGCTTTTTAGATGGTTTTATGGCCTTTTGGAGGCATTTTAGGCCTTTTGGAGGCTTTGTAGTGGGATTTTCAGGGAAATATGGTAGGCAAATGGACAAATGAGCCATGTAGTGGGGTAGATGAGGTAGTGAACACTTTTTGGGTGTTAACACCCTTGTATCCTTTATTGGTCCTCCTAGATACTCAAGGCCTAAATAGGATTTGTGAAGCCTATAATTAAATGGTAAATTGAAGGGGTTCAGGTAGGAAGAGGGATGTCCATCTCACACCTCATTTGTATGTTGATATCATTGTAACTTCAGAATGTATTCACTTGTATTTCTTATGTATTATAACCCAATTTTTATTCCGGGATGTATTTGTGGAAATTGAACCCAGTGATAGATTAATTTTACTCACAACAATTAACAATTGATCATGCAAAATCACTCACAAAAGAGACTGAAATTGGAGCTGAACACTAAACTGTATTAACTCAGTGTACAATAGCCAACCCTATAACATAATAGTTTTCTAAATAAATAACATACATCAGGGATTCGAATGCATGAGGAGCAATTCGAATCTAGCATAAGGCAGGCTTACGAAAAATAAGCAAATCCCCCATAGGTGTAAAAAGATGATCCCAAATCTATCATGGAGCTCATGAATTGGAAAAATGGCTTAGGAAAGCTAAAGAGTGGTGGAATGGCAGCTCATACATGCTTTTTCAAGGAGAAAAGAGTGGAGGATGAAGAGGACAAAAAACTAGTTCACCTCACCTAGTCTAGCTTTTCCATTTGCCTTAAAACACTAAAAAAGCAGGGAATAAAGTAGAAAAAGTAGAAGGGCGCCTAGGAGGCTAGGAATAAAGCAGATTTGATTCCTTGGGATTTCCCATGTGCTACATGAGTCAAATAAGGCAAGTTTGACCACTATGGATAGGTAAAAGACAACTTGCACAAGGTGGGACACATGAACTAGGCTAATAAGACAAAAATAATTAAATTAATGTCTAAGTGGGTAAACTATGGGTTGATTATTCTAACACCCCCCTTAATCCTGACTTATGAGTAATATATCAGAAAATTATAGGGCCTAGCAACATGGCTTAGTCACCCTTTACATACTGCATGTCCATTTAAACAAGGAAAGAGGAAAAACCAACTGAGGAAAATCCTCCCTTAAACATGGACTGTAAAACAAAATTTTGGAATCTTGTCTTCACTCATGTTTCATAGCATGATCATAAATCCCCAGCAGTGATTTGAGATTACTGAAGGTCTTCTCACAAAATGCTTTGGTGAAGATATCAGCTACTTGTTCTGAAGATGAATGGAAGAGTAGGTGAATGGTGCCATCATGCACAAGATCTCTGATGTAGTGCATATGGATCTTAATGTGCCTGGTTCTCTGCTTTTAAACTGGATATTTGCAGATTCAAATGGTATTCTGGTTATCATATTAGATGGTATTTGAGTACTCTGGTTCGAAGCCACACTCTCCAAGTAAACCCTGCAACCATAAACATTGAGTTGCTGCATTAACAACTCCTCTGTACTCTGCTTCTGTAGATGAGAGTGCAATGGCACTCGGTTTCTTGCTTGACCAGCTGATTGGCCCTTTTGCAAGCATGAAAACATATCCATATGTGGACTCTCTATTTGTGCTATCACCTGCCCAATCACTATTAGTAAATCCAATCAAATCAAGATCAGATTTTGCTTTATAGAAGATGCCATGTGTCCTTGTTCCCTGAACAAAGTGAAGGATCCTTTTGGCTTCTTTCCAATGGATCTCATGAGGCTGATCCATTTATATAGAAGCCACACTTACTTCATAAGAAATATCAGGTCTAGTATGTGTCAGATACAACAAACATCCAATCAATTGCCTATACAGTGTATTGTTTACCATAGGTGAAGAATCAACTTCTTCCAGCTTCACTCCTGAAAGTAAAGGAGTTTTTCTTGCTTTGCAATCCTTCATTTTGAATTTGTTCAGCAAGTCCAAGGAATATTTGGACTGGTGCACCTTGATTCCATCTTTGGTTTGAGCAATCTCAAGCCCCAAAAATTGACTTAAGAGCCCCAAATATGTCATGGAGAAGGCTTGGTTCATAGCACCCTTTAAGGAAGCAATCTCAGCCTTTGAGCTTCCTGTAATGAGGAGGTCATCAACATATAATGCAATGATAATTAATGAACCATTAAATGACTTCAATTATACATTTGGATCTGATTTGCATCGAACAAAATTCAGTGATAGCAAGAAGCTATCGATCTTGGCATACCAAGCCTTGGGGGCTTGCTTTAGCCCATACAATGACTTTCTCAACCTGCACACAAGAGAAGGGTTAGTAGAAAAACATTGAGGCTGCTGCATATATATTTCTTAAACGAGATCTCCATTCAGGAAGGCACATTTTACATCCATGTGATGTACCTCCCATTTCCTTGAGGCTGTAATGGCTAAGGCTATCCTGATGGAATCCATCTTTGCCATTGGGGCAAAGGTCTCATTGTAATCTATTCCATGAACCTATGAGTAGCCCTTGGATACCAATATGGCCTTGTACTTCAGTGGTGAACCATCAGCAGCAAATTTGGTCTTATATACCCACTTACACTGGACTAACTTTCTTCCTGGAGAAAGATCCACTAGCTCCCATGTGTTGCTCTTCTGGAGTGAGCTGAACTCCTCCTTCATGGCTGTTTGCCATATTGAATCTCCTGCTGATTCTTCATATGTTTGAGGATCAGAATCCACCATCAAATAACATTTTCAGAAAACATAGGATCCTTCATGCACAGACCACTCTCAAATTGAGATCTAGTCCTCCTTGGGTCATTGGGATCCCCAGCTAGCTCTCCTGCTGCATGTAGTGTCTTGGATGCCCATTTTGGCCTTTTAGGGCTGTTAGGGTCTGCAATAAACTCATATCCATTAGAAAAATCAGAATCATCATGTTCAACAAACTCTTTACTTACTTCTTGAGGTTCAGGTGGAGAAGAGGCTTCTCCAACTTCCACTGCTGCAAGGGGTTCTTCTTCAAACTGAACACACCTTTCAATGAAGGATTTATTTGTGCTCAAATTTATCAGTTTGCACCCTTTTGAATCTTCAGAGTATCCAACAAAAATACACTCTTGGCTTTGGGGATGCAAATCCTTCCTCTTCTCTGTTGGAATTCTAGCCCAAGCCTTTGAGCCAAAAATCCTGAAATGGGTCACATCTGACTTGTGCCCACTCCAGGCTTCGAAGGGAGTCATGACATCAAGCTGTTTGTGAGGCACCCTATTCTGAATATATGTTGCACAGTTGATAGCTTCGGCCCAGTACTTTGGTGGAAAATTTTTGGCCTCCATCATGCATGTTGCCATCTCCTTCAGTGATCTGTTCTTCCTCTTAGCAACACCATTTTGCTGTGGTGTGTAAGGGATATAATGCTGCATCTGAATACCTGCATATGCACAATAATTAATAAAATTAGACTTGACATACTCACCACCATTGTCATATCTAAGGGCCTTGAGTTTCTTTCTAGACTGGTTCTCAACCAAAGCCTTAAAGAGTTTGAATAGGCCAAAAACTTCAGACTTGTGTTTCAGGAAGTGAACCCAGCAATACCTAGAAAATTCATCAATGAAATTCAATGAATATTTGGCTTGAATCATGGACATATGAGGAAATGGGCCAGAAACATCACTGTGGATCAGCTCGAGGGGTGCAGAGGTTCTCTCATGACTAGCTCTCTCAAATTTGTGCTCTGGGTGTTTTCCTAGGATGCAACCTTGGCAGACTCCTTTGGAAAATTTTATCTTCGGCAACCCTATGACCATATCTTTTTCACTAAGATCAGAAATATATTTTTATTTTAGGTGGCCAAATATTTCATGCCAAAGATTTGTTGCTTCATTAGCATGAATCAGAAGGGCACAGGGGTTTGAATAAGGTAGGAAGTGTGAGAACATGTATACCTTTTGAGCATGATTTGCAACTCCTTTTGCAATGACTCTACCACTTGAGATCTCTGTGATCTCAACTTCATAAGGGGAGATTATGACTTTCTTAGGAGACCCAGTGTGGGTCATCTGGTACAATGACAAGAGGTTGGAGGCAAGACCAGGCACATACAAGACATTGCTAAACTGACCGTGATCAAGTTCAATCATCCCTTTGCCCAAAATTTCAGTGAGAGAGTCATCTCCCAGTACTATAGATGGTCTTTTCGACTTGTCAAGTGAGGAGAAGGCCTCCTTGGTCGAAACCATGTGTCTTGAAGCTCTAGAATCAATGATAAAACTGGGTGAGGTTGATGTACCAGCAACCAATGCATGAACTCTCTCTCTGTCATTTGAACTTGATCCTCCTTCTCTCTTCTTTGAGCTTTCTGGAAGGGAGATTCCATTCTTCTCCAGGAGTTGGGTTAGCATGTCTATTTTCTCCTTCATACAAGATATTTCAGAGTGATTTCCCTTATTGTAGTATGCGTACTTGTTCATTTCACCTTTGTTTTTATTCTTTTGGTAGTTCTTCTTGGAACCTTGTGGCTCCTTCGAAGACTGTTTCTTGTCTCTCTTTTGCTTAGGTGGATTTTTAGCTTTCTTTTTTCCTTTTGAATCCACCTTCAAATCTCCAACAATCAAATCTTGATATTTGGATGGTTTGATGGTGCCCATCATCACCAGCTTATCCTGTTCTTGTGTGAGAGATTCCATGAAATATGCAACGCTAGGAATCTTCCAGGTTCAAGCTGTTAGTTTTGTGGAATAGAAGGTCGAAACAAACACTGAATAGTCAAGTCCTAGCTTCGAGAGGATATCCAGGATGATCTTATCATATTTCTTTTCGATCCCACACGGTTTTAGCTGCAAAACTAGTGCTTTGAACTTGGAGAAATATAGCTGCAGGGATTCAAACCTATTTGGACTCAGAGAAATCAGCTCGTTTTTTATTTGATGTCCCCTCATCTCATCTGTCTTTCCAAAAATATTAGAAATCTTCTCCCATACTTCATTTGGTGATTTCAATCCATCAATATGGAAAAGGAGGTCTCTGGAAATACTCAGACACATGAGACCATAGGCCTCATCCCTCCTGTTGTGCCATTTTATCTTCTCTGCAGCTGCATTGGGCTCTGCTTCTGTTGCCATAGTCACCCTGTAGAGGCCTTTCACTCTCAACAGTATCTCCATCTCTACTTTCCATTCAAAGAAACTGAAGGGAGTCAAGATAGTTTTCTGCGATTGATCCATAGCTTAGAAAATCTGTCCCGGTTGTCAGTAGAAGGCTCCCAGTCACTGATGTCGAACCTGCAAAAAAAATTTGAAGGAGAGAAATCAATTTGAAATGGATCTGATACCATGTGGAAATTGAACCCAGTGATAGATTAATTTTACTCACAACAATTAACAATTGATCATGCAAAATCACTCACAAAAGAGACTGAAATTGGAGCTGAACACTAAAATGTATTAAATCAGTGTACAATAGCCAACCCTATAAAATAATAGGTTTCTGAATAAATAATATACATCATGGATTTGAATTCCTGAGGAGCAATTCAAATCTAGCATAAAGCAGGCTTACTAAAAATAAGCAAATCCCCCATAGGTGTAAAAAGTTGATCCCAAATCTGTCATGGAGCTCACGAATTGGAAAAATGGATTAGGAAAGCTAAAGAGTGGTGGAATGGAAGCTCATACATGCTTTTTCAAGGAGAAAAGAGTGGAGGATGAAGAGGACAAAAAACTAGTTCACCTCACCTAGTTTAGCTTTTCCATTTGCCTTAAAACACTGAAAAAGAAAGGAATAAAGCAAAAAAAACAGGAGGGCGCCTAGGAGTCCAGGAATAAAGTATATTTGATTCCTTTATATTTCCCATGTGCTACATGAGTCGAATAAAGCAAGTTTGACCACTATGGATAGGTAAAAGACAACTTGCACAAGGTGGGACACATGAACTAGGCTAATAAGACAAAAATAACTAAATTAATGTCTAAGTGGGTAAAATATGGGTTGATTATTCTAACAACATTTGTAATGTACTTGATTCATTTCATGCCTCGATGTTCCTATCGGGAATTTTCTATAATGTAAACAAGTCATGTAAATTCAAGGTGCTTAACTCTCCTATTGTCTAAGGGTTAAAGTCCCTACAATTCCGGGGCACTAGGGTTATTAGAATCACTTAGTGAAGTTGGCCCTAGTTGGGTTTAGTCAAGTCAGGAATTAGTATAAATATAGAGCTATCCTCTCTATTTAAGACACACTCATCCGCATTCAGTTGTAGCGCATAATCGAGGAAGAGAAAGACACTGGGGAAATGAAGAAAGGGGTTACTATTGTCAGGAGATCATCTTATTGTTTTTGGGTTTCACTTTATTGTTGATTCTATATCTGATGAAGTTGTGGGGTTTTCTCCATTTATGGTTTTCTCCATTTATGGTTTTCTCGATGAAAAACACTGTGTTTATTTCTCTTGTGTTTGATTGTTGTGCTTGTTGTTCTCTCAGTTAAAGATCCTAATGAAATGCTAGCTTAATGTTTAAAATCCAACATGGTATCAAAGCTAACCTAAGAAGAAGACACTGTGTAGCTGTGGGAACTAGGGATTCCTATTTTGTTGATCTCTCTCCATATATTTTCAAAAAAAGTAGGGTGGAATAACTCTCCTCCCTACGGCGCATCTTTCTGTCGAAGAAGAATCCAATTCTGAGGTTTTTCAGTTTTGGACCGGACACTATTGCTAGAAATTAGGGCCTTTCACAGAAGAGGAATTTTTCAGTGAGCCTAGGCCTATATTGATATCTTCCCCAAAATCAAAGTTAGGGATCAAATTCAAAGCATTTGGTTGGATAGAACTCTGGAAAAGAAAAACCTTAATCTGCTCTTGAACTAGCACTGTAGGATTTTAGCTCCAAATACAGATCTGACATCTTGACCTGGTAAGATATAAATCTTTTGTATTTCCATTTGAGGATCTCAATTAAGATGTCTCATCATACCAAGCTTGATGAAAAGCTTGAGGGAGTTGATCTTCCGAGCTTGGAAGTATAGGATCTCCTTGGTCTTGGAAGAAAATGAGTTGGACTCCTACATCCATGAGGAGGTTCCAGTTCTAGAGGGAGATGAGGCCAAGGCCTTACATAAAAAGAAGTTGGTTATAGCAAAGAGGATCATTGCAGATTCTATCAAGGATCACCTCATTCCATAGGTGTCCTCCCTCAAGACACCTAAAGCCATGTTT
This sequence comes from Pseudotsuga menziesii, assembly GCA_001517045.1. Taxonomy (NCBI): domain Eukaryota; kingdom Viridiplantae; phylum Streptophyta; class Pinopsida; order Pinales; family Pinaceae; genus Pseudotsuga; species Pseudotsuga menziesii. The sequence continues at coordinate 265,734 of LPNX010158199.1, read as the reverse complement.
GATTCCCTAACCAAACTGTTTGAAGGTAAGATCATCAATCAGAAGATGACTCTAAGGAACCAGTTGAAGAATGTCCAGATCTAGAATGAGGAGACCATCTAGTCATACTTCAAAAGGGTCTCCTAGATCAAAGAACAACTAGAAGCTATAGATGAAGAAGTAGAGAATGCAGAAATTGTGATGACAACATGAATGGCCTCCCTAGGTCATGGGATTCTTTCATCCAAGGAATATGTGCTAGAAATAAGTTGTTCAAGTTTAGTAGACTGTGGTAAGAATTTTCTCAAGAAGAAGCTTGGATTATAGATCAAGAAGAAAAGATAGGAAGTGAAGATCAAGCTCTCACAGTACACTCCAAGAAAGGAAGAAGGGAAAATCATCATCACCAAGGTAAGCATTCTCATAAGAGAAATAATGTTGTAAGAAGGAATTCATCCAGAATCAAATGTTATACATGCGATGAAATAAGACACTTTGCTAGAAATTGTCCCATGAATAAGAATGGATCCAAGAAGAAGAAGAAGAACTCCAAAAGAATACATCATGCTCACAATGTTGAGGATGATGATCCTCCAAGGAAGAGGGTAAAACAAGAAAGTGAAGACTCTTCAAATGAAGATGAATATGTTCTGATATCCTCTCTCATGGGAACTGTCACTCATGGAAGCAAATATTGGCTTATTAACATTGGGGCTTCCAAACACATGACATGTTTCAAGGAATCCTTTGAGAAACTATTTGAACATAATTCACCCCATAAGGTGAAGCTTGGTGATGAATACCAATATCCCATAAAAGGTAGTGGTGAATCCTCCTACAAGCTAGACTTCGAAAAGTCTATAAAAATGAAGGATGTCTTGTTTGTACCAGGACTGAAGAAGAATCTTCTATCCATATCAGCATTGGATGCAAAAGGCATGAGGGTTGCATTTGTAGATGGCAAAGTCCTCATGTGGCCAAGAGGAAAGACTATTGATGATGCAATAGTGTTTCGAGAACAAGAAGGAGGCTTATACAAACTGAAGGGCCATCTAGAACAAGCTATGGTCCATGACATAGTAGAGCCAAATGAACTTTGGCATAGAAGGCTTGCAAATGTGCATTACAGAGCACTACCACTTGCGAGAAAAGTTGTTGAAGGTATTTCAGAAATTCAAGCAAAACATGAAGGGGTCTGCAAAGGATGTGCAAAAGGAAAGAACACAAAGAAGACATTTCTAAGTAACAAAAGCAAAGAAAAAGGAATCTTGGAAATCATCCACTCCGATGTATGTGGACCAATGTCATCAAGTTCACTAAGCGGGTATGTATACTATGTTTCTTTCATTGACGAATTTTCTAGGAAGACATGGATTTAATTCATGAAGAACAAAGATTAAGTTTTTAGTAAGTTCAAGGAATTCAAAGACTTGATCGAGAACCACACAAAAAAGAAGATCAAGACATTTTGATCAGATAATGGTGGAGAATTCACATCAAATGAATTCAAATACTTATGCAAAGAATCATGGATTAAGAGGGAGTTGTCCACTCCTTACAATCCACAATATAATGGGGTTGCAGAAAGGAAGAATAGAACCATCATGGAAGCTGCAAGAGAAATGCTTCGTGATCAAGATATTCCTATGCATCTATGGGCAGAAGCAGCGAAAATAGTGATGTATGTACAGAACCGTACTCCACATAGAGTACTCAAGAACAAGACTCCTGAAGAAGTCTTCTCCGGCAAGAAACCAGAAATAAGCCATCTCAGAATATTCGGTTGTCCAGTGTACATACACATTCCAAAAGGAAAGAGAACAAAACTAGATCCTTCAGGAAAGAAGGGTATATTTGTGGGATACTCTAAAATATTGAAGGCTTATAGAATATACTTCCCAGGATACAAGAATATTGACATCAGTAGGGATGTAACATTTGATGAAGACAGAGCTTACAACAAATCCAGAAAGAGACCTGCTGAAGAACCTAAAGAATCAGAAGCTCCTAGAATTCATGCTACAACCATGAATGAAGAAATTCAAGAAAAAGATCAAGAATTTGAAGAACCATAAAGACTTGTAGATCCACCTCAGGAGAAGAATCCTCATAAGAGGAAACCTACTTGGGTACGAGAAATTATCCGAGGTGTGGAAAGAGATGCGGCTCCAGAAGAGAATCACAGAGAAAGAAAGAGAACTGGATCTTGCTCCAGATATGTAGCTTTCCTATGTGATGTTATCAATAAAGAACCTTCCAATTATGAAGAAGCAGTAGAACAAAAAGAATGGATGGATGTTATGATTGAAGAGTATGAATTGATCATGCAGAACGATGTTTGGGATAATGTCCCAAGACCATAAGGGAAGTCAGTTGTAAATTCCAAATGGATCTATAAGATCAAGCATGCTACAGATGGTAGTATAGAGGAATATAAGGAAAGATTTGTGGCTGATGATTTCTCCCAGAAAGAAGGAATAGATTATGAAGAAACCTTTGCACCTGTAGCCAGATACACTTCCATTAGATCAGTACTTGCTTTGGATGCAGTAATGAAATGGAAGACACACCAAATGGATGTCAAGACTACTTTATTGAATGGTGTAGTGGAAGAGGAAGTGTATGTAGAACAACCACTTGGTTTTGAGACACATGACAAGGAGTCTCATGTGTGCATATTGAAGAGAGTCCTGTATGGTTGGAAATAGGCACCCAGGACATGGTACAGTAGAATTGACAGCTTTCTATCCAATTTGGGCTTTACCAAGAGTAAAGAAGATTCCAACCTTTACTACAAGGTTGAACATGGAAACCCAGTGATGCTTCTACTATATGTAGATGATCTATTTGTAACAGGAATGGATGGGTTGATTGCTGATACGAAGAGAAAGCTTCATTCCGAGTTCAAAATGAAGGACTTGGGTATGACGCATTATTTTCTAGGCATGGATGTGTGGCAGAATATAGATGGAATCTCCCTTGGACAAGGGAAGTATGTAGTAGAGATCTTGAAGAGGTTTGGGATGATGGACTGCAAGGCCATGACCACACCTATGGCAACAAACCTGAACCTATTGATTGATGATTCATCAAAAGCAGTTGATACTATGATGTATTGTCAGATGATTGGGTCCTTAATGTACCTAACGAACAGGACACCAGATATTTGCTTTGATGTGAACACCTTGAGCCAGTTCTTAATAGATCCAAGACATGTTCACTTGATTTCTGCAAAGCATATTTTGAGGTACCTGAGGGGTACAATTGATTATGGGCTCAAGTACGAGGTGAATTAGAATATTAACTTGGAGGGTTATGTTGATTCAGATTGGGCAGGTAGTTCCATAGATAGGAAGAGCACCTTAGGTTGTTGCTCTAGTATGGGATCAGGTGTGATCTCTTGGTTTAGTAGGAAGCAATCCTGTGTGGCACTGAGTATAGCTGAAGCAGAGTATGTTGCAGCTTGTTCAGCTAGTTGTGAGGTAGTATAGCTGCAGAAGCTACTGTCTGATTTATTTGATTTCTAGATGGATGCTACTTGTATACATTGTTACAACCAGTGTTGCATGAAGTTGTCAAAGAATCCAATGTTCCATGACAAGTTGAAGCATATCAAGATCAAGTATCACTATATCAGGGATATGGTGCAGATGGGAGCAATGAAGCTCTAGTATGTAGCAATGGAGGAACAGATAGCTAATGTATTGATGAAGCCATTGGCTAGGGTGAATTTTGAGTACTTCAGTGAGAAGATTGGTGTTCTCCATATCGAGGTTTCATCCAAGGGAAAATGATGAGACCCATAACCACTCTGACATGGTGAGAGGATTGGTTCCTTCCATGGTCAGATGTAAGGGATGATCCATTCTATCATGGTGAGAGGATTGGTTCCTTCCATGTCAGATGTGAGTGCTGACCCATTCATATGTGACTGTAGGATTGGTTCCTACATGATCATAAGTAAGCGTTGAATTCCATTTTGGGAATGGAGGCGCCTGGCCAGTTACCAAGCAGCTCAGTCTAGGACTAGGGGCCATTCTGATATGACTATAGGATTATTTCCTACAAGATTAGATGTGAGTGCATTCCCTTCTGACATTGGTTCTCAGATGTAAGTGTAGAGCCCTTTCAACATGAAGGATTGGTTCCTTGCATGGTCAAATATAAGTGTTGAGCCTTTCCTGATCATTGGTTCAGTGGTTGTAAGCGCTGAGCATTTTTGACATTGGTTGTCAAATGTAAGTGCATATCCTTTTGGCATGGAGGATTGGTTCCTCACATGTCCAAGTGTATGTGCTGGGCCTTTCCGATCATTGGTTGAACGGATGTGAGTGCTGGGCCTTTCTAACAGGGTTGTGGGATATGTTACCACATGGTCAGATGTGATTGCTGGGTGTTTCCTTTCTAATGTGATTATAGGATTGGTTCCTACATGATCATATATATGTGTTGGGTGGGCCATTATGAATTAGGGTCAGATATAAGTGCTGGAAAATATCTACACGAAGGGTAGGCCTACATCCAGCATGAAAAAGGGTTGGCTCTGTAGAACTTCTTGTGACGAGAAGAATCATGAGATAGAACCTGTGAAGATTCAATGTTGATGATCTAGAATAGATGATCTAGATCGAGGGATGATCTAGATCTAGAGATGATGCTCTAGAGATGATCTAGATAGAGGGATGATCTAGATCCAGTGATGATGATTCAGATCCAGTGATGATCCAGATCTAGGTGAATATGACTTGAAGATGAAGATGAATTGTAGATCAAGGTGACTTGGAGATAGAGATGACTTGAAGGTGAAGATGACAAGGACTCGATGATGATCCACATGATACAGAGAAGAAGACTTGTGCTGATAGATTGTGTTGAGAGAATACCTTCCTAGTTAAGAGGGAGTGTTGATGTAATTGTAACTTAGGAATGCATTCACTTGTATTTCTTATGTATTATAACCTGATTTTTATTCCAGGATGTATTTGTAATGTACTTGAGTCATGTCTTTCCTTGATGTTCCTATCAAGAATGTTCTATAATGTAAACAAGTCATGTCAAGTCAAGGTGGTTAACTCTCCTATTGTCTAAGGGTTAAAGTCCCTGTAGTTTCAAGGCACTAAGTTTATTAGACTCACCTAGTGAAGTCAGCCCTAGTTGGGTTTAGTCAAGCTGGGAATTAGTATAAATAGAGAGCTAGCCTCTCTATTTAACACACACTCGTCCACACTCAGTTGTAGCGCATAGCTGAGGAAGAGAAGGACACTAGGGCAAGGAAGAAAGAGGTTACTGCTATCGGGAGATCATCTTACTATTTTTGGGTTTCACTTTAGCGTTGATTCTATCTCTAAGGAAGTTGTGGGGATTTCTCCATTTATGGTTTCCCTGAGGAAAAACACTGTGTTCATTGTCTCTTGTGTTTGATTGTTGTGCTTGTTGTTCTATCAGTTAAAGATCCTAATGAAATGATAGCTTAATGTTTAAAATCTAACATTTTATGCAAGATGTACTACTCTTTAAAAACATATATGTTAGAGAGGTAGGGTACTTAAAGGGGGTTCTTGATATATATCATAACAATATGAGTGGAATTCTATCCCTTTATTTGGGTTTAAGTGACAATCCAATGACAAGAATTAATCATATTTTTCCTCTCCAAATTCTGGATCTCAACAAAGGTCTAAAATACTTAGGATTTGATTTAAAACTAAACATCCATAGAGCAAAGAATTGGGACATGTTATGTGAAAAAGTAGAGAAGAGAGTATCAGGATGCTCCAATCACTGACTATCCAGACGAGGAAGAATACATTAATAAAGTGTATCCTAGAATCCACTTCAGTACAATGGCACTTAATGGTGTATATCCCTGTGGGAATTCTGGAAAAGATTCAAAGAAAATGTTTCAATTTTCTTTGGGATCAAAGGAGGGATCACCTTTGGTGAAATATAAAGGATAGGAAAAAACAAAATCTATGGGAGGATCGGACCTCAAAAATATCTACTAATTTAAAAAATCACTTACAACCACGATCCTATAGAGATTACTCAAAACACCTGGTCTGTGGAAAAATGTTACAATATCTAAATACATTGAGGAATAAATAAGACAAATATCCAAATTTGTTGCAAATTCCTCCATTATGAGGAAAGGTTGCAATAGCCTTCAGCGGGGTGGGAAAACGGTTAGCATGGAAGATAATTAATGGAAATAGTGTTAAGAGTTGGAATTAATTTATGGGTTGGTTGTGATGGAATCTATACACTAAATCAAGGCCTTATTGAGAATATAAGGTTATAGTTCATCTGGATGATGTTGCAATCCAAGACAGAGGTAACCTTTTCCATTATGGGAAGAAGGAAGCAAGGATGATTTGATTGGATGGATATGATGATGATCGATGGAATACTTTTTTCAATATATTGAATACTAACTACATATTTCTGAAAGAATAGGATGATTATTTAGTATCATCACAAAATCCCAATGGAAAATTAACTACATTTTTTTGGATATAAATCCATGTTTCTTAATGAAGAAATAGGAGTATAAAGGCGGTCGAAGCAATTTTGGAAAGATAAGGAACTATTAAAATACAGAATTTTGATGTGTCTGACCCTAAATGATAAGGTGTCTTCTTGGGAGGTACTCCAAACTTTGAAGTAGATCTTAATAAGGGCCTAGTATTTGTATTCTATTGTTATTTTGAGGTGATGAAGAAAATATCAAACACTTAATAATGAAATTCCATTACACTAAGGAGGTATGGAAGGAGGTCTATAGTCTAACAGAGGGAATAGGTAAGTGGGAAGTTCCTTCCCTGATGGATGGCTTAAAAATATCGATGGAGAATCCAAGACTGGTGGATCACAAAACACTTCCCTGTATTATCTCATGGTCAATCTGGATCATTGGAAATGAGATATTACTATAGGATAAACCCTTTACCACTCTAGAAGTGTATCACAAGATCCATTTAATTTATGAATATATCTACCTGCATTCAAAAATGAAATTGCTAAAGAACGAAGAACCTACTATTAATCCCAAGGGATGGGACTTCTTCAATGGAGCTAGCTAGAGGAATCTAGGACTAAGTGTAATAGGAGTGACGTATATCAATGAAATATGATTCATCAATTTCAAATTGGGCTTAGGCAGGGGAACAAGCAACTGCGATGAGTTTCATGCATTACAAAATTTGTTGAAGGTAGCTCTGGACAAAGATGTCACAAGGTTGCAAGTTTTGGGGGAGTCTAATCTAGTAATAGAATGGGTCAAAGTAACCTTCAATATGTAAAACATTTCTTTGAACACTTTACCTAACCATGTCATGACAGTAGAAGAGATGTTTGATGATATTCCTTTCCTCCATGTAATAAGAGAGTTTAATAAACTAGCGGATGAACTCTCTAGACCAAAATTTGTAGGATAGCAAGCTGTCCTTCAAATTGAAGGTCATGGAAAAGAAGGGGATCCTTCTTCTATGATATAATACATATATTTCAAAACTTCTTATAACAACTACGTTTACTAGTAATTTTCAAATGCAATAGTGAGATGAATACTAACAACGGGGACAACTAAAACATAATGAAAATATGCTTTATTTATCTTTATGGAAGTTAGTTTTTGGGTCTACATCCCTCAAATTTTAATGTAATATTGTAATGGAAAGTAATAGGACCATACTTTTTTTAATTTTTGAATATATGATTTAAATAAGCATAGGATTAGTATGAACTTTTTATAGTTTTTCTCTCCTATTTACAGTGCTTTGACACCTTCAAAATGTAAGTTTTTATCTTTCATGAAATTAAAAGCTATGAAGTTTTCCATTGGAAAAAACAAAAGAATATTCACTGTGAATGTTCAGAGAAATGTCTTCCAACACTTCAACCAAACATCGGGATGGAGCGCAAACTAAAGAGGGAAAACTAACACCCCTAAAGCAACTTTCTCTTAATTGGAAAACTAAATAATATACATATGAAACAAGGACTCACAAGTAGAATAAAAATATGATACTGCTTATGTAGATAAAAATAGACATATGGTTAGCATTAGATATTTAGAAAGAGAAAAGAATAACAAAATTTATGCAACAAAGAAGAAACATAGGAAATGAGAAGAAAATTATTGCCTATTAAACATATAATATCATAGAATTTTGTCAATTGGGTCTACCTGGGAAGATTGAAAGGAGGATTTTTTATCCTCCACACCTAGGTTCAAATTCCTCTTGTGACATGTTCATTCTTCTTAAACCAATTTTTGATTAAGTCTATTCATGATCCATGAGGAATATCTCACTCTCACTTGTGGGTTGGAGGTGGGGTGAGAAGTTGCATGTAAATATAAAAAATAATATCATAAAATTATTGAAGAAGGGTAAAAGAGTAAAAACTAAACATATGGATATTATCATTATCTATAAAAATAAGAGGATTATTCTAAACAAATTTCTTGTCAAACAATCTGATCGTAAATAAATAAAATGAAGACAAAAAATGGATAAAAATAGGTATCTAGAATTCTTAAAAGTAAGTCATACAACTATCGGTTGGTTTTTATACCTTGTGCTCTAAGGATCATATATGGGAATTATACTACACAAAGCATATAGATAAGCCACACAATTGTATCAAATGAGAATCACTTTGACATCTAAAGATAAATTCTAGAACTGTAGAAGACTTTAAATATTATAGTATTGATTGGAAGAATCAGTCAGGAATGTATTGCGAATATATGATGTCTGAAAAGGAATTGTGGTAGAACTATAAGAAAATTGATTAATGAAAAAGAGGATGTATTGACCTAATAGAGTAAATGGAAGTTTTACTTTTTTTCTACTTATATATATTCATGTTTTCCTATGCTTTACCATATCCAACCCACTATGGAATGTTCTCTCCCATAACATTGACAACATGTTAATACATTAGAATTAGATCAGCCAATTCAAAAGGATCCTATGGTTTGATCTCAAATAGTACTTGGACTGATTCATTTGTAGTTTTCTTTTTTTATTGAAATGTGTCCAAATCTAGGACTTAATAAAAGAAATTTAAGAGATGTAGGGTAGGGTGCCAAGACAAGTCGACAAGAAAGAATTGGTATCATGGGGGTAAGTAGGAGGATATTGGAAGATGGAAAATACTTACCTTCTCTCTGACTTCATTTAAAATATCTAATAAATCATATGGAATGCCATCTAGAATATGATCTAGTTCTTCTGTTAGTGCATGGAATCTACCAGAAATTGATTCATCATCCAAAGCTTCACACCATCAAAGTTGAAACCCCAAATTAATCATCCAATGTAACTAAAATTGACATGAAAATAAATCTCTATGTAGTGTTTATCTGAAAGATAAAAAATGTTATGCAATTGCCACTCCCAAGTGCTCAAAGACTAAATTTTATGAATAAAAATAGGCTAAGCATTGTGTATTACAAATGAAATTCTGACCAACCAACCATTATGTGGCCCAAAAATGATTCGATTTAAAGGATAAAAAGGTATCCTCGTAATTAATTCCAATTTTCTCATACAGTTCTCATTCTGATATAGGATAGTTAAGTCAATGTCAGGTAGTTCTCATTTTGATATAGGATAAAAGATATCCTCCTAATTAATTCCCGCTTGGTGAAATAATCCTTCAATACTAATCATTCATTTTACTTGACAGGTGTGTTATATGCCATGTATTTCACCTTGTACACGCATTTACAACCATTGGGTTTCTTCCCTAATGGAAGTGTTGTGAGATCTCAACATTGGAATGAGCATTTGGTTTGTGGACTAAAGAATACTCTATATGACTCATTAAGACTAATAGGTACATGATTGAACAATGATTATGGTAGAGTCCTTTAGATGCCATCTTATATGTCAAAATAATCAATAATGATATTTATTCTACTGGTAATTTATGTAGATATGAAATTAAGTACATACATTTAAGTACATATGGAATTTTAGGGTCTTGGGATATTTTTATGGTGTCTATAACGTTTGCAAACATATCAACTTTTGAACATATAAGAGTTGATTATTTACCTTCTTATTGAAAGGGATGTGACCTCTCTCTATTTCTCGAACTAACCTATGAGTTGAGTGGTTGAATGTGAAAAGCACAGTGGTGCAGAAGTATTAATATTTTCCTTATGAAAGTAAAATATGGTATTTCATTTTAGTAAATATGATTTCTATGTAATGTACCTGTGAAGCATAATCTTTGAGATATAGTGCAGAAGGTCAAAGGTCATCATACGATTAAAACACTAGTACAAAATGAGAGATAAGTGACCACCCGACCAAATGTTTTTGTCACCACAGCTTTTTCAAGGGATAAATGACTAAATTTGAGAAGTTTCAAGTTATCTAACTAAAAATGACCAAGATAAATGACCAATTTGGTCATGGGATGAGAAATAAACTAAAAATGACCACATAACAATTGGTCATTCATTTGGTCGTTTTTAGTTGTGTCACTCCGATAATGGAAAAATTACAAATTTGATAATGAATTTGTACAATTTACTAAATTTTAACACTGCAGATGAATCCATCTACAGTGTTAAAATTTATTAAATTGTAACATTGTATATGGATTCATATAATATCCATTTCAATGTGTTTATTATGTCCATATCTTATTTCACCATTTTTGTTTTCATATTATCCCTTCGAAAGATCCACCAAGCTGCATCATGTACATCATCATAGTGTATCAGTTGAGTTGAGTCTTCGATATTTGTCATATTTCCCTTTGGAATTGCTAAGGAATGAAGTTGTTTTCATATATTTAGTAAATATATAATATGATAATACACACACACACACACACACACACACACACACACACACACACACTATAATGTTGTTATATTAATAATGATTATCATGGGATTATCCTAGTACAGGAAATTCAACTATATGATTTTGTGACATAAAATAGGCTAGGTATATGATTTTGGTGTGGCGAGAGTGATCTTCACCAAGTGAAGCTAGTTCAAGACCAAACTCTATATACCCTGGCCTACTCGAGGACATGCGTTAAGAAACAATCAAGAGAAGATTGCTCTAATACCACTGATCTATATTTATGTGAGAAAAAAATGAAAGAATAGATACATAATCATAAATGAAAACATTTTGAAATGAAAACATAGATACAATAAACACATATTATATTAAATGGTGGAAATAAAACATACTGTAATACAACATCTAGAATGGTGGTAGCTATCTCTGAGAAGAGAAGTGGTTGCTACACCCATTTGTTCCAAGTTGAATACAAAATGAGTCCAAATGGGCCTATTTATAATAATAATGACGGTGAGAACCAAAATATTCCAAAACATAACCCCAGAATATGAATCGTCATAAAGTTTGCGGCCCCATGGTTGTAAGTTGAGCAGTCAACTTCTTGGGGTCATAACTTTTGCATATGATCTCTAATTTGGGAGCTCGATAGGCCATTAGAAATTTCTATTAAAGATTTACATCTTTTGACTAGGGATATATGCATGCTAAAAGCATCTATTTAATCCCCTGAATCGCCAAAAAGCGTCATTTAGGGCCTCAAAACGGCCCCAGAAGTTTGGGACCCATAAAAACGTAGAAAAATGACTAGGAAACTGCGAGAATGGACAATTGTTTTTATCTAGTGGAATAGGTGGGTGGCCACTAATATCCATCTAGATAAATATTCCCTCCTTAGGAATAAATGGTCTCCATTGCTTCAAATCATGTATCAGATCTCGAACTATGTGTTGATTTTATCGCCTGGTGCAACATTTGTTGAAGTGAAGAGGCCAAATTTCTTTGACATCTTGAGAGGGATGTAAGTGTTGTATGGATGATTTGTTTCTGGAGGAGCACCTTAGATGCATGGTATTACACTATAGATGTACTCGGGTAGATGAGGAATCAATGACTATGTGTTTTTCATGTTTCTGCTGAGCAAAGGGACCCTGTGTAGAGGGTTGGGAAATGAATAGGGATAACTTCCTATTGTGGGAGATTATCTTCCTACCCTATGAGACTATGGCATGTGCAACTATCTATGGTATACGATAGAGTTGTCCTCCCAAAGTGACAATGACACTGCGAGGTTGCGAATCATAGACAACATGAGTCTTCCACATTTATGGTTTTCCTAACAGAACATCACAGACTTCAAAATAGGCCACATCACATAGTACCTCCTTTTTGAAAGGATTGATTCCATATGGTAGGAGGCATTGCTGAGTAATGTAGATACCTCATCCATGGATTAGCGAACTGATGTTGTAGGGTTGCGGGTGTGGTTTTTTTAGAAGCTTCAATCTCTTGACAACTTCTATTAAGATCAGGTTCTTTTGGCTATTGTTGTCAACAAAAAAATGTAGAGGAATTCCCTTCACCCACATATGTGATTGGAAGAGGCGTTCCTGTGCATCTGACTCTTTAGGATCCTTTGATTGAATCTTTGTGGTAGAAACAATGACAGTGGGATCTCCATCAATGATCTGCTTCCCATGCTCTATGGTTGTGGCATTGAGTTCTGAATCAGAATTGGGATATGATTCTGAATATTTTATCTTAGTCACCAATGACTGCTTTGAGAGACATTCATCAGTGTTGTTCTGAGGTATTTTATGAAATTTGCACCACTTCCCAGTTTCCTTCTTTGTCTTTCCATTCCGCTTCTTTGATTTTGGAGGGGACTTTTTATCTTTTCCTTGTCCTTTGTTTTGTGGTCCATAGTTTCCCTTGCCTTTATTCTGTGGTGGATTCATAATTCCAAAGTCTCACTTGTTCTTTTGCCAAAATTTCTCTTCAATTTTTACAACATACCAATAGGCAAATCCATTTGAAGAGATTTTGAGGAATTCCATATAAGTTTGGATGTACCGATGTAGACCACTGTGATATTTCAATATTAGGTTCCTCTTAGAGTCCTTGATACCCGTGATTTTGTGCAAGGTATGAAATTTATTGGTGTACTCTGAAACTATCTGGTCCTTGTCTTGACACGGGATGGTCCATTTGTTGTACCGGTCATTGTAGTTTCCCATAGGGTAATATTGTTCCGTTACGACATCTATGTAAGAGTCCCAAGTTGTATTTTTATCAAACATTCCAGAATCGTCTGATGATATTTCTCCCAATAATTACCCCACCAATTTTGGACATGGGGGACTTCCTTAAGGAGTGCAAAGGCAATCTTTCCCTGTCGAAAAAATTACAGACAGAGAAATACCCTTCTATAACATTCAACCAATTATCTAGGGCATAAGCATCCCTTTTTCCTTCAAATAAAGCAATATCAAAGTTAAATTTTACCTTGAAGGGGGTTTCATCCCCGAACTGGCTTCTTGTTGAATATGCACTTGCTAATAGTGGCATTCATAGAAGTATTTGGGAGGAACTATCATTCATCTCATTCATTTGTTGCTCGAGGGATTACTCAAGAAACGACTTGATAGGATCTCCTTCTTCATCATCTCTCTTTTTTCCACCATGGGAGGTTCTTCAGGGCAGAGACAGTGATCTTCACCAAGTGAAACTAGTTTGAGACCAAACTCTCTATACCGTGACCTCATTGGGTACATGCGTTGAGAAATAATCAAATATAAGATTGCTCTTAGTACCACTAATTTGTATTTATGTGAGAACAGAATGAAAGAATAGATACGTAATAATAAAAGCAGAAACTTTGGAATGAAAATAGAGATACAGTAAACACATATTCTATTAAATGGTGGAAATAGAACACATTGTAATACAACAGCTAGAATGGTGGTAGCTATCTTTGAGAAGAGATGTGGTTCCTATGCTAATTCGTGCCAAGATGAATACAAAATGAGCCCAAATGGGCCTATTTATAATAATAATGAGGGAGAGAATGCCAAAGGTCTAAAACATAACCCTAGAATATGAACCATCATATAGTTTGTGGCCCCAAGGTAGTAAGTTGAATATTCAACTTCTCGGGCTCATAACTTTTGCATACGATATTCAATTTGGGCGCTTGATATCCCATTGGAAAGGTCTATCCAAGATTTAAATATTTCAACTGGGGCCAAATGCATGTCAAAGAGAATCATTGGGTCCCATGAATCACCAACAATGTCATTTAGGGCCTTAAAACAACCTCGAAAGTTTGGGACCCAAAAAATTGTAGAAAAATAACTAGGAAACTGCCACAATGGACAATTGTTTTGAGCCAATGGAATAGGTGGCTGTCCACTGATATCCATCTAGATCAGTTTGAGGTTTTTATTTGGATATCAATAGAAAGAAATATATGAACGAGAAATATAAATACATTTCATTGTTGAAGTGGGATCAAGAACACCGTTCACACATATAGACAGATGGAATGTATTTTATCTCTATATTTTTCCTTCTAGGAATGTGTTTTCTCTCCACATTTTGCTCTTGATCTTAGTAATATTATTCCATCATGTAAGTATTTCTTTCAATTTTTTCTAGAATATTTGGTTTGCATAGAAAGTTTCTGACATATGCAACAAAAATATTTCTTTCCATTTTTAAAAAAATATGGATTGAAAAGTAGTACATAAAACCATACATTATTTATCTCTTTCTGTGTTCTTGTTTATTTATTGTTTCTTTAGGGTTTATAATTAGTTTTGGTGATACAAATGGGGAACCCTCTGTCTTGTAGGTAGATTCTTTCCTCTTATCGTAATATTATTATTGATATAGTTCAAATCTTAAATCATCTAGTGTTTCTAATTCGTTCATTTTGAATAATCTTTCCTGCATGTATATTTTTTCATCTTATTGTAATCTTATGATTGATATGGTTCAAATATGAAATAATATATTGTTTCTAATTCATTCATTTTGAATATAAGGAAAAGTTGGGTTCAAAACCCTTTATAACAACTTCCCCTTTCATAAAATCTCCTCCAAAGTTCGACTAAGTAATATTGTTTAAAATGGATCTATCATTTTAACCAACGGATGGGTTGCTACTATATAAAGGAATTTTTTTAAACCAACATGACTTGGTATCCTTCACACAAAACTGGAGACAATGAAATAAACCATATGGTGTTGGAATATGCCAATGAAACAACAACACTCTTCCATAAAAAATCACTTTTAAATTCCTTATTTCTGATTGTGACAAAAGAAATAGAGTTTGTTGCTCCTCAATGAGGAAAATATATCATATGTTAGCCACAACCAAGAAAGGGCCAATGTTGTAATGAACCCAATTTTTTTCATAAAAAATATTTAATTAATAATTTTTATTTGACTATTTTCTATTCTAAACATAAAAACAACAAAACAAGACTAAAATTAAGAGCCTTATAACTACATGATTTTTCCTTATTCTTCATCTTAAATATTAGATGTTGGACAAAACCCACCAACAAATCCTCGTTGATAGGGGTTCTTTCTCTGTCAATGGCCAACCAATGCGATCTCCCCAAGCACTGGCCCAAATAGGTTTTACCCTTCCCAGAAGCACCCGCACAGCGAATGAAGTCTCACCCGAGGTGTTTGAGGGAGAGCTATCGAAACCATTTTTCTTGAAGTAAGGAGGAGGATCGAGGAATAAACTATTTAGCAACATAATTATCAAGTATAACGAAACCATTCATTAGGTATCATAGAATTCATCATGGATATAAACAAATCACATCATTTACATATTCAACGAAGCAATATCATATTACTCCTTCATAAAGTAGATCCATAAAACATCAATCATTGATATCACAGCATATAAGAATAGAAAAGAGACATGGAAGACAATATAAATTCAAAGCAACATCTATCATGTCATATTACTTCTACACAATAGATCTAAACATACAATATTTCTCAGTTCACAGATATCCCATCTATATCTTACATTTGTAATTCTAACTCTATATATAGGCTTGTGCCTTTAAATTCAAGATCCATTTCTAACTAACTCCTAATAATTTTTAACTAATTTAACCACTAAGGACCAATATTCTGAAGAAATGGTCAATGAGTACAAACATGACATAAAAAATGGACTATTTTCTTCCTGCCATGCTATCTTTTTCCTTGTGCACTGCCTCGTGAGTCTCCACAGCATTCTAGATGCTGCACAACTCACCTCTCTCCAACCCCTTGCAAATAGGCCCCCAACACAGTCTTGTGGCTTGTCCTCGAGCCACGTCAATTCGCCATGGTGTCTTTTGCAATCCTCAAGATTAGAAACTATCACATATGCATCAGTGTGCAACTATTTCCAGATATGCCGACTCGCATTTGGTCGCAACTGCTCCTTTCAACATCAACTATAATGGACCTTAGCAAACTTCTGGACTTTTGTAACCTACAATTCCATTATGCTCTGGCTTTTGTGAATACTACATCTTTCTCCATTTTTTGTCACTCTTCAAGAAGTGTCTGGTGGCCAAATCTATAGCCCTGGATCTGTCCACTTGGTCCTTCCTTGCATTCAGGATCAGCCTGATTCTTCCCACTTGGTCCTTTCGGGCTCATCCCATGCTCCCTAAAGTTGACTCAGTTCCCTGTTCCTGCATACTTAGTTATGTGGGGCAGGAACTCTGATCCCACATAGATTCCTCATGGGTGTCTTAGTCAACAACTCAGACCAATTGGGAGAAATATAGCCTAGGATGACTTCGCCAGAGACTTCTATCTTAGCTAAACTAACCCTCATACTCACAACTTGTTCATCAATTTCTATGGAGACAACATTGTTACTCTTAGGCTACCCCGTATTAAGGGAATCCTGCATTTCCCTATCAACAGCCACTTCCTTACACAGTGCAGCTTCCTTGAAACACTCATCCGAACTCTTCTGCAACTTTTCTTAGTGTAGAACTTTCTAATGTGGTTCATATGGCTGCTAGTCATTAGCTTATAACCCCCACTTTGGCTTAAATTCCATCATGACTCACTCGGGTGCCTCATTAAGACTGAATCAATCATTTGTGTGATAAATACACCATCGATTATGCTACCATGCCATTCGGATCTACTATCATTAACTGTGACATGAACCATGTCATCGTTTCCCTCTTTGAAAGTCATTATTAAGTATTGATGTGATGTTTGGTCACCATCATGGAGTCTCACGTATAATGCAAACCACTCTTTATATCTATGAAACCTCCTATCATGCAACCTTGACCCTTTTATATGTCGTGGCACTATCCTCTTAGTGTAGCCTCCTGCTGATGCACAAGCTTTTCATGTCGCACAACCTTGTTTCAATGGACCACCTTGTCATAACCCTGTTTCCTTAGCACAGCCTCCTGCTGATGCTCAACCTTTTCCTCTCACACAACCTTGTTCTGGTGTAACCATTTTTTGTAGTTGATTGGCTATTAATTACTGAATCAACTATCCTCTAACCTAATATGGCTCCAACTCATGGGCCCACCATTCCTCTTGCTACCTATCTCTAGCTTCTCTTTCTCTCTCTCTCTCTCTCTCTCTCTCTCTCTTTAGCATCTCAGTCATTTCACAACTCTAGCCCTATGCTGTAACTTAACTGTTTACATTTATTGCGTATTTGACCCAATTGCATCCCTATGGCTATCGCGGTCTCTACTACTAAATCCTACACTTGCGCGGCCACTTCCTCCTAGTGTGCCCTTCTGCTCTCTACCTATCCTATCGCTCTTTTTTTTTCCATTGTGCAATGCTTCAGGTAGTGTGCACCTTCGGCCCTTTACTATAGGGCTTCAAGCTACTACCATTCACTAACTTCAGCAGCATTTCTCCATCTAACTGCTGCAATTGAACTGTACCTCTAGAAGTAATGGAATGAACAAGATATGGGACTAACCAGTGCATCTATAACTTACCTAGATGCTTCATGAACTTGCTGTCATATAACAACACCAAATATACTTGGGAAAATTGTTTGTTTCTAATGTGGAGATCATGCCATGCCTTCTATCAATCCTTCTCGATACGTTGTTGGAAGTCCGCGATGAAGTGATCCTCTTCTAGTTGGACGAGCTGTGTTTCTTGCTCCTTAAGTGTTTCTTCATAGACCATGCTAGTTTCTACTGTAATACATAGAATAGGAACAATGTACTCCATAGGCATGACTACCTATTTCCCATATACTAATTTGAACAATGTTTGCCCCATCAGCCTCTTGCAAGTGGTGCGATATTTCCACAAAACTATAGGAATCATTAAATCCCATTCATCATGATTAGCATTGCATACCTTTGTTGGTTTGGTTTCCAATATTTTTTTGAAGGATTCTACAATGCCATTTTCCTATGGGTGATATGGGGTACTCTTCTTATGCTGCACTTGTAATTCCTCAGTCAGTTCTTTTACTATACAGTTGATAAAGTGACATCCCTAGTCGCTCATCAATATCCTAGGGCATCCAAACCATGTCACAATGTTTTCAATTATGAACTTTGCTGCTGTCGTAGCGGTGCAATCCACAAATGGTACAGCCTCCTCCCACCTTGTCAAATATTCAGTTGCAAGGATTATGTACCACACACCCATTCTCTTCCTTGGTGGGTTTATGGGACCCACAAAGTCTACAGCTCATTTATCAAAATGTTGCAAAGTTACCTGTTGTACAAGCGGTATTTCATCCTATCGTGATGGCTTCCCGACACATTGACAAACATTGCAGTTCTACCCATAATCTGTAGCATCATTATGCAAAATAGGCCACCATATCCTGATGCGCAGTATCTTTAGTGCAGTCCCCCATCCTCCATAATTTCCACCCACAACTATTACATGTGCTTTTGCCAAAATTTTCCCTTGTTAATTAGGTAGAACACACCATCACAGGATCTCATCGAATCCAAGTTTGTATAAATGCCCAACAATTAACTAAAAATCAGAAGCCTTCACTACCAATTGCTTCGTTTAACTGGCCTACACATCCTCCGGTGCAACTCCAGTCACCAAGAATTGAATGATCGGAGCATACTAGTCATCTATGATATCAACTTGAAACAGCTGTGTGTTGCTTCCTTTCACAAACCTGTGTCACGTGGAAGAAATATTCAAGCCACTCGGTGTGTCCTTCGGGGCAAGTCTTGAGTCAAGGCTATCACCTTGTTCTTGACTCCTTCGTTTAGGCTCAACTCCTAAAAAAGCCAAGCGGGGTAGACCATATTAAGTTACTAAGGATAATTACTTAGTATGGTGATGTTAAACTGAATGAGTTAATTAGGAGTTTGAATTTTAACTATAGACAATCAAAGATGACAAGATACAAAAATGAACACACGAAAGCACAATGCTGAGACACAATATATATATATATAAAGCAAAAAAATAACCAGTGCCTTAGAATGGAGTCAAAAATAAAATAAATTTACTTGCATGTGCTTAGAGTGAATGTTTTGCAATTGCCTCTTGGTACGTTTTAAGTTAAATTTGAGGTGTGAGTTGATTAAAATTAGGCGAAGGGGTGGACTCCAGATATACCCGAGAGTACTTGGAGTATGTCCAAAAATAAACCTTCACGACTACCTGCAAGGAATATGTGGGCTGAATGGATTCTTTGGGGCTATTGTTCATTATGCACCCATTAGGGTATGCCAGAGATCGGCGCCTCGAGGTCACTTCTCAGAAGTTCCCGCTTCCTTTGGGTATTTTGCCACCATGATGGTCTGATCTAGGTGTTGGATTTTCACCTGATGGTTTTTCAATTTGGGAGAGTGATTCCTAATTATACTAGTCACTCAAGTGCTTTTGATATAGCTTGACTGATTAGATGAACCACAGCCAAGTGCAAAGCATACACACTGGAGTCTTGTCAATTTTAGTAAATTTTAAAGATGGGTGTTCTTGTTAAAAAAAAGAAAACCATCCAGGAACCTCTTTTGATCCAAGTGGATCTCAATTTGGGAATCAAGGATGGGTTAATTTTATAATAGATGAAAAACAAATGATAGAAAATAAAATAGATACACAATTCTAGTTTTCTTATTAGTCCTACCACGAATCTCTTTCCCCTTTCGGGTCAATCAGGAAGTCATGGGGTAAGTATTAAGATTAATTTGAAATATCAAATATGGAATATGAAATTTATAATTAAATAAATTATACTACCCTTCATATTATATCTACTCTAGTTTGAAATGGGATGAACAAAAAGGAAAAAAAAAGGACACTGACACAAATCCCCCCAGGCGGGATGGGGAATGGGCTCGAAAGAGCCTATTCAAAAATTATTTTTATTAAAAGCGGCTAAAATATCAGAGAACTGATATAATTCTTGTTGATCCTTATATGGAGTGAAATCAAGAGCTTACAAAGTGTGAAAATTAAAGGTTTTAGTCAAATGGGAGACCCCTGGGGGGATTTGAACGCTCCTAAGGCCACTTTCGAATAGAAGATTCCTTTCATTTCTGTCAAACATGATAAAAAATAGCAAGCATATTAGAATAAAATATTCCCAAAATCCCTCTGAAAGTACATTTGGGTCTGCTTACTTTTAACCAAAAAAAACTAAGTTAAGACTAGTTAAAAAAGGAAAAAAAGAACCAAGGAAAGCAGGCTTTCCTTGGGATCTTGGCTTGCCTTTTGGGAAGAGAATAAGATGTGCAACTTTATTGCAGACTATTAAATTTTAATGTACAACAAAAGAAACTACCTTATGAGCAAGTTTTAGATCTATGATTAAGCTACTTGCAAAAAGGGGAATTCCTACACCTAGATCTATCTTTATGAAATGATATTCTTTATGAAACTACAGATATAAGTAGCAAGAATCTTATGAAATATATATAATAATGTATATTCAATTCCTAGAACTATATCTGATCATAAGAGGGAGAGAAAGGTAACTGAAAGATTGAATTTTTTAAGAAATGAGAAGAAGAGGAGAGAAGGTCAGCTCGTTGCTTGAATGGAGCAAGCTAAAAGGAGGCCCTTTTGTGGAGCGTTGAGGGACAAAGTCTTGAGATTATTTTATAAGGAATGGAATCATTATTGATCCACGCCTTCATCCAATCAATAACCTGCAACTAGACAACACAATCCTGCACAACACCTCGTGAGATCTTGATATAGATGTATAAAGCAACAAAAATGAAAGATCATGCAAAAATAATCTTATCCAGGCATGTAACTGAAATTCTTGAGCATACATTATATGGATAAACAATATTAAGAAATCTAAATTGCCTAGTTTACACCCTTACTTGATTCAACTGAATCCTTGAAGCTAGAACACGAAAGCAGCACAGAACTTGGAAAGAAATTGCAGTTACCACATTAGCAGCATAACACTGAGAATCTACACAATCGCATGCACTACACAGTATAGCCTCCAAAGCTTATTTATTCACAAATGATGATCAATACACAATTGCAATGGAAATCCCTTCAATCCAGCTCTAACTAGCTTGTAAGAGGGAGCCTCAGCCAGGATATATACAAGAAACAGGAAATCCATCCTAGGGGGGGCGCAATTCCTCAAGGAATCAGATCAAATCAGCTGATGGAGAGTCAATCAATGTAGATCTAAAGCTGAACTGAGCCTACTTGTCAACCAAAGACTTGATTGAGTTGACACAACAACCCATAAACTGACACATCAGTCCACAGAGCATCCAGAAGAGTCCACATGTGTGGAGGAGAGAGAGAGGGCGCAATTCCCCATGAATATATTTGAATATCAACTCTGGATCTGATTTGATCACCTCATTTAGTTAAGGATTTGTTAGATCCAGTCAATCTGCTTCAGATCTGACTGATTTCAATCAAATCGGCTGAGAATCCACTGATTTATGATTTTGGATTTGCTCCATTATTCATCAACTTATTAATTAAAATAATCAATAATTGATTTTTTGAAGCTTTTTGACCTGAGTGATGGAAAATCACTCAAAACTAGGAAATAGTGGGTCCATGGGTTTACATGGTGCTCTTAGCTTGAAAATGAGCACCTACATGACTGAAACTAATTATTTGTCCAACTTTTATTACAAAATCAATTTTTCCAATTAAACTATTAAAAAATAGCCTAAGTTTTGGAAAAATTAAATTTTAATAAAAAAACACTAAAAATAATAAAAATTTGAAAATTTGAAAAAACCTAGGGGGACTTAGACATGTTCATATGACTCGACCATGATGTCTAGTATGCTTATACATTGACACATAGAATATATTAACCTCAATATGCCTAAATGCCAAGCCGACCATCCCAACTTTGGAGGTATGGAGTGAAAAACTCAGAAATTATCAGTCGTTTATTCAACAACCAATAATAACCAAGGGAAAAAACACCCTGGGTTGATCGGATTGACAAATAAAGTCTAAGAGACCGAGTATTTTACAAACACTATCATGCTAGAAAATTTATTACAATTCCCCCATGGGGTATGAACATGTGATATAGTACAACAAGCACTTCCCAGAAGTACTTCCAAAGGTCTTCTGAAATCCGAACAAGTTAACCCTGTTCGGTTCACCAGGCTCACTTGATAGAAAAAACCACTAAGTACAACTTAGGTGGTAACATTCTGGCTCCATCTAGGGACACATTCTCTGACTGATCTTCTGTTTAGAGGAGAGGATTTGAGAACTCTAGAATCTCTGGGTCCTACATAGAAATTAGAGTTTGTCAGTAACATGTATATAAGAAAAAATTAACTAAAAAGAAAACTAATGTACATAATTTGTCTATGATGTACAAAAAGGAATATTTTACAAAACTAGTATACAAAGAAATTTTTTTCCAACATGGTACAAAATAACTATAATACAACAATATGATATATACAATTTAGAAATACACGCAGGGCAAGGTTTAGAAATTGGCCCTGAAACCACCGATGCCAATAAAGGCATCAAACTGTCTCGATGAAAAACAACTTGAGGAGGAAACCATTCACTAGCAGGCTCAACCTTTCTCCTTCTAGGTCATTTAGATAGAAGGATTTCGTTCTTGCTATTTCATCGATGATGTATGGTCCCAACCACAAGCTGTCAAGCTTTCCATGTTTCCTAGGATTTTCCCATTGTTTGTCCCAATGTAAAACCATGTCACCTACTTCGAAGGACCTTGGCTAGGTAGGTTTATCAAAGGCTCTCTTGAACTTGTCTGAATTTTTGATACTATGGTCAAGAGAGTTTCTTCTTCTCTCATCTAGCTTGATCAACTAGTTTATTCTATTCTGGATCGCCTCTTGATTTGAGCTGAAGGTTTGGAGAAGCTGATAAACTGGAAGCTTTAGATGGACTGGTAAGGTGACATCAAGGCCATAGACTAGTTTGAAAGGGCTCCTCCTGGTTGAAATTTTCTTGGTGATTCTGTCGGCCCATAATGCTAATTTGATCTTGCTATCCCAAGCCTTCTTATTGTCGCCCACAATTTTTTTTATTATGGTCATTAATTTCTTGTTACTTGATTCCGCTAGACCATTTCCTTGGGGATAGTAATTGGATGAGTGGGATAGGATAATGCCGTACTTGAAATATAAATATGACATCTCTGAAGAAATAAACCATGGGCCATTATCCATGATGATTCTAGCTAGCACACCAAATCTTGTGATAATCTTATCTTCTAAGAAATCCATGACTATAGCATCGGTTGCCTTCTTGGTGGGTATCGCCTCTACCCTCTTGGTAAAATAATTAGTGGCGTTAAGAATCCAAGAATAACCATTTCTCAAGTTATCTTTGAACTTACCGATGAAGTCAAGCCCCCACTGCCGGAAAGGGGCTTGGACTACTATTGGATTTAGAGGCAAGGCTTTCATTTGTTGCTTCCCGGTGAATAACTGACACTGGGGGAAAACTCTGACAGCCTTGTGCACATCTGAAAATAGGTTTGTCCAATAGTATCATGCTCTAAGGATTTTGTGGGTGGTTGTTTTTGCTGCAAAATGTCCACCACAAAATCCTGAATGGAACTCAACCATGAGTTTCTTGGCCTCAAGTTCATCGACACATCTAAGTATTAAACCATCGGGGTTTCTCCAACCCAAACCATCTTTTGTCAAACAATACTTAGTTGCCTTTAACCTTAATGCTCTTCTTTTATGGCCAAGTAAGTGATCAGGGCATGTAAGGTCGTAGAGGAAAAATATGATGTCGGTGTACCAAGGGTGCTGCTCTAATCTCTGAAGCTCGTCTGATATACTTTGCTCTGAATTACTGCTTTGGTAGATTATTCCTAAGGCCTTTTCATTTCCCTAGGTCAACATATTTGCAAGACCCTATCCCTTAATTAATTTAGTAGGTTTTATCTACAAACCATATTCTTGAATCTTTGAAACCCACTTACCCCTCATTCCTAGACAATCCTATTGAGACATGACATCCTTGACAGTTGCGTGGGGTACATATCCAATGATTTTGGAGTAACCTATATAAGTTCTGAAATGTTTAAGGGTCTTGACTAGAGCATAGGCTTGTTTCTCCATTATGGTATACTTCAACTATGAATTTTGTAAGGCTCTACTCATGAAGGCTATAGGTTGCTCTTGTCCCTCCTTATTCTTTTGAAGCAAAACACCGGCAATGGTGTCTTCTGAGGTAAAGGAAAATATCTAGAATTTTTTGGAATAATATGGACTAATTAAGACCAAGGAAATGGATATGGGATTTTTGATAGACTTGAATGCAACTTTCCCTTCATCTGTCCACTCAAACTTAACATCTTTATTTAATAAATTTTGTAGAGGTTTCATTAATTCTGCTAAATTTGGGATGAATCTTCTTATGAAATTGATTTGACCATTAAAGGACTGGAGAGCTTTTAGATTCTGAGGCAAGGGGACTTTCTTAATGGCTTCAACTCTCTCAGGATCAACCTTGACACCATCCTTAGAAATGATGTGCCCTAACAACTTCCCTTCATCAACTCCAAAGATTGATTTGGTGGGATTCAAGGAAATGCCATATTTCCGACATCTTAAAAAAACCTGCCTAAGATGACTTATGTGGTCAGATCTTTCCTTTGAAAAAATGGTTAAGTCATCTTGATATATTTCGATTATTTTTCCTATAAGTTCTTTGAAGGAAAAATCCATGGCTCTTTGGAAGGTGGCACAAGCATTCAATAAGCCAAAAGGAATTCTTAGAAATTTATAGGTACCCCAAGGTGTGGTGAATGTAGTCTTATGTTGATCCTCCTTATTTACCAACACCTGGTTATAACCGGAAAATCCATCCAAAATGGACATCATTCATGATCCTGTTACTCTTTGAAGCAATGTTTCCATGTCGGGTAATGGGTAATTATCTTTGAGGCATGATGTATTTATATTCCTAAAATCTATACATATTCTAATTGACCCATTATTCTTTCTGAACACAACTAAGTTGGAGCACCAATATGAATGTCTTGTAGGTGCTATGATCCCTGCTGCTAACATCTTCTGAAGCTCCTTCTGCATAATGGGGGCCAACTTAGGATTTATTTGCCTAATTTTTTGTCGGAAAGGTTTGACCTCCTTAGCTTCTTCTGTGAGGGGAATGGTGTGTTGAAACACATCCTCCCTATAGGATTTAAGCTCATCATAACTAAAGGCCAGCACATCTCTATACTCTTTGATTAAGTTGATCAAATTGTTCCTTTCCTTTTCTGAAGTACCCTTTCCAATTTTTATTAACTTGGGATCCTTGTCAGTTCCTATGTTTATTTCCATATAATTCCCAATTTTTATTTCTTCTTTTTGTTTTTTATGATGATCCTGTCGATTAAAAATATTCTCGAAAGCTATAAGGCTACTCAGGATGTTATTCTTTTCATTATCCTCGCACTCCTGATACTCTTTACCCTCCTACTGATAACTGATCTTACAAAACTCAAACTCTTGTAGATTGTGGATGAATCTCAAGAGTTGCTCATCATCTTTGAACACCTGCCAATGGTCTATATTATCTGGTATTGAAGGTCTAAAATTAATTTCCATCTTTCCATTCCCATTAATCATTTCATCCGATGGCTAGAGGGTGGATGCTGCTACTGCCAATTTATCTGCTAACACATTCATTTCCCTATGGACCTTTTGAATGTTAAGTGCATCGAACCATTCCATAGTGTCCCATGTGGCATTTCTGTACTTTCTTAGACTACCATTTTTGCATTGATACTGATTCTTAATCTGGAGGACAACTATATTTGAATCACCCTTTATGTTCAACATCTTTATCTCCATATCTTTAGTGGTTTCTAACCCTAGGAGAAATGCCTCATACTCAACTACATTGTTTGATGCTTCAAACTCTAACCTGAATGCAAAGTTGTAGATTTTATCTGAAGGAGAGATGATCATGATGCCCGCACCTTTTTTGGTTTTGGAATAAGCCCCATCAAAGTACATTTGCCAAACTTCATCGATCTTTTCATTTTTAATGGTTTCCTTAATAGGGGCCATGAAATTTGACAAAATAACATTGTTTCCAAAGTTATCAGTGAAATGAACAAATTCATTTTCGTGCTTCTTAGGGTTTTCTAGATGTCGTTTCCTTAGCTTTTCTCTGTGGAGAATCACCATAGTGTTCTCTGATGTAGGTATGGTATCATATGTCCAATCCATTTGAATGTGCCCACCAAGAGTTGCGGCCCATTTTCTGGATAGCAACATACCCCAATTATCTAGAACATCTATCACCACCACATCCATCAACATGTCGATATCAGGATACTTAGCCAACTTAACCTGTAATTTTAAGATTATCCCTACCACTTCAACTTCTCTTGCATCCATGGCACAAACATTATGGTAGGGTCAAGTGACCCTTAAATTTAGTTGTTCCATTACTTTTCTTGTCATGACATTTGATGAAGCACCTGAATCTAACATGCAGTTATGAAGGAGAAGTTTATCAACTAAGAGGGAGACATAAAAAGGTGGGTGGTCTTCTCTTCTTGGATCAACACTGTTGAAGACTATAGGCATATCTATAGGTTCAATATGTTCAGCTTCAAATATAGCATTGTTATTAGGAAGAGGATCCTCTTTGACAATATTATGAGCTTTACTTTGACTATCCTCTAAGGCTTTCAACAAATTTTCTTTTTGACCAGGAATTTTAAGGACATCAATTGCATAAACATGAATCTTAGAACTACTTATCCATTCTCGAATATCAATATTTGATTTAGGGACAATAGGAGGATCTGGGAGGGGAGGAGCGGTTACCTTTGGCTTGTACTGTTTAGACAGTGATGGCTTCTCTCTTCTTTGATATAATTCTCCCTTGAACCTAGCCTCCTTCATTTCCTTAATTGATTCCAGAGAAGGCATTACACCGTAAAAGTTGGAAAGGAGATCCTTCTCGTAACCGTAATCTGTGGCCTGCTGCCAATGCTGGTTTGATAATGGATAGGTTTGGCCTACCATGTACACATGATCAGACTCACTTGATGTTGTTTCCTGATTACTGACCCCAGCCATTCCATGTTCTATAACTTGGTTTGCTATATAGCAAGTGCTTTCTTGGTGGAATTGATCACAAGGTATACACCATGGAATGACTTCTTCTACCAGGTTAGTTGAGTCTAGCTGGTTTGGAATCCTAGGTTCTTGTTGAGGATCCTTCTTCTGATACACCTAATTCTGTTTAGGCTGATATTTCCTAGGTCCATTATTTCTTTCCATTGTGATTATTCTATTCTGAATATTATTCAATTGTACAGATTGATTTGCCATGATTTGGTTCTGACTAGTATCTATTTTTTCTATCAAGCTAGTTACCTTTTCCATGGGGTCTTTAGAGGTTGCATTTTCCTCTAATTCAATGGCTTTTCCTTTATCTTTGTTGTATGAGGTGTTTCCCCTAGTGTAACCTGGAATGTTGGATTTTCCTGAAGATTTCATATTCTTTTCTATTTTCTCATCCAAATCCTGAGCAGTTTTTAGATTGGTCGGATCTTTGTACCTTAACTAGTACCTCAAATCACCAGTGAAAACTTCAATGTAAGATATGAGTATGGAGGAATCCCTTGGCTTGATTTCTCTAGGGAGGTCCGCAACCACATGCCTAAACTTAGTATTAAATTCATCAATGGTTTCATTTTCCATATTATTTATATTATGAAGGGCAGCAAGCAGATGTCTTGGTTCTTTCTTTTCCCCCCATTTCTTCTTAAAACCTTCTAGGAATTCATTAAGAGTCTTATATGAATCATCACCAAGGTCGGCGTACCACTTTGCAACATCATCTTCTAAAGATAAAGAAAAGAGATTTATTTTGACATCTTCATGGTTAGAGGCATCATTATTGCAATAACTAACCAGGTGCTTTTCAAACATTCAGAAGCGAGTCTTGGCAGTGATGGCATTATTTCCCTTGAATAATGGGAGATTCTTGATAGCGTCATTCAAAATGTCATGAGGACTACCTACTATTTGAGAAAAGTCAACGGGTTTGTAAAATTCTATCATTTCTTGAGATTGGAAGGTATGACTCTCTACAAATATGTGATGGATATCTGAGAGGGATTGGTCTCCTAAATTTTCAAGGTTTCTACGAGAAGTCTGCCTATTCAATCTTTCCCTAATAAACCTTTCAGGATCAGGGAGAGGATTGAATAATTGTCAGTGGTTTCTTTGGGTAGAAATTCTTGAAGGGATATTAGATAGTGGAGTCGCCAGATCGATTGAGTTTTAATTTTTATGTTTTTTAAAGACTAGATCAATCAATTTTTTTTTTTATCTTTTTAGTTGTTTAGAAAAAAGCTAAGATAAGTCATACTCGGGAATAAAAAGATTTATCCCCGGTAATGGCAC
Organism: Pseudotsuga menziesii; assembly: GCA_001517045.1. NCBI lineage: Eukaryota > Viridiplantae > Streptophyta > Pinopsida > Pinales > Pinaceae > Pseudotsuga > Pseudotsuga menziesii. The sequence continues at coordinate 237,023 of LPNX010158199.1, read as the reverse complement.
CAAAAAATGTTGCCTCCTTTCACACATCTGGGTCATGTGGCAGAAATCTTCAAGCCACTCGGTGTGTCCTTGGGGGCAAGTCTCGAGTCAAGGTTGTCACCTTGTTCTTGACTCCTCTGTTTAGGCTCAAATCCTAACGAAGCCAAGGGGGGTAGACCCTATTAAGTTACTAAGGATAATTACTTAGTATGGTGATGTTAAATTGAATGAGATACTTAAGAGTTTGAAATTTAACTATAGACAATCAAAGATGACAAGATACAAAAATGAACACATGAAAGCACAATGCTGAGACACAATATATATATAAAGCAAGAAAATAACCAGTGCCTTAGAATGGAGTCAAAAAATAAAATCAATGTACTTGCATGTGCTTGGAGTGAATGTTTTGCAATTGCATCTTGGTATGTTTTAAGTTAAATTTGAGGTGTGAGTTGATTAAAATTAGGTGAAGGGGTGGACTCCAGATATAACCGAGAGTACTTGGAGTATATCCAAAACTAAACCTTCACGGCTACCCGCAAGGAATATGTGGGCTGAATGGAGTCTCTGGGGCTATTGTTCATAATGCACCCGTTAGGGTGTGATAGAGATCGGTGCCCCGGGGTCACTTTTCAGAATTTCCCGCTTCCTTTGGGTATTTTGCCACTGTGATGGTCTGATCTAGGTGTTGGATTTTCACCTGATGGTTTGTCAATTTGGGAGAGTGAGTCCTAATTATACTATTCACTCAAGTGATTTTGATACATCTTGACTGATTAGACAAACCACGTCCAAGTGTAGAGCATACACACTGGAGTCTTGTCAATTTTAGTAAATTTTAAAGATGGGTGTTCTTGTTAAAAAAAAAAGAAAACCCTCCAGGAACCTCTTTCGATCCAAGTGGATCTCAATCGGGGAATCAAGGAGGGTTTAATTTTATAACAGCTGAAAAAAAAATGAGAGAAAATAAAAAAGATACGCAATTCTATTTTTCAAATTAGTCCTACCACAAATCTCTTTCCCCTTTCGGGTCAATCGGGAATTCGTCGGGTAAGTATTAAGATTACTTTGAAATATCAAATATGGAATATGAAATTGATAATGAAATAAATTATACTACCTTTTAGATTATATCTACACTAGTTTGAAAAGGGATGAACAAAAAGCAAAAAAAAAGGACACCGACGCAAATCCCCACAGGGAGGATGGGGAATGGGATCGAAAGAGCCTATTCAAAAATTATTTTTATTAACAGTGGTTAAAATATCAGAGAAATGATATAATTCTTCTTTATCCTTATATGGAGTGAAATCAAGATCTTACAATGTGCGAAAATTAAAGGTTTTAGTCAAATGGGAGACCCCTGGGGGGATTTGAATGCTCCTAAGGCCACTTTCGAACAACAGATTCCTTTATTTTCTGTCAAAACTACTAAAAACCAGCAATCATATTAGACTAAAATATTCCCAAAATCACTCTGAAATTACATTTGGGTCAGCTTACTTTTAACCAAAAAAAACTAAGTTAAGACTAGTTAAAAAAGGGAAAAAAGAACCAAGGAAAGAAGGATTTCCTTAGGATATTGGATTTCCTTTTGGGAAGCCAATAAGATGTGCAATTTTATTGCATAATATGAAATTTTAACTTACAGAAAACGAAACTACCTTATGAGCAAGTTTTAGATCTATGATTAAGCTACTTGCAAAAAGGGGAATTCCTACACCTAGATCTATTTTTATGAAATGATATTATTTATGAAACTACATATATAAGTAGCAAGAATCTTATGAAATATATCTAATAATGTATATTCAATTCCTAGAACTAGATCTGATCATAAGAGGGAGAGAAAGGTAACCGAAAGATTGAATTTTTTAAGAAATGAGAAGAAGAGGAGAGAAGGTCGGCTCGTTGCTTGAATGGAGCAAGCTAAAAGGAGGCCCTTTTGTGGAGCACTGAGGGATAGAGTCTTGAGATTATTGGATAAGGAATGTCATCAATATTGATCCACACCTTCATCCAATCAGGAACCTGGAACTAGACAACACAAGACTGTACAACACCTCATGAGATCTGGATATAGATGTATAAAGCAACAAAAATGAAAGATCATGCAAAAATAATCTTATTTAGGCATGTCACTACTACATTTAGATCCAAAATCCGACGGTTACTTCCGACGGCGCGTGGATTTTTTCTTTTAAACCTACCAAAAATCACAAAGATATATTTTTTTTTGTAAATGTGGCCACACATGTCGGTTACGCGACGGATATTGTCATAACCCTCGCTTAACCGATGGTGCGTTGGTCAAAAAGGTCATTCAAAAAATCAAAGAAAAAGCGAAAGTATTTTTTTTTTGTAAATGTGGCCACACACGTCAGTTAAGCGACGGATATTGTCATAACCGTCGCTTAACTGATGGAAAGGTCATTAAAAAAACCAAAGAAAAAGCGAAAGGGCGCGCAGGAACCATCCATTTTCTCACTGGCTTGGCTTTGGTTTCTCAGAAGCAAGATTCGGAGAGAGTGGAGCAGAGTAGCTCCCAACAATCAGAATGACCTCACCTCGAGTTGCATTCTATTACTATTCTAACTTAGCCCTCTATAAAGTTTATTCCAATAGCAGCTTGGTTCATACTCTGCAAAATAAAATTTCACGGATCCCATGGATAGATTTCAGGGTTTTTGAAGTTTCTTGTATTGTATGGCTTCAATTGTTCCAATGGATTTGCGATTTTTATGGTTCTTGTTATATAATGGTAGAAGTGTCTCAGACTAAATGTTAAGTTAAGACTAGTTTATCAACATATTTAGTAATTGGAGCAAGTTAAATGTAGACAAGTTCATTTTTTTCAGGGCTTCCGGGACAAGGCCTGATTTTTTTTTATTTCGAGATTCAGAAGATAAATGGGGCAAAATTATATGGTCATTGATGTACAAATCAGTAACCTCCTGGCGATTAGGTGTTGGAACGCTTCCGAAGACGACTGTATTTAATACAATGCACAATGCTTGCCATTCAGAGACCCTGAAACCCCCTTGCACATCGTGGGATCATCAAAACAGGAATGTTTTGCATAAATGCCATCAAAATGCATGCGGGCACTTCTCTGGATATATACACAGTTAGCACAATCGCACTTAGCCTCTGTCTATATTAACGGTTAAGTTCCATATGCCACTTATTCTCACTTTGTAGGAAAGAAAGGAATTAATGCACCTGCTATATCGCTTCCTCAGCTCGTTAGTATGACCCTTGTTACAACTGTATAGAATCCTGTCCTTCTGGGCACGTTTAGCATGAGTTTTATATCCCCTTCTGGGCACATTCTAGGCAGAGCCTCAATTAAATCACTGGCGGTAGCAAAAATATAAGTTCATTTTGAGAGTTTTTCCACTGAGATAGAACAGTCTTTTGACTCTCCCAATTTGAAAATAGAGGCTCTATGAATAGGGGTTAAAAAGGGGGGGCAACAGATGCAGGACAGGTTTCAAACTCTCACACAGTGGTATCCCCTAACACACATCTAATATATTTGTATTCAAACCCCAGCCCTGTCTGTGCATACCAAAGCTAAATACATAAATGCCATCAAAATGCATGCGGGCACTTCTCTGGATATATACACAGTTAGTACAATCGCACTTAGCCTCTGGCTATATTAACGGTTAAGTTCCATATGCCACTTATTCTTGCTTTGTAGGAAATAAAGGAATTAATGCACCTGCTATATCGCTTCCTTAGCTCGTTAGTATGACCCTTGTTACAACTGTATAGAATCCTGTCCTTCTGGGCACGTTTAGCATGAGTTTTATATCCCCTTCTGGGCACATTCTAGGAAGAGCCTCAATTAAATCACTGGCGGTAGCAAAAATATAAGTTCATTTTGAGAGTTTTTCCACTAAGATAGAACAATCTTTTGACTCTCCCAATTTGAAAACAGAGGCTCTATGAATAGGGGTTAAAAAGGGGGGGCAACAGATGCAGGACAGGTTTCAAACTCTCACACAGTGGTATCCCCTGACACACATCTAATATATTTGTATTCAAACCCCAGCCCTGTCTGTGCATACCAAAGCTAAATACATGGACTGCGTCCAAGAACTTGCTAAATACTAAGTGGATAGAGATCAATAAGGCATTAAAGACTTGGCACATGAAATTGAGCTTCAGGGTTGAGACTCTAGAGAGTCAGTAATTGTGTTCTAATTTAGAACAGGGGCGATCCCTCTTTTTCATCCCCTCGGATCCTAAATCATCTTATGGCTGTAGAACCCATTTCCAAACAGCCATTACAATGGCATGGGCAGTCAAGGTACATTTGCAGGATAGTCAAAAGATCAGAATCAATCCCCAAAATTCAGAGATAAACTTGATACTTTGCTCAGCCAATTTAAGTAATTTATCCGTTCGTACCAACCACCCACCTTCCTCCCCCAAATAGACTTATGATTGTCCTCACCTCCAACCCCTGCTGGAAGATCTACTCCAACCAATTCATCATCAATCACTAGCTATCAACCGATTGATCATGAATCTAAGACAACAAATGAATTCTTTTGATAGCATCAACACTCACAGCTGCCTTTTCATTTATAAATTTTCAAACATCCGAGTCTGTTGTTCAAAATGCATCTCCATACGCCCCATAGCTGATGATGGCATCTTGGTATGGCTGTCATGCTTAGGCTGATCACACTTACAATAATACTTAACATAATCCTTCAACAACAATGCTTATGAAAACTGCTATTGAGATCGATGTAGATGACATTTATTTCTGACTACAAAGCCCAACAGGCCAAGCTTTCAAGTTGAAGTGAAGTATAGTACACGGCCGTATTTGGAATTGAAGGTTTAACTTTCGATTTTGACCAATTCAACCCCCTTGATCTGTCAATTCCCTATTTTATCCACTACACCCTTGTGTGTCCATTGGATTGTGTTACAACTTACAACTTTCTGCAGTGATCTAGTTATTAGTTTCTCTGATTTGGAGTAGTAAGTTGTTCTGCAAGTAGTTGCTGCAGTGCAAGGTTATTTCCCACCATGGCCATTATAAGAGTGTGTGTGCTCTGTTTCAACCTTGATTTTCATTGAAAGTTAAAATTTATGAAATTAGAAAATATGTGAAGCACACTTATTTCTGTTTAATATCCTATCTTTTCCATGCAGTGATGATTTGCTGTTAATTTCTTTGCAGTTTTATGATGTATTCTCTAGAACAGCTCTTGAATGTTGACACCAGCATTTTGTGGGCACTGACATGGGATAGAAAGCCACTGAAAAAGAAGTGGCTGAAGCATATCATTGCTCCAGCCATGGATTATTTGTAAATACTTTTGTCAATCCGAGGAGAAATCTTTATTTGAATGGAGTATACCCTTACTACTTTGGACAGCTCTCAAATGGTTGTTGATTTCCCTCTAAACATTGACAGTTGAGATTATTCAAGGAAGGAAATAAGTATATATATTCAATTCAGTATGAGTGTATCCAGATGTCTGTGTATTTTCAGTTGTTTTTTAAATTTCCTCTTTGATATAAAGGTTTGATCTTTACGAATTGAGCAGAGATCCCTTTTTAACGGAGCTGTTCCCAATTGAGAATGCAGAGGATAGTTCAACAGTGGTACCTGTGTGAAATTGTAGGATCTATTGAATAAGGGATTATGGTTCATAGTGGATGCTATCACAAGGCTTGGAGGAAGTAGATTGCAGAGTAACTCCACACTCTTCTGTGATGGGATTTTGTTCCACATTAATACTCTTCCATGAGTAACTCCCATCCTTTTTTCATCCTTGCTTGTTGCCTCCTCTACCTAAATTTCTTATATGTATTTATTTCTAATTTTTATGTTGGTATGAAATTGTGCTAAAAGCATGGGGATGTTGCTAATTGAGTTATTAACACAGAGTTATGAAACAGATGATGATAATGATACAGATTGTGAAAATGAGTCCGTGGACAGTATGGTGTTGGATAAAGATGAACAAGGAGATGACAATGTTGAATATTAATATTTAGTGTAAGAAATCTTACTGGTTGGTCATGGAACTACTGGTTCTATCTTGCTTCTGCTCTTGCTAGTTCTTATAATTTTTTATTTTCTTCTACGAGTTGTTAACCTGTTGTTTATTTTTAATGATTAGGATCTTTCATAGAGTTTCTTGTACACAGGTATTGAGATGTGCTTTGAGGCCTGCTCCAGTTTCCATGATTACAGAAGATTGTATCAGTGCTTTGGTAGAAGGAATTAGCCCTATGTTGTTTAAGCATTTTCGGAAATCACTCTGGAGCCACGAGTGTTCTACACCATTATCCAGCTTGGACTTCAAATTTGATGCTGAATGGGAGACATTTTCTAGTCTGATAATGGGGTGGATAAGAAACATGAATTCTGCATATTTAAAACAAGAGGAGGTCAAGATAAATTCAGGCTGGGAGTTTTTGCTGTGTAGTAAAATGCACAAGAATTATTTGAAGGCTCCTTGCTTCAGTGGCCTTTCTCTTCCTCCTGCTCTTCAGCCATCCACACCTTCCACTCAGACTGAACTAGTGGTATCAACTGCAGTGCCAACTGAAGATCCATCCTACCATAAACAAATTTTGATGGAGATGCTAGACATCTTACATGCTATCTATGAAGACTACAAGCTAGATATTCTTCACAGCCAGTATGTGTTCTATCCTTGTACAAGATTGTGAATACTGTCTTGAATAGCTGTAAGGATATTGTCAAGTTGGAAAAGGATAGTTGCAAAAGAGGATTTTAGGGTGGAAAACATGGATTTTTAGGTGTGTTTCCTGGGGCTTCTTTCTAAAATCTAGAAAGTTAAGGGTATTTTATCAGCCAGAGGTGTCTTAGTGATTATTTGAGCAGACATATATGCTTGATTGAAAAGAAATTTATGAGTCTGAAAACATTATTGTGTCAAACGTAATAGGAAAAGCTAATTCTGTGAAATGATTCATTGATGATGATGATGTTGTTTACCATACCCCAAGACCAACATTGACCAAATTTTCTGTTGTAAGGGCATAGAATGGGATTGACTGGAGTGCAGCAGTATGAACTATGTGGATAGAAGGTTTTGTGTGGTATCTTGTCACCTGAATTTCTTATTCTGTATTCTTGGTAATTATGTGGAAAGGGTAGGGCTTTGCTTCACACATTTTCCTATTTCTAGATTTGATTCCCATGGGCCATTAGCGTTGTTGTGGATGATGATGGCTCTAGACATTCCTTGTTTGTTACCTGTCATTTAATAGTATTCCAAAAGATTGAATTATTAAGTTGATACTAATTTTCAATTCGAATGCCTTATTTCTCCCATCTTCGTGACGTTTGATATTTTAAATTCAATGTGCTTTCCTGGACAGGGATTTGCAGCGGCTTGTTCATTTAGTCAATAGTATAGTATTGGGACAAATCCAAATATTTTTTGAGTCAATGAGACCATGTCCCCTTGCCAAAGACATGCTAGTTGGTGGAGCTATAGATTAGGGCATCAGAACTATGTGGATTTTTACTGCTTGAGAAATGGCACTGATCATGTGAGTTTCAACTGCATGGAAGGTTATTGGGCATGCTTTATCCCCTCACTCAAGTCATCCTTATGTGAAATATGCATCATTGATCTTGCCTTACAATCTGGAGTTGTCTGCACTACATGGTTGGATCTGACTAGGTTACATCTCTTCATAAATACATATATATGAAGTTGTTGCTACCATATGAGTTGCTAATATGAAAATTCCCTTACTAGTTGCTACTATGAATGTTTTTATAAGAGTGCCAATATGAAAATCATTACACAAGCTGTTAAACTTCTTTTCACTGAAGTATGAGTGATAATACAAATAGGCATGCCAAGTTGGTGGAGCCACAAATTACTGTCACTACTAATTACTGTGTGGAATTTAGCTGTATGAGAAATAGTGCTGACCATTTGAATTTCAAGGGTACACATGTCATGGTCCAAGGTGATGTTGTACACAATATGAGCTCCAAGATGATATAGCAGCTCAAGGTATGTCCACACCACTCTATCCCAACTTCCAATCCTACACAGACTCCTTTTCCCATGTACACCATGTACTACATTAGGTTAGTGGCACTTGCAAGAACACTGTTGTAGCACAGGTGTCCTTGAGGCAACTCCAAACCTCCAACTAGGAATCCAAGCTATCCCATGTCATCTAGGGCATGATGCCCTCCTTCAAGATGGAAAATGTGCCTCCTCCCAAGTAGGATGTTGTCCAAGTAAATGGACCTCTGCATGTGGTCACATTGAAGGGAATACACCAAGCACGCAAGAGAACTCCATTGCCCTAGGGAAGAATGCCAAGTAAGAAACCACTTGAGGTCAAGAAACCACTGAGAAATATGTCTCCACTGTGCAAATATAGCACAGACCATCTCCAATGCACAATTCCATCTTGGACCATATGATGGCTGAGCATACAACATGTACCCCAAAAACATGTTGCAAACAATTTCGGAGTAACACGAAAACTAACAGGTATAGAGTTTGAACAATATTCATGGGTAGCTGGTAGATTCCCCCTGTTTCTAGCAGACGGAGACAACAAAAATTGAAAGAAACGATTCACATAATTAATATGTAAAGATCTAAATAAATATATAAAAATATTTAAATATCTTTATTCTAAAACAGTAATTTTAAATAAATATACATAAAGGATATGGTTATATGACATTGCTAGCAGCTGCCCATATGTATTAATGGAGGTTTGATTTATCACTTACATAGCTGCCATGCATTTTTTAATAGCTACCCTGCATTTATATGGGGTGTTAACTAGAATTAGCTTTACCTCTCGACTCTTGTCAAGACATGGAAAAGTTCAAAAATCCTGAACAGCCCCATATGAATAATTACACAGGATGTCACCTTATGACTTGATAATATGAATGTTATTATAGGATTTTCTAATATGATTGGTGCTGTATGAGTGCCAATATAAAAAACATTGTATGAGTGATGATAGACATGCCAGTTGGTGGAGCTATAGATTAGGGCATCAGAACTATGTGGATTTTTACTGCTTGAGAAATGGCACTGATCATGTGAGTTTCAACTGCATGGAAGGTTGTTGGGCATGCTTTATCCCCTCACTCAAGTCATCCTTATGTGAAAGATGCATCATTGATCTTGCCTTACAAACTGGAGTTGTCTGCACTACATGGTTGGATCTGACTAGGTTACATCTCTTCATAAATACATATATATGAAGTTGTTGCTACCATATGAGTTGCTAATATGAAAATTCCCTTACTAGTTTCTACTATGAATGTTTTTATAAGAGTGCCAATATGAAAAGAATTACACAAGCTGTTGAACTTCTTTTCACTGAAGTATGAGTGATAATACTAATAGGCATGCCAAGTTGGTGGAGCCGCAAATTACTGTCACTACTAATTACTGTGTGGAATTAAGCTGCATGAGAAATAGTGCTGACCACTTGAATTTCAAGGGTACACATGTCATGGTCCAAGGTGATGTTGTACACAATATGAGCTCCAAGATGATATAGCAACTCAAGGTATGTCCACACCACTCCATCCCAACTTCCAATGCTACACAGACTCCTTTGCCCATGTACACCATGTACTACATTAGGTTAGTGGCACTTGCAAGAACACTGTTGTAGCACAGGTGTCCTTAAGCCAACTCCAAACCTCCAACTAGGAATCCAAGCTATCCCATGTCATCTAGGGCATGATGCCATCCTTAAAGATGGACAATGTGCCTCCTCCCAAGTAGGATGTTGTCCAAGTAAATGGACCTCTGAAATGTGCAGTGCCTTGTACCAATTGGGGTTGACATTGGAATTGAGAGCATCATTGATTCATGGTAAAATGATGGAAAATTCAAAATGAAAGTGCTTATCAATCATGGTAAAATGATGGAGAATTCAAAATGAAAGTGCTTATCCACACACTCTTCCCAATGCTGATATTATTGCAGGACCAATTCTTTTTTGTCATAATGCTCGAATTTGGGATTGCTACATCTCTGATAATGTAACTATCTAGAGTGAATACCAAGATGCTAGGTCTTTTCTGACATTCACCACCCATAAAATGTTCTGCCATTGACTCCCTTACATGTAGTATTTACTATTGACATAAGAAAATCTTGTTCCAATCTGCCATGAACCTTCTCCATGCCCAGTCTAAGAAGAAGGCATGGTCGCTTAGAAAGATGGGTCGCATGTAACACCTTTTTCAAAATGGTAATGCTATCTCTATATTTCTGCCTGGAACAGAGCCAATTTGGTTGGCTAAAATCATATCTTCAATTAAAGGGTAGATTCTATCAGCCAACACTATAGCTATAAACTTTAGTGTTAGCAAAACACAGTGAGATAGGCCCACTTGCAACAGTCATCAATGCCCTTTCTTTTAGCACTGACGCAACAATGGTAGCATAGAAAGTAGGGTGGAAAATGCCTGTGTTTTGAACTTCTAAAATTTTCTCTTTGAAGAGAGGGACACTTTTGTCTGCCATTAGATTATCAAATTTTGTACAAAGGTTATCTGGCCTTGAAGAATTGTCAGCTAGAAAGTTTTTATTCCTGCCTTGGTTTCTTCTAATCATCTCTTCTTGCTAAATACACAATTTACTCAAAATAATGTTGGTGGCAATTTCTCTTCTACATCTATAGCCCTTAGTGTGGCAGGTATTTTTAAAATAGAAAGTGATATCTTCTCTGATTAGAGACTGGCCTGTAGCAAGATCATTTTTGGAGTTATCAACAGTTTAGACACTTCAATCCTATTCAAACTCAGGTATTTACTGTGCTTTATAACTCAGATGATAATGTTTTAGTTGCAACACCTACTGGTAGCGGTAAGACTATCTGTGCTGAGTTTGCTTTACTATAATTGCATCAAAAAGGCATAGACAGTGTATTTCGATGTGTCTATATTGCTCCTATAGAAGCTCTTACCAAAGAGCGATATCGGGATTGGGAGCAGAAATTTGGCAAAGGATTGGAACTGAAAGTAGTTGAGCTGACAGGTGAATCTACAACTGATTTGAAGCTCCTTGAAAAGGGCCAGATAATAATAAGCACACTAGAGAAATGGGATGCTTTGTCTCAGAGATGGAAACAGTACAAACTGGTTCAGCAAGTCAGCCTTTTCATTGTGGATGAACTTCATTTAATTGGAGGAGAGGGTGGTCCAATCCTGGAGGTAATTGTATCTAGAATGAGGTATATTTCAAGCCAAATTGAAAATCGTATCCGTATTATTGTGATTTCCACTTCACTTGCAAATGCTAAATATCTTGGAGAGTGGATTGGTGCTACTGCACATGGGCTTTTCAATTTTCCACCTGGTGTGCGTCCTGTACCAATTGAGATCCACATTCAATTTTCCACCTGGTGTGCGTCCTGTACCAATTCTGAGTTGCTAGACTTGCAGCCACTTCCTGTGTCTGCGTTAAGAAATCCCTCATATGAAGCACTTTATCAACAGTTTAGACACTTCAATCCTATTCAAACTCAGGTATTTACTGTGCTTTATAACTCAGATGATAATGTTTTAGTTGTAGCACCTACTGGTAGCGGTAAGACTATATGTGCTGAGTTTGCTTTACTACGATTGCATCAAAAAGGCACAGACAGTGTATTTTGATGTGTCTATATTGCTCCTATAAAAGCTCTTGCCAAAGAGCGATATCGGGATTGGGAGCAGAAATTTGGCAAAGGATTGGAACTGAAAGTAGTTGAGCTGACAGGTGAATCTGCAACTGATTTGAAGCTCCTTGAAAAGGGCCAAATAATAATAAGCACACCAGAGAAATGGGATGCTTTGTCTCGGAGATGGAAACAACACAAACTGGTTCAGCAAGTCAGCCTTTTCATTGTGGATGAACTTCATTTAATTGGAGGAGAGGGTAGTCCAATCCTGGAGGTAATTGTATCTAGAATGAGGTATATTTCAAGCCAAATTGAAAATCGTATCTGTATTATTGTGCTTTCCACTTCACTTGCAAATGCTAAAGATCTTGGAGAGTGGATTGGTGCTACTACACATGGGATTTTCAATTTTCCACCTGGTGTGCATCCTGTACCAATTGAGATCCACATTCAATTTTCCACCTGGTGTGCGTCCTGTACCAATTGAGATCCACATTTAATTTTCCACCTGGTGTGCGTCCTGTACCAATTTTGAAATATTTAAAAAAAAAAAATTTCCCTGCCGTCGCTTAAGCGACAGTTCTTGATGTCGCTTATCCGACGGTTGCTCTCTATAACCGTAGCTTAAGCAACGGATCCTCCATATTTTTTGCAATAATTTTTTTTTTAAAATTAACTAACCGTCGCTTATCCGACGGACCTTTTGTCGCTTAACCGACGACATGAAGGTTATTTTCTCAAAAACATTTCACTACCGTCGAAGATATCCTGTCGCTTAACCGAGGATTTAAATTTAACCGACGGTTACTGAAGTGTCGCTTAACCGATGGTTACTTAAGTGTTGGATAACCGACGACAAGTTTCCGACGCTTAAAAAAAAATCAAAGTGTCGTACATGCGACAGGAAAGTGTCGAAAATCCGACATGACGACCGTCGGATTTTTGGTCGAAATGTAGTAGTGTGTAAATGAAATTCTCGAGCATACATTATATGGATAAACAAGATCAAGCAATATAACTTTCCTAGTTTACATACTTACTTGATTCAACCGAATCCTTGAAGCTAGAACACGAAAGCAACACAAAACTAGGAAAGAAATTGCAGTTACCACATTAGCAGCATAACACTGAGAATCCATGCAATCACATGCACTACACAGTATAGCCTCAAAATATTCTTTATTCATAAATGATGATCAATACACAATTACAATGGCAAGCCCTTCAATCCATCTCTAACTAGCTTGGAAGAGGGAGCCGCAGCCAGGATATATACAAGAAATAGGACATCCAACCTAGGGGGGCGCAATTCCTCAAGGAATTAGATGAAATCAACCGATGGAGAGTCAATCAATGTAGATTTGAAGCTGAACTGAGCCTACTCATAAACCGGGGGCTTGATTGAGCTGACACATCAACCCATAAACCGACACATCATCCCACAGAGCATCCAGGAGAGTCCACACATGTGAAGGAGAGAGAGAGGGTGCAATTCCCCATGAAGACAGCCGAAGCTCAACTCTAGATCTGATTTGATCACCTCCTTCAGTTAAGGATTTGTCAAATCCAGTCAATCTGCTTCAGATCTAACTGATTTCAATCAAATCGGCTGAGAATCCACTGATTTATGATTTTGGATTTGCTCCATTATTCATCAATTTATTAATTAAAATAATTAGTAATTGATTTTTTGGGGCTTTCTGACCTGAGTGATGGAAAATCACTCAAAACTAGGAAATAGTGGATCCATGGGTTTACATGGTGCTCTTAGCTTGAAAATGAGCACCTACATGACTAAAACTGATTATTTGGCCCACTTTTATTACAAAATCAATTTTTCCAATTAAACTATTAAAAAATAGCCTAAGTTTTGGAAAAATTAAATTTTAATAAAAAGCACTGAAAAAAATAAAAATTTGAAAAATTGAAAAATCCTAGGGGGACTTAGACATGTTAATATGACTCGACCATGATGTCTAGCATGCTTATACATTAACACATAGATTCTAATAACCTCAATAGGCCTAAATGCCAAGCCGACCATCCCAACTTTGGAGGTATGGAGTGAAAAACTCAGAAATTATCAGTAGTTTATTCAACAACCAATAATAACTAAGGGAAAAAACACCTTGGGCTGATCGGATTGACAAATAAAATCTAAGAGACCGAGTCTTTTACAGACACTATCATGCTAGAACATTTATTACAATTCCCCCATGGGGTATGAACATGTGATATAGTACAACAAGCACTTCCCAGAATTACTTCCAAAGGCCTTCTAAAGTGCGAACAAGATAACCCTGTCCGGTTCACCAGGCTCACTTGATAGAAAAAACCACTAAGTACAACTTAGGTGGTAACACTATGCATCAGGCAATCGATTGTCAGTATTGGTGGGTTCTTCACCTGTTTCAATGTGGTATAGATGATTAAGATCAGCATTGAGCCATCCTGGCTTCACAATTATTTCAAAATCAAACTCCTGAAAGAGAAGTAGCCAGCGGCATATATTCCCCCCAAACATAGGCTTATTGAATAGATATTTCAAAGCCAAATGGTCAGTGAACATTTTGAAGTGACTGCCTGAGAGATAATGCTTGAACTTCTGCAGCACATATACTATTGCCAACCCCTCTCTTTCAGTAGTCATGTAATTCTTCTCAGCAAAGGATAACTTCCTTCTAGCAAAGGAAATTTGATGATCCAGATCTCCTTCTCCTAGTTGTGTGAGTACAACTCCCAGTGCAACAGATAAGGCATCTACATGGACATGGAACTCCTTATTCCAATCAGGGAATACAAGTATGGGTGTTGAAGCCATATTGGCCTTCAATGTGTCGAAGCTTCTTTGACAATCCTGGCTCCATATGAATGTGACATCCTTCGTTAACAATTTCTCCATGGGGTAGTAATCGTAGCATAACCATGGATAAACTTGCGATAGTACCTAGTGTGTCTTAGTGTTGCATGAAGCATATTCATATTTGTAGGTGGTGGCAGGCTTAGAATGAGCATAATATTTGCTGGATCAACCAAAATCCCCTGCTTACAAATGATATCACCCAACATTATCCCAAATGGTGCACAAAATATGCACTTCTTTGAATTCAATGTGATCTAGTGCTGTCAACACCTTTCTAGCATCAAGCACAGGTTTTCCAAGTGATCCTTAATCAGCCCATAAACTATCTAATCATCCATATATACTTGCATAAATTTCTAAACAAAATATTTAAATGTAGCGAAAACAACCCCACAGAATACCGCAAGTGCATTCTTCAACCCAAAGGGCATCACTGTGTATTGAAAGCAACCCCATTCAGTGACAAATGTGGTTTTGTCGTCGTATTCCTTTGAAATTCTTATCTGGTGATAACCAAAAAATCCATCGGGAAAAGAGTACATTTTTTAACCGCCCACTCCCTCGAGAACCTCATCTGTGAATGGTGTTGGAAAGGGATCATGCATGCAAGCATTATTTAGATTTCTTAGGTCGACACAGATTCATATTTCGCCAGTTTTCTTGTCTTGGACTACCATAGGGATTATACATTCTAATTCTTCTATAGGCTCAATGATCGCTACATCTAGCATCTAGTCAAGTTCAGGCTTGACCCATTCTTTATATCGCGGATTCAAGTGATATGGCCTTTGTCGCACTTGTTAACCCAAAAACCCCGCACACAGATCTCAATGGCCTACACCACCCAAGGACACCATCTCACAACACTCATTTCACTCCATAAGACCTTCTATTTGACCCCCACACCTCCAAAAGAGCCCAACGATGAAGAAAAGGGCTAACCCCCCCCCAAAAAGAGCCCAAAATACCCCCCTATGAGCTAAATCCCTCAAAAAGTGGCTAAAACCCTAAAAGGGGCTAAATTTAGGGTGAAGGGGGCTAAAGGCCCAAAAAGGGGCTAAATCCCTGACCAAGGGCTTAAAACCCTAAAATCCCTTGGAAAAAATATAAAAGGAGGGTGGGGGGTCACTCTCAAGATACTCCTCACTTACCTATTGTTATCCTTCCCATGGATGCTTTGAGACCTTTTGCTCTCAAACCACCCACTCTCCCTCTCCTCCATCTCCATCTCATCAATCCATTGCTTCCCAACCAAGAGAGAGGTGCTCCCATGAGCTAGGGCATGGTGGCCCATTTCCACCTAAGTGAGGTATAATTTATTTTCATGGTTGTTTATTTGTTTTGTTTTCTAACCCTCATTTCTATTTGCAGGTTTTCCATTGTAGTAGCTTAGGTTGTTTGCAGGTTTCAAGGAGGCGGAACCCTAATCTATTTTTTGTAGAGGGGTTCACAAGGGATTCATCTCCTTCTTTATTTTCTGTCATTAGCTCTTAGACTTAGTTTATAGTAGTTTCCATTTGCTTATTCTTGTTTAGATTAGCTTAGTTTAATTCATTGCTCTATCTATGCTATTTTCCCTTTCATTTTTTACTGTTTTCAAAGGGTAGGAACCTACCCTTGTGCCCTCTAAGCACAAGGGAGCCATTCCTGCTCCTGTAGTGAGGAGAAGTTCTCACTACAGCTTTGGCGACTCCCCTGGGTCGATCCCACAGGATCCCTGGGCCAAAAATTTCAAGTTTTCAAGTTTTATCCATTTTACCCTAGTTTTCAAAAATCTTAGGTTAGATTTGTTTAAATATGCTTTATTTCCTATTTTAGTCAGTGTTGAAGCCTCTTCTAGGCTAAGCTGAGTCAGACTAACCCCAGTACTAGTTACTGTCATCCATTTCTGACCCTGCATCACCAAAAAACCCCTTTTCGGAGCAGGTCACTCTTATCGGGGGAAAAGGTGAGACTGGGACACTCTTAATTGGCCAACAGGTGTGCCTAGGGTGCACTTAATCCTCTGACAGGTGCAACTTCAGCCCAAAAGCTTAGGTTCCAGCTGTTTTTGCATTCTGTGCAACCTCTTCACTCATTTTTGGAAAAATCTCACGGCCCCCTCACTGGATTTGATCAGAAATGTGTGGCCTGTCACACAAAAGTTGTATTTAAGTTTAATTAATAGTAATTTTTAGTTTCATAGGACTGTTAGTGTGGCCTAGCTGCCTTTGTCCACCATTGCAGGTCTCTTTCAATTCCAATTTTTATTTTATGCAAATCAATCCATGAACAATGTGTATATGCTAAATCAATCATTAAGGCTTAATAAAATCAACTAGTCTAACTCAAAGTAACTTAAAAATAACCATCTTGATGCCACCTTCCTCCTCTACCCAGTCATCACCCTTCGGGGTATTTTGGGATATGACAAAGGGTAATCTCGTATAGATCTAGGCACTCCATGGTATTTTTCCCAAACCACTAAAACTAGGTGACCTAGAAGGTAGAGGGGGTAGAGAAGGAGGGCTTCTCACAGTGCTAAGCGTCCTCCCTGTTGACCAACCTAGCACTTGGGAGGTGACCTAAGGATCTACGGATGGGCTTAGTCCCATTGTGTTGAGAGCCCAGCACCTTCTCTTGGTTGAAGAAGAATATCACTGAGAGGCAGACATTTAGTTAGGCCAACAATTCAGGGTTAATCACCATACTTGCTTACAAATTTTTGTTTATGTTTTCATACAAAACCATGATATGAAATCTACCATGAATTCATAAACCATATTACAAACCAAATACTAGAACAAACAAGAAAACCAACACACCATACCAAATAATTAACCCAACTCAGTTCATGACGCTGAGTAATCCTTAAAATTTACCAAATTTACACTAAGTTCAATCAATTCTGCAATCTTTGAGGACATAAGTCCCTGACTACTTCAACTATGGGAAGTACTTGGGATTTTCCTAGAAACTCATTATGAGGAGTACCACAGGAACCCCAAAGTAGCTGGCCGCTGAGAGGAATTGCCAAGCGAAACGGGAAACGACCCCTTTCGATTGAGTAGAAACATCGATGAGGAACAAGCCAAGCACTAT
Source organism: Pseudotsuga menziesii (assembly GCA_001517045.1). Classification (NCBI taxonomy): domain Eukaryota; kingdom Viridiplantae; phylum Streptophyta; class Pinopsida; order Pinales; family Pinaceae; genus Pseudotsuga; species Pseudotsuga menziesii. The sequence continues at coordinate 219,418 of LPNX010158199.1, read as the reverse complement.
CTTTTGGTAGTCTTGGTGGCTGAGAGACCACCTTCAGCTAATAGGAAGCCATTGAAACTGGGGTCCAAATCTCATACCCACTAGTTTCATACACAAAAGTGAACACAATTGATCCTCCATGATCTTCCTCATGCCTAAGAGGTGAATCAAAACCATTTGGAACACTTGATCGGCACTGTTGAAGCCACTCTCAATGATCTCCCACACCATCATAGGGCCACACAGCCTCTGATTCTGATTCAGACCCATATCAATCTAAACCGGACCTCCACACCGCACCATCAAGCCCCATGGCTACTGCAAAACCGGATCCATTTTCCAGCCTAACCTTAGTAAGTGGAACCATGTCCACATCACAACCTGTCACCCACAACTTGGCAAGTAGTCCAAGCACAGTCATGTAGACTGTTATTAGCCAATTTACACCACTAATAGTGACCAGCCAAGATGGCCCAATGGTAACACATGGGGGTAATGGCTCGTCCACACATATTGCCCCCCCTGCCACGCAAGCAGGTAATGCACCGATCACCCACATTACCCCTACCATGATACATGGGGGAAATGCCTCCACTGCCCATACCATCCCACCCATGACACTTGGGGGCATTGGCCCATCCACCATGGTGCCACCACAAGCACTCCCAGCCATGCAGATGCATTATGCACCTGCAAACCCCACCCCCATTGCAGCCCCATCCCACATCAACTTGGGGTCAAATATGCCCTTCATGGCTCATCTGAACTTGCTTGAATTGGCTAGATTAATGAATGACCCCATCTGCCACCAAGCTTTCTAGCCACCCATGCCAACTAAGTTGCCATCAGAAATCCCAAAGTTTGAAGGCAAAGTCGGGGAATGTCCCCAAAATCATATAATGACATTCCATCTATGGTGCTCATCCAACAACATCGTAGATGACTCCATCAGGATGAGGCTGTTCCAATGCACCCTTATAGGTGCCGCAGCCAAATGGTACATTGAGCTACCACAAGCCAAGTACCCCGATTTCAACTCCTTAGCCTTCATGTTACTACAGTATTTCTAACTCCCTATTAGGTATGATGAAGGGGTGGAGATCCTGCTATCCTATCGCCAAAACACCTCCACTCACATGACTGATCATATCCATGAGTGGTGGCAACGCCGCAGCTTATACAAAATCCAACTAGACAATAGGATCTTCTTGGATTGGTTCCTTAAGACTTTGCTCCCACCCATCGCAAAGTACATCGCATCTGAACATCCCCAATCTAAAGAAGAGGCCATATTGAAGGCCCAACAATTTGATCTCATTTACACCCAGTCGGGATACTTGTATACTGTCATTCCAGATGCTCCTTGTCTGAGTACCTCCTATTGTGACACACCGGGGGCATCCCACGCAGTGTACGTCATGACTCATCATAGGGTCAGTATCCCAACAACCATAGCCTCGACCAACACCACCTACCGTTACACCCCAACCAAGCAACAATGCTAATGTTTCTTATCAAAACCAAGCTCCAGACTATGCTAGAATGATGTCCCAGTCTGGAGCGACAACTTCCTATGAACAACCTGTACCATCGCAGCAGGATTAGGCCATGGCTTGGCCAGCATAGTAGTATGTGGGGCAAATTCCCACATTTGTGGCACCACCACCCCCACAAATATAATATGCACCACTAGTGCAACAAGTTCAAGCCCCCACCCCCACTCCACCTGCTCCATTGGGATAGGTGTTTGCACAACAAAACCGTCCCAACCATCCTGCCCCCAACAATCAAAAAGGGTAAGCAAGGAATAACCAGCCCCATAACCAAGGTAATAACCAACCATAGGGAGGTAGTCAACAACTGAATCCTCCCAACAATGCGGCGGAAAACTCGCCAGCCCAAAACCCCCCACGACATAATGCACCAAGATGCAGCGCTCCATTTCGCACAAACCAACCTTGTACACTTTGTGATGTTTATGGGCATTACATGTTTGAGTGTCCCCTCATGGATCGTGTTAAGCAGGCCATTCAAAATGAGGCCCAACAGGCCGCCAATGCCCCCAATCAAGCCCAACCCAACTAGGCACCACAAGGACCTCCTCCCATGGTGCTTCAAAACCCACTACAAGTCCAAGGATTGGTGGTAACCACCCCCCCTCCCCAGGCCAATCCCAATGCTCCAGGGGCACCGCCCATGGCCGAAATAGGTGTTCACCACCCAATGACCATGACCACTCAAGAGGTCAACTTATGGACTAGATGAAATCAGTATGGTACCACCACCGAACCTATCGACTCGTCAGTAGAATCCACGTCTAAGACAACCAACCTACCTCTCCAGTTACCCCCATTCATGCCCCCCTGCCCCATACACAGAATCACCAATAATGCCACAACTAGAGCTACAGTCAGCTATAGCATTGTGGATGATTTGGCCCAAACGCCAACCGCCATGTCTACTCTTGAGGTACTTAAAACATGTACAACATAGCGTAAATCCTTACTAGATGCTCTAGGGACAGTAGACCCCTCTAACGCCAAGTTAATCATGTTTGATACAGAGAATGGATAGCAGTGCATTCCCTCCACTATCGCCTTCCAAATCTCGGTGTCCATCCAAAACTTGGTTGTGCACTGATGCATAATGGATGAGGGGGAATCCACATGCGTCATGTCTACCTTGGTTTGGCAAAAGCTTGGATCAACAATTCTACAACCGTCCTCCACAAATCTACAGGCTTATGATGGACATCCCACTAAAGCCCAAGGAATTCTCCCCCATGTCCACATCATGTTAGCCGAGAAGATAAGCATGATTGACATTGAAGTCGTTAACACTCAACTGGACTACAACCTCCTCCTTGGGAGGAGTTACATGTACACCATGTGAACCATCATGTCAACTGTCTTCCACCTCATGATGTTCCCCCACGAAGGGAAGATTAGGATGGTTGACCAACTCACCTACCATGATCCGCAAGGGTTAACAACACCTTCCAACATTATTCCTACCATCACCACCATTGATCCATAAGGGGTGACCACACATGCTAATGTCATCCCCGTAAAAAACACTGTGGTTGAAAACACACCAGCCTCCCCACCATTGAATGTGGGCCCTTGGTTATTTACTGATCCCACCATGACAACTCCTTTCCCATTGGTGTCACCACCACCAACACAAAAGCAAACTGTGGACTTGTGCATGGTCTCATCAAGCACCGCGACACCCAAACAACAACCACAGCTACAACCCCAACCACAACCACAAGATCATACACAGTCGCAATTCCAACAACAACCACAACATCACCCACAGCAGTAGCATTACGTGCAGCCGCAACCACAACCTCATCCCCACATGCAACTAGCTAGGAGTTATGTGGGCTCATCTCTAGTGCATACAATTCCCTTCCTCTTTCCCCCACCTGGTGTCATGAGCAAGACAGTTATGGCCACCTTAAGCCTACCCAACTTTATGTTGGGGATCTGGGTGTGGTATCTTGATCCACCAACTCAACCAGCAATGCCCAAGGTTGTGTTAACCCCGGTGCAACCTATTGTAGTTGAGTATCACCCTCCACCTGGTCCACACAAGCCAATTACTGCACCCGCACCTGCACCACCCCAACCCAAAAGGGCTAGGGGTAAAAACACCATAGCCACCATATAACCACGGCAAGTTCCACCTTGTGCCGTCTACGAACAATAGGGCCATCCAAATCAGAATTTACCTGAAACCCCAGTGATCCGTGTGCATCTAAATGCCATGGATACGAATGAAAACATCCCCATGGTTTAACTCCCAACCATGCCAATAGTCAGGAACAAGGAATTGAGGAAAAATCATGCTTCCACCTTTTTCGGCTTGTATGGACATTACTCCCACCATTGCCAAGATTTGCCCAAATTCCGAATGGCTCCCGCTGACCTCCGTCACCATTCCCTTGAGTCTGAGATCACCTTGATCGAGTAAGTTCACCCCCTTCCTCCCTCTTCAAACACCATGTCCATTTACATGATGTCCAAATCTACAGACCCTCTTGTCTCCACCATCACCAATGGTCCATTAGACCTATCTCTTCTATTGTTTCCGCAGTCGCAACCCTAGCCACAGCCACAACCTTAGTTACAACCTCAACCTCAGTTACCAAGGAAATAGTGGGTTCCATTCCCACTCAACATGATCCTTTTCCTTTTTCTTTTCCTTTTCCTTTTCCTACCATCTGAGATCATGAGTAAGTCTGGCTTGGAAACCCGCAATCTACAAGATTTCACACTTGGAGATCATGTGTGGTACCTTAAACCACATACCCTACCTCTGAGGCCCCAATATGTGTTGACTCATGTCCAACCAATTGAGATGATGTTGCACCTACCTGCAGGTCCATTAAACACTCCTCCCGTCTCCAGGCCTTCCCCTCTTCCTCCAACAGAGACTGGGGGCAAGGACACCAAAACCACTATGAGTCCCTTATAGCATATTTTTTTTTCCCCTTTCTTCTTTTTCAACATTTTTTAGCACAAGTTAGGGGCAGCACCATCAGCTACTAATTAAAAGTCACCAAGAACCTGTTCAAGACACCCCTCACACCTTCGGGCCCAAATTTCTATCTCCTTATGAGACCATCATCTCATGTTTAATAAATCAATTTCAGGACCATTTCTCACAAGTCACCTCGATCTACGAGCCAAGACATGATGATGCAAGTGTCCACAAACCTGTACTTGTATCATACTTCCTGACCGCAACTCATGCAAGCGATCGGGCCGCCACCTGTTAAGGATTGTACTATAACTTTACTTTTTGTGTTTACAATTGTCTTTTTTCACCACACCTTACGCGAACATCTAGATCATCATCCACAAAACCCTTTGTTTTTATTCCATGTATTTGACATAGAAGTGTCCTCAGGCCACTTCCCGTTAAGGACTCTAATTTTAACTTTTATTTTGTATTTTTAGCACATAGTTTCCTTTTCCATTCACCGCACCTTACGCGGACCTCTGGACCACTGTCCACAAAACAATTTCTTTTCTTGCACGTATTTGCCATATAAGTGCCCCCGGAATTTCACTCACATCACATGTAGTCAATTTCATCCACTGCAACACACACACATGCTCTCCTAACCTCTGTTCAAGAGCCACCTCAGTTTACATGCCTTCACAGCACCATCTCACGAGCCTCTGCCGCGATATATCCCACGCATGTATTGGTATGTTTGAGAGCCTTTTGCTCCATCTATACTGTGCAAATGACCTATGGACCTCTGTCCACCATCCGGACATGGGGGCACCGCTCATGCCACCGCAGTCGGTTGACCACATTGGAGTTTCGTTTAAGCTCTTTTCTAACTCCTTAAAACAATGAAAAGATCACCGAGCATATCTGCTTCCTTTCCCGCTCACTAAAGTATAGGAAAGGGCATCTACATCATCTCGTTTACCTCCTTTTGTGGACCATGTAGACCATCTCATGAAAAGGACCTCCTTGGTACATTTAAGCCAAGACCGTTCCCCTCTGCATACTTTTGTGCTTTCTCGGGCAAAGGGGCCGTACTTTACAAAAAAACTCACCACCAGTTGTCGTTAAGCTATTTTCTAGCCATCTCAACAAGAAAATATCACTGAGCAAAATTGGTTTTGTTCATGCTCATAAAAGTATTTGAATGACCATCCAGTCAGTATAGGTTTAACCTTTTCCGGCCTGATTGGATTACCAATGGTAAAGAAGTCTCTCATCCCCTCCAGGATGGCCGAGCTCTCCTATGTATACTTTTATCCTTTTTCGGGCATAGGAGACTACCAATGAAAAAGATCCCCCACTGGATTCTTCTTCGTGCTTTCAGACTCTCAAAAATTGAAAGCACCATCGAGCACTTACCTTCTCGGGCGCACCAAAAATCCACGAGATCATACCACAATGGTGTCCCTAGACACTACCCCACACAAAACAGTTTGGTAGCATCCCCACATTGGGTCACCTTTGTTTGGATTACTCTGCAATGTGTCTTCCTTGGATCCCATCAGTATCAAAATTTTCCACCTCCTCCAAGTATTTCCCATCTGTAGTGACATTCCCGGTGTTATAGCTATGATCCCATTCCCATGAGTTAAGTTTGATTTTCTTCCTAGTCCACCCTATCGTCATACTCTGAACAAAGGAAGTTTGAGTCTCCCACCTCCCATGCCCCTATTCAATTGTTTCCCTTCCCTCCCCTCCCCCCCCAATTCAGTGAGTCAGTCCACAGATTGCTTCACATCGTTCGGTTATCCCTCGTTCTCCTGGTCAAGGAAACATCATTGCCTTGACTAGGGGCAGGTCTCTCTCTGTTGATGCCAACAAACATATTCCAAAGGATAGACCCATATGTCCCTGTACCTTGGTTTCATTTACATCATTGATGAGTTCCTTGGACCACTTTATAGGAGTCCTTAGTGCCTCTTGGGGTGGTTGTTTCTCATGTGCTCGACTTCAACTCCATCATCGCACCGTTGAGATTCGTACAAGGGTTGTTACGCACAATATTTGGTCAAAGACCCCGGATGTCACCCGAATCTAGCACATTGGTGAGTCCACTTGAGGGACCTAAATAGGTTATGTCCCTTGTGATTTTTGGGTTGCATTGGAGACAGTGATCAAAAGCCCTAGCAGTGCTTCGATATACCTTTATCATTGATGCAACATACTTGTACCACAGAGACTCTGACCCTCAATCAGCGAGTCCACATAGCTATGTACTCGATCCAACAGACCATTAGTCATGAAGATGTAGCATTCCATGAGAATGCCATGGGTCCAATGTACCAGATCAGTATTGTATTCAACCTCCCATGGGAGGCAACTAGCATTGTAACATCAGTTGTATATGATCGGATCTTGTATTTTAGAGCATAGATCAAATTATTCTTTTGACATTGTCATGAGCATGGGGATGCCCGCCTCGTCCATACACATGTCACACATTTATTGTATCTCACCCATTGATGGGAACCAAATTAATACAAAACCAAAAGCTACCATGCCCTAGCCCCAGAAGCACCACCTCTTGACAGCAAATCCTATGATGCCCATCGGCCATACATTGAGCTCCTGCCCTCACACATCAGGGGGCAATCTGTTAACCCAAAAATCCTCCACACAGCTCTCAATGGCCTACACCACCCAAGGACACCATCTCACAGCACTCATTTCACTCCATAAGACCTTCCATTTGACCTCCACACCTCCGAAAGAGCCCAAGGATGAAGAAAAGGGATAAAAACCCCCCAAAAGATCCCAAAAGAGCTCCCTAGGAGCTAAATCCCTCAAAAAGGGGATAAAACCCTAAAAGGGGATAAAGTTAGGGTGGAAGGGGCTAAAGGCCCAAAAAAGGGGCTAAAGCCCTGATCAAGGGATTAAAACCCTAAAATCCCTTGGAAAACTATAAAAGGAGGGTGGGGGTCACTCTCAAGACACTCCTCACTTGCCTATTGTTATGGTGCCTATGGATGCTTTGAGACCTTTCACTCTCAAACCACCCACTCTCCCTCTCCTCCATCTCCATCTCATCAATCCATTGCTTCCCAACTAAGAGAGAGGTGCTCCCATGAGCTAGGGCATGGTGGCCCATTTCCACCTAAGTGAGGTATAATTTCTTTTCATGGTTGTTTATTTGTTTTGTTTTCTAACCCTCATTTCTATTTGCAGGTTTTTCATTGACATTGTTTGCAGGTTTTCCATTGTAGTAGCTTAGGTTATTTGCAGGTTTCAAGGAAGCAGAACCCTAACCTATTTTATGCAGAGGGGTTCATAAGGGCTTCATCTCCTTCTTTATTTTTTGTCATTATCTCTTATATTTAGTTTACAGTAGTTTCCATTTGCTTATTCTTGTTTAGATTAGCTTAGTTTAATTTGTTGCTCTATTTATGCTATTTTCCCTTTCGTTTTTTACTATTTTCAAAGGGTAGGAACCTACCCTTGTGCCCTATAGGCACAAGGGAGCCATTCCTACTCCTGTAGTGAGGATAATTTCTCACTATAGCACTAGTTTTGCATCAGGTTTTAATGGGATTTTAATTTCCCCTAGGTCACCCAATATCCCCTTCATTTCTAAGAATTTTTTCAAGGACAGATCTTGAAACTCATGTAATAGATTTGTGATATTTTCCATGGTATCCTCATCCTAGTAGTCCCCAATATTTGAAAATTTTAGATTCTCTTACATCCCAATGTTAACTTTCTTAATCTTCAGCGGTTGAGTCATGGGATCCGTTAGCACATCTGTTTCTATGACATCCTGACTTCCTTCAGTCTTTGGAATATTAATATTGTGCAACTCATCATCATCCTCTGGCTTGCTAGATATGATGTCACATTCCATCATTGATTGTATATTATGGTATTGCGCATGTGCGTCCATAGGATATGAAACTGGGACAAATTTCAAGATGACATCCTAAATGATCTGTAGTGCATTGTTAACCTTTGAATTGGAATCTGCAAAGCCAAAGGTATGTGCAAAGAAAACATTCAGCTCCTCCCAAGTAGTTATTTCTTTGTGTAGTTCCACTGATATGTACCAAGACCTTGGCATATAATCCAATGTCTGAATAAAAGAATGGACCCTCTCATTCTTGGGTCATGATTCCCATAACATCTAGCATTTCCTCAGATGACTACAAGGGTTATTCTATCCGGCGTATCTCCTAGTGTGATATACCTCCATCTATCTAAAACACATGGTCATCAACCATCGGCATTGCCATTCATGAATGGTATCCTTATGAACTACCCACCATCATGCTGGAGTGGCCTTCAATGCTTCCCCTGATGCCGACAAGTGCTAAGGCTCAGACACCTTTTCTTGAAACTGCTCGAGGAACCCAGATAGTTCTAGGAGTTCTTCATAGATTGGGAACTCAATGAGCTCATTCATGCCATGCTGTAGCAAATGTGTGATCATCCCACATTTTCGAAGCGATACTTCATGCATCTAGTTTTTCCAATTTTCCAGCGCATCATTAGAATCAGAGGAAATCGAGCTAGTGCTGCACCAACCCAATTCTCCGTCAGTAGTAGGATGGATTTAATCCTTAGATATACTGTAAATTTGATCCCATTCTCTAACAACTTCATCTTTGACAGGTTCAATATATCTCCTTCCTTCATTAGGATCCATAGGGGCAATGACTTAGATATCTTGGTTCTCAAATTTCATCAACCGCTTCTTAAAATTTATCACGGCCATGCTATCATTGGCCCATCCAATCCCTAGTAGCATGGGATAGGATCCCCCTCCATCAACAGCTTTGATTACATCAAAATCAATGCAAGTCCTCATACCCTCGACATCTATGACCAAGTTCGACACATGGATGATTGGTTGAACTTTGGCCTGATTATCCAATCTCATCTGCACAGGGGACCAAACAAGTTTTGGCTCCCCCATATTCTTCCATGTCTATTTTGTCAGGATATTCACATATGAACCAAGATCCAAAATAACTGAATCGACTTTGTAGTCCCCAATTTGGATTTTCATTCACATTTCTTTGCTCATCTTTTTCTCTTGTGAAGAATTCACTGCAGAGTCCTCCAACTCTCTATCCAGATGGTGCAACAACTTCCTGAGCTCAAATAGAGCATCAAGATCTCTTTCCAGGAATAAAAAGCTCTCGAAGGACTATTGTAAGGCACCATACTATCATCATGGTCTAGCTTCTAACGAAGAATCAAAATTAGAAGGCATGGAAAAAATTGGTGTCTTACCAAGATTTCTTCCAAGCGCCTCACGAGCCTCGAAAAAGGTATCTCTCTCCATCGCGATATCAAACTGTGGTTTCTTCTTTCCAGCTAGTCGCACTTATGGTCGTAGTCCATATTCTCCATTCATTGTGCCTCCTTGTGTAACAATCCCAACATCAACATCCTCTATTCGTGTCTCTGCTAGAATGGTCGCAATCGTTGACCTTTGATTTTGGTTCTGCGGTGGAGGTTGATTCAGAGGTGGATTCATAGGATGATTGATATTTTGGTTTTGTATCTGATTTCGGTACTGGAACTAGTTTTGATTATACAACAATGGAACATTTTCAGCCTACCATTTCGCAATTAACTGAGGGCAATTCTCGATAATATGATCAGTCATCATGTAGTATACCCACTTCAAATGGGGAAAATCCCTATGATAGTGCCCAAATTTCCTATAGTTGTAACACAAGATTAATGCATGACCTCATCCTCCTCCTCGACCGAAACCTCCCCTTCCCCTGAATCCTCCATAGAATCCTCCTTGATGCTGATATTGTGGTTGAGCTAGTTGCTGTTGATACTAGGGCTGGTCCATTTTTTGCTGCAGGGGATTCGGTAGCTACTAAACATAGTGCGCTGCTTGGACATACTACAGCTGTGGAAGAGCCATCGGGATCTGGGTGTATTGTGATCGCAGCACAAACTGCGGCTATGGTGCAACCTATGTATGTGGTTGTGACAAAATAAACTACATCTGTGGTGGCGGCATATACTAGACTTGACATTGTGGATGTATCACCTACGGCTACGACTACTGCATCATGTCAGGATATTCACCTTTCATGAAATATGAATCATATTTCTGCTCTTGAAGTAGATCGTAATATCGATAGTCCTTATCCTCATGGCCAACCGAGTGATAAAAAGTGCAATATAAGCTTGCTGGATTCATAACCATTTTCCGCATGTAGGTACAATCTTCATGTCAATGCCCATATACTTGACATATGCAACACCACGACACACCACCGCAGCTCAACGGGTTTGGTGCCTTTGAGAGTAGATAATTCTAGAAAGTAGGACAAGTATCTTTGGTGTGTCCATCCACATTACACCAAGTGCACCATAATTTGTCATGTTCATCTTTCACCTTCTTGATATCCTACAATTGAAGCGTTAGGTTCACCAGCTGCACCTGGATTTGGTTCATGCAGATAGTAGTTTCTCCAATAAGTGAATCCTACAGCTTCATTGCAATTTCCAAATCCTCACTCTATTTCATGATATTTTTCTGAATCAATGGATGTCGGATATGAGGGACCAGTGCTGTAATAAACCATTCCTTATGTAGGACGTCACTCATATCAAAGATGACCCATGCCATCAGCGTCTTAAACCTCTGATCAAAGTCCCAAACCTTTTGATTAGGGAATTGTTTGATTTCCTTTAGCTGCATAATGTACTGTGCTTTAGATTTTGGTTTCTTGAATTCTTTATGCAGTCCCTTCCAAATCTCATCCAAAGTCTTTATCATGGTCCCTTACGAGACATGTATGAATCTCATATACCAATCGATCGCATGATCCCGAAGGGTGGTCTCTAAATAGACTTTCTTTACATCATTGTCAGTAGCCTGTCTGCCAATCCAGACGACCTCACATAAGAACCAATACTATTCTGGGTCATCAGTTCTGTTTCCATCGAACATAGGTAGATTCATATCATCTCCCACCATCCTAGACCTTCTTCCTACAGATGTTTCTTTACTATTGGATGCTTCTTGGCACGTTGGACACGTCAACGTAGAGTGTGTATATTTTCTTTATAATGGAGTAGTGCGCGGAGGTGTGGACACATTTCTACTAGGGTTTGACCATGTTTCTACCCTCGGTTTAGCTTGGGTTTGCTTTCCCTCTTTGTCACTGTAGGGTCACTTCATTCTATTTGGTTGTCCTTCATGGTCTTGCATTATGATCGTAGTAGGACCTTCCCCGATCCTCTGCCTCTTCTCTACTTGGAACCTTTCTCCTCCTCTTGTACAACCACTCTCTTCCTTGGGTGCCCTCACAGTCTCATAAAAAATCACACCCATATACCCCTTAAATTCCCATTCATCGCCCCCCTTCTATCGTGGTGTTCACAGCCTCCACAAATCATAGTTTTACTACTCGAAGTGCATCTTTAGTATGTCTTTTTCACAAACAAGTATCTTGATTGAAAATTATAGAGATAGTAAGAACCTACCTCATGGTCCATTAAAGAATTCTCATTCTGCTTCACTGTAGGACATGTTGGTATCTACCATGAACTTAGTGATGTATCCTTCCATAATATTTCCCAACCAAACCTTGACATCCCGCGATGCCTTGCTGGCATTTTCTTCTAGTTCTTGAATTAGCTCGGGGGTCCAAGATGTCGGCTCTCATCCCTGGAAGTTACGCTTCTTATAGGTGAATCGTGCTAGCAACTCATATAATATGATGGGAAAATCAGAGAAAAACCATTCATGAGAAACTTCATGAATGTACCTCGCTAACCATGCATTTTTTTGTCAACTTCGGGTTTTGGTTCTCGGATTCAACGAACTCTCGCAGTATTAGGTCGAACCAATATTGAACCTCTGGTTTCATTGGATTCGACAACATATCCTCCTCTTTAGTGACAACGAGGTCTTCACAACATAACCATTTGTTGGCCAAAACCCACCAATAAAGCCTCGTCAACATGGGTTCTCTCTCTATCGACGCCCAACCAGCATGATCTCCCCAAGCATCGACCCAGACAAGTTTTACCCTACCCGACAACACCTGCAGAGCAGATGAAGACTCACCCAAGGTGTTCAAGGGAGATCTGGCAGAACCAAGTTTTCGACAGTAAGGAAGAGGATCATGGCATCAATGATTTAGCAGCATAATTCTCATATCTAACATAACCATTCATCAGGTATCGCAACATTCATCACAGATCTACCAGTATAACCATATATCTAAACAAATCCCATAATTTACTTATTCATAGTATCAATATCATATTATTCCTTCATAAAGCAGATCCATAAAACATCCATCATTGATATCATAGCATATAAGAATAGAAAAGACACATGGAATACAATAGCAATTCAGAGAAACATACATCATTTCATATTACTTCTATGCAATAGATATAAACATACAATATTTCTCAATTCATAGATATCCCATCTATATCTTACATTCTCAATTCTAAATCTATATATAGGCTTGCGCCTTTACATTCAAGGTCCATGTATAACTAACTCCTAACAACTTCTAACTAATTTAACCACTAAGAACCAATATTCCAAATAAATGGTCAATGGGTACAAACATGACATAAAAAATGGACTATCTTACGCCTGTCGTGCTATCGTTTTCCTTGCACTGTGCCTTGTGAGTCTGTGCAGCTTCCTAGATATTGCGAAACTCACCTATCTCCAACCCCTTGCCAACATTAGATGTTTCAAAACAACTAGCAAGGTATGACCTAACAAAAAATATTAAGGAGTTTTTACTAAAAACCTTTGTAACCATATCGTTATGTCAAATCCTTTGAAAAATACAAGTGCTTTCCAAGCCATATGTTATGAAAAATGAATGGTTAAATATATTTTTTCTAACCATGAAAATAAGACCATTGAACTAATCCTGTTGTGGCAGCACCAAATCGAAACTATAGGAAAGTGGATACAAATGAAAGAGGTGTACACTTGGATATTAGCCTTCCACTTGGCAGGATTTCAATCATTAACGATTTCATGATCCCTAGTGATGGTTTTTGCACATAAATAACTTTCGTTATGGGCATTTCCTTTACTTGATATGTCATGGAAAACTAGGGACTGGTTCAATTTTTTGGAACAGGGCATCGGGCCCTATCTGGAGTCTATTTTAAACACGAAGAGTATGAATATTGAACCTAAAACATTACCTAATCATGGCATTGGAGGCAAACAAGGTAAGAAAAGTAAATTGGGGTTTTAATTATTATATTTGTTTCACCTTACCATATCCTGAATGGAAGTAAATTCGGTGTTTTTAAGAATATATAAGTTTAATTGAAGAAATTTTAGAGGAAAATCTTACACTGATCATGGAGGACAAAATTTCGCTCCTTTGTAATTGAAAATTTAGGCATTGACTACTATAAATTCCATTTTCTGTGTCAGCAAAAATTTCAATATTCTTTGTTATTTTAAGGCCTAACCCCTCATATTATTCTTGTCATGAAAAATTTCCACACATGGAAAAATGATGGTGCTCTAGCACATTTTTAGGGATCCTATAGGTATGTTAACCGTCTTGGAGCTCTGTTTTTCTTTCTTTCAAGAAATGTAACAACCTAGTCGTAGACTTAAATATTAATTCCCTGAAAACATTAGTGCAACCGTCCAACTTAGGTTCACTCTTCTAGAAAAAAATTAAATAATTAAAAAGTATTCTCATGAAGTTTGACTTGGTTCTTGATTCTTCGATTAAATTAGCGAAAAATAGTTTGACCCTCTTCTAAGCTTGCTTTTCTAGGAGCGATTATGTTGTATATTCTATTCAGCTCTAAAATTATGGTATTTCCTTTGGTCATGCATAGTCTAAGATATCCTAGATCTTTAGTATATTAAATAGGAAATCCTCTCTTATCTCTATAGTTCCCATATGATATATGTAAAAAAATAAAAACCATGGAGATGCCCCATTGACTATTCCTTATCAATGTAGAAAAATAATAAAGTTTTTCTTTGTAGGAACAAACCCTTTTGTCTCTGTATTTTTCTTTACTTGACAATATATATGTAACATCAAGAAGCAATCCCTTCGACTCTCCACTAAATTGCTAAAAAGGGTTAGTAGACTGAAGCCTTCTCAATTTTTTTTTTTCAAAAGGAACAGTATATATAAATGTGGGTAGTCTCTTGACCATTTTGGAGATAATATTGATAAAATGTACTACTGTAGAAACAACCATTCAACATGGTTATTTTCTTATTTGTTGATATTATATGTGAATGTGTGAAATCATTTTTTTATGATTGTGTCAGAGGTGTATTTAACCTCATAAATTCAAATGTGTATGTAATCAGTTTCTAAAATAACCCTAACCATAAATGATATTCACTTTTACCCAGCTATAAAACAGCTAATATTTTATTTTTACACATCTACAAAATAGTTGTTATTTTGCTTTTAAATGGATGTAACAGCTGAGATTTTACTTTTAAACAGTTGCTGATATTTCACCTTTACTCAATTGTAAAATGAAAAGTGAGAAAAAAAATTCTATTTAACTTACAGAATAATATAAAAATATATCCATAAGAAGGTACAAAGTTTAAGATATAGCATCCATCATTTTTGAAAAGGAAATATTATCATCTACTCCATAAATTTTAAAAATTTATCATCTTTGCACATAAATTTATTGGTAAGGATAAAATAATGGATACCACCAAAAAACTACTTAAATTTTCCCTTAGATCTTGAATGATTATTCATCATCGGACTGATTTATTTTCTACTATACAAACACAGCATATGATTAAATCTAGCATTTTTCCAAAAAAATAAAATAAAGTGTGAGGAAGGTTAACAATTCATTTCTGAGAAAAAAAACACAATTGGTACACCTATTCCTCCCAACCGTAGGATTTGAGACAACTAAGGTAACTTGTTCCAAAATACTGTCGAGCCACCATTGCTCCACCACGGAATTAGCACAGCCAGGAAAAAACTATTTGAACGCAAAATCCATCTTGGAATCTATAACAAAATTATTTGTTGTGGACTTAGATAGAATTCAACATTTGTAAAAAAAACTGCAATAGGTACTTTTCTCACACCACATAGAATCATGTGTTTTCCCTTCTTGTCAATTTCTAACATTTTTCCTAGGAGTTTTTCCATAATCTCCCACTTCAGTAATTACCCACTTCAGAAATTAGATTCCCAACCCTAAATTGGTGGATATTGTCTAATATGACTATTAGAGAACAAAAAAAATTTCAACCAATTGTTTTTTCCCTGCTGACACTTGCTAAGATCTTATGGAGCATTAATCTCTCTTCAATAGGTGTACCAAATGGTCTACTCTTTTATTAAATAAAAATAGAATAATTGTTTTTAAATGTTTCCACAATGTTTAATGGCCTTCATCTTTGGCGGGAGATTTACCTCATCCAATAATTTAGAATATTTGACCTAAATAATATATTTTTTAGCCTCGATCATATATGTAGTGTCTCTTTTATCTTTGCCTTCTTTAGGGATTCTTCCAGCTTACAACCCTACTTTTAAAAATCCTTTGTCCACTTTTTTTCTACCAAGGCCTTTTATCTTGGATAGTGGCAATCTCTTGTTTAGTTTGGTAATGTTTTTTCCATCTTTCCAACTCCAAACTAAGTTATTGTGCTCTCTCATTCAACTATTGGAGAGTTGAGGTATCTCCTTCCTTGTTGACAATAGTGGGAGGGGTTTGAATTTATCTTTCTCTAGCCAGTTGCGCTTTGAGGGAATTTACCTCTTTAAGTGCCTCATCCAGCTCTAAAGAATTTGAGGCCTCGCCTCCTCTTTAAACCTCATAGGTTGATACCCTATCTTGGAGTGCCCTCTTCTTGGCATGATATGTGGCATTACTTTCATTCAATAAGGAAATTGAATTTTGTATATTAGTTCTCCCATCCATGAGTTGAATGAGAAAAGGAAAAGCATGGTCATTCCAACCCTTTCATAAGCCTCTATTTACTTTCTCTGCTCCTTAAAATATGTATCATCTCTTTGGAATTTTGAGGGTCTTTCCCTACTACCACCAACTTATTTTCTAACCTCTTATTTAAATTCTCTTAGGATTTTATCCTGGCTTTCAGGTCTTTTATTTAATTAAAAAATTTCTTGAATTCTTATTTTATGTTTGTTTTTTCCACAATTTTTATGATGTACATGTAAAACACCAAATTATTTGAATTCTTTGCTAGCCTTACATGGTCCATGGGAGGTTCTCCTTATGTTTGTCACTTTATTTGAGCATATTCCAATTCCCTATTTCCATTTATGATTTCAACTTTGAAACTTGAGGATCAAAGGTTGTTATCATGATCTCTTTTGTGACTCCATCATATTTAGATAAAAATTGGTTCCCGATCTAAGGTAATTATTCTTTTTAGAAGCAAAGGTTTGTATAGAATCACTATGGGAACTGATTTTTAAACTACAAATAATTCTAACAAGCCAAAATGTTTTAACAAATGTGATGAAGAATATGGATGACTATGTTTCTATTTTTATCCCGACCTTATCTTCCAAATTAAATGCACAAAAGAACCCAAGGGGTATAGACCCTACCAGAAGGAATTTTGGGGAAGAACAATGTGTTGAGAGGCCACAAGCTAGATAGTGATCTTATCATCTTGATCTTGAGCAGTTTTGAAACCATCCAAGACTTTTTAACCAATATTAAATATCTGAGGTTGCAATTGAAGTTGTGTTGGATTTACAAGGACGAAAAACAACTCATTCTATCCATTCTTTCCAAACTTGGACCTGATTACTCTACTTTCGTCTCCACATTCTATGCCACCAAGAATTCTCTCAGAGTTGCATGGAAGATTCCATATCTTGACAACTTTGTTGTATAACTAACAAGGGAGGAAGACAAACTTGTGAAAATGGGTGCCTTCCAGACTTGAAAGTCTTGTTCCCTTGCTCTAAATTAGGGCACAAAGGTTTCAAATGCATCTAACAAAATCATGAAAAATCCAAAAGAATAGATCAAATAAAGACGAGTATAAGCTATAATCTGCTCATGAGACCTCTTGTTCAAATACTGAAAATACCAAGTCTGAGGAGTTCAAGTGTGCCTACTATAATAAGTCCCGACATGTTAAAATTGATCATTTAAAAAATTAGAGTGAGAAATATACTCATATTTTTTAGTACCATGACATCAATGTGCCTTGTTATATAAAGAAGGGCTCATTAACTGAGCAATCTTTGAATTCCCAAGAAAATAGAGTAAAAGGGAAGGATGCAGCACATGCACTTATAATAGTGGCATCTCACCCATATTCTTGGGTACTTTACTTAGGTTCCTCACATCACATGTCTTCATCACAAGATGATTTTGCATCTCTAGAGCCCTATACCATGATGACTATTCTGGTGTAGGTCAATGTGCCTGTTGAGATATGTGGAAAAGGATTGATTAAGATGGTTGAAAAGAAATTCTAAGATATCCTTTGTGTATTGTCACTCTCTATAAATATTTTTTCAATTTACCAAGTTTTGTTGTTGCAACCGCTTCCCCAAAAATTTTATTATTTTTGAGCCCTTGCTTGTACTTTTTTTAGAAGTAGACTTAGATTTGTTTTTCTCGTTCAAAGAAGTTCAAACTTTAACAATTATCTTTTGAAATATTGAGAAAACAAGGAATTTTTGGATAAGAAAAATTTAGAAACTTGAATCGACAGTATCGGAGCCGCTCGACGAGTTGATCTAACACTGTTGGAAGAACTTGGAAAGTTTAGTTGACACTACCGAAAGAAAAAAGTTAGTTCTCATCCTTTCTCCTTTTCAGATGAACTCAGCAAGTTGAGCCAACACTCTCAGATGAACTTGGCGAGTTGATTTGATTGACCAACAAACAACAAACTTAGGAATAAGTGTTGCTGAAATGGTCGGCAGTGGAAAATTAGTTTTCTCGCAAGTAAAATAGGAAAGATTCAAGTGATGGTGATCAATTTCAGGGAAATTTAGTGAGTGTCATCGAAAAAGTCACAAATCGAAGAAAAAATTTAAAAAAGTATGCCAAAGCAAATGTCAGAGAAACTCGAGAAATAACGCCAACTCGTTCGGCGATGTTATTTCTTAGGAGGCAACCGAGGATCAAAAAATTTGCACCAAATGGAGTTTATTGTTCCACCAACTGCATTTATTATCCACCAACTTTATTAATGACTAGTTTGTTTCATTTTGTATAAATATAATGGAGGATTTTTTGTTTGATTATTACAAAACATCGTTTCACCTCCACTATTAATTAGAGGACAAGTCATGGCTCTGTTATGCTCAGCTAAGCTCTTGCAACCTCTCAGCAAATGACAGGTAGGTCACCCATAACTTATGGACTCATAACTGTTTAAATTTTAAGTTGTTATAGATTTTTAGTTGAGATTGAATTTTTTATTTTGTATTCATTTTTTCAACAACAAAATATTATTTTAAAACACCTTCCCCTCCCTGAGCATAAACGAAGAATATAGGGGTTGTTATCTTTATTCTTAATCATGCTTCTATATGGCAGGTCAGAACCCTGATATTTTTGACCTTTTTTGCTAAAACACTTGGACTTAATAGTTATCATCAATCTGGACCAACCCTTTGATGGTTATATGAAGATCATCTAATTGGTGGCGACCCAAAAACTTATACACGTCCATAACCAAGCTCTGTATTACAAGAGATATGCATGATGAAAAGTGTGAGTAATCGAGGGTTCTCCTATTCATGGAGGTTCTTTCTCTTTTAGGGGCATATTCATCTCTAGGGAGATCCTATTTTATACTACATGCCGTTATTTCTCGTGAATCCATGGAACATACTTTTATATAGGGTTGGGTGGTTTTAAAACCTAGCAGCTTTAGAAATTTGAATGACATGACAATATTTTAAAAAACTCTATATGTGTTTTAGAAGCTTACTTAGAAAGGGATGCATTCGAGGAAATTTGAGGTCTAAAATGGGCCTCCTAAGGAAAATAATAAAATAATAGTTATTAATTTTGGAGGAAGAATGAAAAAAATACTTTTTTGGTTCTTATTTTCGACATATCTCCCTGTGTTTTTACTCAAATTACAAGAGGGAGAGTTTGTTTGATGCAACATTTAATTCTGCATTGAACGAGTACCCACACTGCATACTTTTGACAGACCCCGCTTCCCCCAAAACAATAAATACCTTAAAAATGTGATGATGACATCATTATCACATTTTTTCAGGTATTTATTGTTTTGGGGGTAGTAG
The DNA here is from genome assembly GCA_001517045.1 of Pseudotsuga menziesii. Classification (NCBI taxonomy): domain Eukaryota; kingdom Viridiplantae; phylum Streptophyta; class Pinopsida; order Pinales; family Pinaceae; genus Pseudotsuga; species Pseudotsuga menziesii. The sequence goes on along the minus strand of LPNX010158199.1, from coordinate 199,676 downwards.
GGTCTATCAAAATTATGCAGTGTGGGTAATCGTTGGATGAGAAATTAAAATCCGCATAAAAAAAGCTCTCCTACTCAAAATTTGAGTAAAAACACAGGGAGATATGTCGAAAATATGAACAAAAAAAGTAGTTTTCTTTTATGACAAATATATCAATTCAACCATTATGGTTGACTCATTTTATTGAAATTCTATTGGTTCTTGAATTCCAACTCACAAAATTTATTTTTGGCACATTTTCTTATAAGGCTCATTTTAGATCCCAAATTTCCTCTAATGAAAGAAGGATATCTCACAAAACTTATTTATATAAGCTCCAGTTCATACTCAAAACATCGATGTGTCCATGCTCCAAATTTGAGTGGGATAGTAGTGGCGGTGAATTAAAGACCCCCATCTTAAGACTCCTTACTGACTAGAAGGTATGAGTGTTACGTACTTCCTATCAATTAGTGTATCTATGTGATATGTGCAGCTCTATGTTTTGTTCAATGAATATTAATACCAATCCTTCGTCGAATCGTCCACTAAGGTAAAGGGTGTCCGGTCATTTCCATAAGGCCTTTAATATATTACTTTCCATACAAAATATTGTAGATACTTAGGCTAGGATTACCCAGTTGGTTGGTGGAGGATGCATGGGGATGGTTTAGCGTGTTGTCTATTTTCCCTAGGATTCAAATCTCCTATATATATACCATAAGCATTGTCTAGAGACATCTCTTCTAAAATAAATGCAATTTCTTCTATAATATTGAGTAGTGATATATTCTCACGAATATGAAGCTTCATCCATAAGTCAACTTAATTTAGTTCCTGGCCTGAAAAAGGTTCGATCTAGCCATATATTAATCACACCACAACTCACACTTTTTTCCATAAAACTTAATTCTATTCCCTTAAGAAACATCATTGAATTATCAGTTTAATCACTATCGCAAACCACAATTACCACCGATAATTGTTGTATTGATAAAATTTCAAGAGGAATATTTTTAAGTGTTTTACCTTTCTTACTTTCATACTATGATCCACACCTCTGCAAATTGTGAAACAAGGAGAAAAGGAAAAAATTGAAAGCATGTATGTTGTTCTCTCAACACAACCCAGTACTAAGAAAAAATTACTTCAACAAACTGTTGTTTAAATTGATTGTACCATTTTTTCTTTTGTTCAACAAGATTTCCAAATGCATAAGAAAAGTGCCAAGAAGAAGTCTAAGATAAGCGAAGATGATTCCGACGTCAAGATTAGATTAGGTACTTGGATAGAAACAATGTTTGAAGATACAAAATAAATAGTATGAATTTCCCTGAATTCAAATGGGGGGAGTTGTATAAAATTATCTGGGACTAGGAAATACCTTATGTAGGTCTCGAAGAAATGGTTTTGTATCAAAAGATCAGAAGGTTTGGAATCACAAAATATTCTACGTGCCAAGAACTCTTTTCCTTATTCAGAGGTTATTGGCTGGATTCTACCACAAGCTAATCCTACCTCAAGAATCATTTCTGACATCAAAAGGGAGGTGTTTGTCTCATTCCATCCAGGTCATATAGAAGTAACATACAAGTTACCTCCAGCCTAGGTCATGTCGACTCAAGATTGGATCAAAGGTATAAACATAGACCCCTTGTAATATGCTAATAAAATGGTAGTATCAGGAAAGTAGTTGAGACAAACAGTAAGGAGAGAATATGAATGGAAAATATTAAGGACCCCTTTTTGAATTATAGATTTATTGTTGAGTAGTATTTTTGGTAGGGCAGATGGGACTATCTATATGTTAAATTGGGTACCTCTAATTTACTACATATCATTTTAGGGAACAGTTTTTAATTGGGCATACATCATCTTGGAAAGCCTATCATCATGTATTACAGTTGAACATGGAGGTTTAACCCAAAATAAGGACTAATTATATATGTCTTCATACCTAATAGATTGAATATTGGTTAGACGCCCATTTCCTAATTTGGGGTGCATCTAGAATAGAGTTGAAACTATAATATACGTGTATTATTAGATCTTGTGGGACCATCGATATGCAAGTTATTATAAGCTCATATGTGAAGAGTTCCTCATGCCTCTTTACTGGATAATTTTCCATAAGGAACCAAACTCCTTGTATGAAAATGAAATCATGGTCATAAGTGAATATGGGGACTACTAATTCTCATAGGAGGGAACGTACATCAGAATGTATGGATGTTCTCGAGCTCCATCCCTTTTTCCCAGATATGCAGTGGACTTTGTAGTTTGCAAGGAAGCTGTGAGTCAAGTATTCATAAATGGGATTGGAATATACTTGGATGATATGAAAAAATACTCATTTCCTCTGTTGCCCTTCTGTATCAGAGCCTATAAATTTTCAAAACTGAAAGGGGATGAAATTTTTTTGAAGGACATAGAAACATTCCATTTTGGGGAGAAGAATTTTGTGAGGAATGATAGCAGGGGGAAGGATATTTAACATTACACATCGGTTAATATACATTTTGAATATGAAGAATTATTCAACAAAGATGAAGAAGTGTTCAGGGGATCGAACAATACGACTAAAATAAACAAACTCTTTTCTTGAAAGAGCAATTCTAGCACTAGAAATGTTGATGTATTTGTAACTTCAGAATGTATTCACTTGTATATATTATGTATTGTACCCCGATGTTTATTCTGGGAAGTATCTATAATGTAATTGAGTCATGCCATGCCCTGATGTTCCGATCGGGAGATTCAATAATTAAACAAGTCATGTAAAGTCATTGAGGTTAACCCTCTATTGTAATTCAAGGAAATAGTCCCCACAATTATGTCAAGGTTAGCCCTCCTTGTTGATCGGAGGGAAAAGTCCCCACAGTTGTGGGGTACTAGGGTTATTACACTCTCCTAGAGATGTAGGCCCTAGTAAGTAATTGTTAAGTGGAACTGACATGTTGAAGTGGACATTAAGTGAATGAGATAATATAAATAGAGAGTGAGACTCTCTATTTATCATACACACACTCACTCACTGGGGCGCATGAGTGAGAGAGGAGAATCTCTCTCAAGTAAGAGAGAGAGAACAAGCTGTTGGAGATCATCTTTATGTTTTTGGGTTTTATTGCTACCATTGGTGCTCATTCTATCTCTAAGGAAGTTGTGTGGTTTTCTCCTTTATGGTTTCCCCAAGGAAAATTCTTTGTGTCTCTTGTCTTTTGTGTTTATCGACGTGCATGTTATTCTCTTAGATAAGATCCTAAGATCATGCTAGCTTGAATGATAAAAATATAACATGGTATCAGAGCTAACCTGAGAAGAAGACATTTTGTAGCTGCAGAAGCTAGGGATTCTTACTTTCTAGGTCTCTCTCCACAATCCATTAGAAAAATTATGCTATCCTGACTCTCCATTGAAGGGCGCATCTTTCTATCGAAGAAAAATTCGATTCCAGGCATTTTCAGTTTTTGGTGCGGGAAATTAGGGATTTTTATAGAAGAGGAATTTTTGAGTGAGGCTTGCATAGGATTTCTCTCCTCATCAAAATCAAATCTTAGATGCCTCAGTAGATATTTTTGGTTGGGTGTAACTTTAGGAAATTCAAACCCTAGTTTGACCTCGAGCTGGAAAAACCCTAAATACTAAAATTGATAAGTTTTGGTAAATTCACTATATCTCAGGATTGTAGAAGTCGTAGGGGAGAAAAAATTTAGAGGTCAAATATAAAATCCTGATTTACATTGTATCCTAGCTTCAGCCTTAGATTCTTTATATTATAGGAGATATAATTCCTCCAAGTTAGGGTTCCAACCTCTTCCAGGATTCATCTCTAAATAGGACTCCTAGGGAGAATTGCTATATCTCAGGATACAAAGGTCAAAATTAAATTTATCAAGATGTTCTGGAAATGAAACAGACTTAAATTTCTATGGTATAATTTTCAGACCCTGAAGATGAAACAGTGACACGTGGCATCCCATACAACTTCACTATTTTGAACAGTCCTGAAACCGATCAAATTGGGAAACCGCTCATAAGTCCCAATTGGTGAAATCAATTCTAATGAAAAATATGGTGTTTGAATAGGGACAGGTGAGGCTACTTCAGTATGAATTTCTATACATATAGGGGCAATAACTGCGGAGATACCTTAGAAATAGTATCAAGCATTTCTGCAGAAGAAATTGAAAAACTAGGGCTTCCTGTTTTGAGAGCTTCCCTCCACTGTTTTTACAAAAGGAGTACATTGGATAGCTCACCTTAAAGAGTTCTATATTTCTATCCCATTATATCTAAAATATTCCATGTTTTGAAAATTAGGGTTTCTCTGACAGACCCTAGATCAGCCAACTTCGGAACCAAGACGGACACCTCAAATTTGTAAGATCTAATATTTTGCTATTTTCATTTTAGGTTCTCATTTAAAAGTGATCCATCACATTAGCTTGATGATAATACTATTGAAGTTGACAACTTCCAAGCATGGAATTATAGGATCTCACCAGTTCTTGAAGGAAATGTATTGGACACCTACATAAGTAGGGAGGTTCCATTTCTAGAGGGAGATGAGGCTAAAAGCCTTACATAAGAAGAAATTGGTCAAGGCCAAGAAGATCATTGTTGATTCAATCACTGATCACCTTATACCACAAGTGTCTTCGTTAAAGACACCGAAATATATGTTTGATTCCTTGACAAAGATATTTGAAGGGAAGAACATAAATTAGAAGATGACTTTAAGAAAACAGTTGAAGAATGTGAAGATCTAGAATGCAGAGACCATATAGACATACTTTACAAGGGTGTCTCAAATCAAAGAACAAATTGAAGTAGTAGAAGAAGAAGTGGAGAATGAAGAATTTGTGATAACCACCTTGAATGGCCTCATAGGATCATGGGATTCACTCATTCAACTAATGTGTGCCAGAAGGAAGTGATTACTTTCAACAAACTCTGGGAAGAACACACACAAGAAGAAGCTTGACTCATAATAAGATAAAATAATATGGGAGCAAGTGAATATCAAGCTCTCACCATCCAAAGAAGATCCCTCAAGCAATGAGGAATACAAAGAACTCAACTCTTGAAGAACCTCTTATCCATCTTAGCTTTTGTATGAGAAATGATGCTATTATGAATGAAGAAGATGATGAAGATGAAGGATCAAGGAGGATTCTACCCATTAAACAAATAAAGATAATTATTCAATTGTCATTTCATGATATTGTTTTGTTATGCGTTTGTTTATATTCAATTATTGTATTATGCATGATAGAATGTTTTCATTAATGACATTATACTACTAATACGCATGTGATGGATAAGTAGCTCATGGTACTATACAACTCTCGATTGATACTTATCTAGAATGAAACCTCTTTGCTAACATATTGGATTAGTGCACAATCTCAATGTTGTCCTGGTAGAGATGGAAGGCATCTAGAGAAGTTTCTGTGAGATATGGATGGATGTTGTATTGGCTAAAATAGTTGCATGATCATATATTTATGCATAAAAAATTGTCATTATGAATATACCTTATGAAATGTTTCTAACCATACAACTAATGCATTTGACTTGTAAGAAAGATCGCGTAAAATCACCTACAAGCAAAGAAGGATGAGACTTGTTTTGAAGAACAAGTGACAACAGTTTAAGATGAAGAATAATATGAGAAATGCAGCAACATCATTGGTGCAGAACCTTCCAGCTATGAAGAAGTAACCAAGAAGAAAGGGAATACCAGTTCGAGAAGAATGATGTCTAGGATGCAGTATCGATATGTGAAGGGAAGTTCGTAGTTCCATCATATAGTAGATGGAAACATCATGGGATATAAGGAAATATTCGTAGCACAGGGATTATCACAAAAAGAAGGCTTAGAATATGAGGAGACATTTCTAGCCAGTGACAGTTGAGGAACATGAGAGGTAGAATCATGTGTTCAAATGAAAGAAGGCCTTTTATGAGCTCAGAAGACACCCATGGGATAACACATACATGAGGATCTTGATGAAGATCTGAACCTTTTATACAAGGTTGAAGATGAAAGTTTATAGAGGATGACAAGCTCACAGATGGGTGTGAGAAGAAATTTTGGAAAAGTTCAAGATAGAGGATCTTGGTATCCAATGATCCTAGATGGATACATAGAATATTAATAATAGAGGAAGCTATTTGTCAGTTCGGTATAGAATGTTTCAATGCATAGAGTATGAAAGACAGAGGGAGAATGATGCTCCGCTTCAAAGGGAGTGACTATAGAAGATCCTGAGGCTCGACATGGTACAATAGGATAGACAACTTACTAATGATTCTAGGATTTACTGAGAGTAAAGAGGATTCCAAAATTTTCTTCAAGGTTGAAGGTGGAAGACCAGTGATGCTCCTGTTATATGTCAATGACTTGTTAAATCTGCAAGAAGAAGACTTGCTACCGAGTTCGAGATGAAGGACTTGGATATGATGAACTATTTTCTAGACATGGAGGTGTGGCAGAATGTATATGGAATCTCCATGGGACAAGGGAAGTATGCTGTTGGTTCTTAGGGCAGACCCGGGTTCTATGCATTTTTCTTTACACCAACAAATAGACCCACAGTGTTGGCCCTTTTGGAAACAACCTGTGAACATGTTGCAATCCCACTCGAAACAGCTATGGGGTGCCACAGAATAAGGTTTCTGCAGGTAAAAGATGGATGTTACTGTACCTTTAGTCTTAACAACAAATATTTATGCAATACAAAGCTTCGACATTCACTTAAATAGCTTCGTAGTTTAGATGAAAGATAGTTTCTTGCTTAACCCTTAACTGGGAATTCATAGCAAAGTTAATACTTAATAGTTATCTTACTTTATCATTCATCTACTTATCAAATGCATAAAAACATAACAGAAACAACATAAAATAACCACCACAACACAAGATATATGTGGTTCACCCCCAGTGTAGGGGGTACGTCCACAGAACTGTGTTTATATTCAACTCTTTACCAACACACAGTTCTGATATGCGCACTCAGTTGCACATCTTCTCAATCACCCAAAGCTAGGCACTTAGCTACAGAATCTTTCTTACAAAAACCCTCTGTGCACTCAGCTACAGAGGTCATCCACGCACTCAGCTGGGACTTAACCTTCTTCAAAACCCTCTGTGCACATAGTTGCAAAGGCCATCCACACACTCAGCTGGGACTTAACCTTAAACCCTAAAATAGGTCTTAGCTTCTTCGCATCAAATTATCATCTTCACATAAATCGTCTAAAAACCCTAATTTACATAAGTGCCTATTTATACAAGTGCACTATTACAATACCATGGGATTAAACCATGGGCACCCAAAAACCATGGGTTTAAACCATGGGTCATTTACAAAAATAGGGGCTTCGACCAAACCCTGAAACCCCTAAGACTATTTTGTGCCACAACTCCACTTACAATCTTCACACCAAAACCGCGGAGTTTCGAAATTTAAGGACCTTTAAGGTCCGAACCCCAAGAGGCCCCTAAGACTCACCAGTGTCTCGTCCCGAGACACTCTACTGTGTTTCCGAAGGGAGAATCTTGTTGGTGAAGATATTAAATTGCTTGTTGAGGATGCGTATGATATCTTCGGTTGCTTGCTCCTTCTCCACTATATCATGCAATACTACTGTAGATGCTTCGTTGGCCTTTTCCTGCACGAACGCATCATACTCCTTCGGGACTTTGAACTAGTTGTCCGCAGCAGTGCTTAGCTCCAGGGCCTCATTAATAAGGGGCTACACAGAGTTCACCAATAGTGTTTCTTTCCTTCTGCATGCCTCAATTTCTTACTGGAGCTCATTTCTCTGCTTTACCTTAAGCATCTTCTGCACAGGAGGCAATGTCTTGATTTCTGATTTGACTACATCCAGCTTTGTCTGTCGCTGCTTGATGGTTTCTTGCAGTTTTTCCACTTCTAGGTTGTACTGCAAGTTTTCCCAGGCCTCGATGCTTTCATCTAGCAGCTTTGCTGCACTGCTCACAAGATCTGAGATCTTCGTTGCAGAGGCCTGAATATCTCTGCGGTGTTGTTCCCTGACCTCTGGTGGACTCTCAGGAATGATGTGAAGTTGAAGCTCCACAATATGAGCCTCATGTTCTGCTTTCATCTTCTCTATCTTGCTTCGATACTGTTGTACATAGTATTTCAGCTTGACGATCCTTTGCTCTGGTTCTTCTTCAGCATGCATGTCAAAGTCAGGGAGACTTCGACACTCCTCATCCAACACTCGTGCTAGTGTAGCTTGCTTGTCTTTTGCTCAGCTACTTCCAATTGCGCTGCGAGGCTCTCACTCTGCTTTGTTGTATTCTCCAACTTCCTGTGCGAGAAGTTGTCACGTTCTCGGATCTCGTTCATGATTTACAATTGATAAAGATGTAGCTCCGTCATAGACAACTTTGTGTAGTCTATCTCAACTGTCATACTCATCTGCGAGTGAGACACTGCGTCAGTTATTATGAGGGTTGCACTTGGTACTTGCCCTCTGTTGCTTCTGGTTGGCCATTGTATTGTATCTGGCTGCATGCCTACTGGGGCACTGCTTGCTGTAGCGCCAGTCGCTGATCTTTCTGCTAACTCCTTCAATTCTGTAATTCGCTGTGCTACGCCAATGAGCACGTCAAGGTACGTAGCTGCAAACTATGACCATTTGTTGGTTAATACTTCTATAGACTTTGTTAGAGCCTGATCAAGCTGTTCCATCATCATGGTGGGCTCTTCGACGATATTCTTGCCCTTGAACGCCTTAGCTTTCTTTCTGGGCTAAGTCTTAGAAACTTCCTCTGCCTCAGGAGACTTGCGCTTATCTGGGCGATTGGGGTCTGAGATGGTTTAGACTGATTCTTCTTCTTCTTCGTCAGCTCCATCATCTCCACCCTAGTCATCTTCGCTTTGTTGTGACTCACTTTGTTCTTCGCTTTCTTCGAGTGGGTCATGCTGCTGTGTCTGACTAGGACCTACGCCCACATCAGTTACTATGGGAACTGGTATGTTGGGCCTTGTTCTTGTGTCCTTCATCCATTCAGCCAGCCACTACTGAACTACTGCAAGGATGTCTTCCTGGGTCACCACATATGGCAACTTCTAGCATGTATGCTTGCTATCTGTGTGGGCTTTGATGAAGACATTGTGCATGTCAGCTTTGAAATTGGCCACTCCCGCATACTGAGAAAATAGCTCATTACTGAGCCGCGATTCTTCAGGATCTCACATGAAATATTTAGGGCGTAGAAGGTGAACATGTAGTTCGTCATCTGCTGCAAGGCTTTATCTTGCGACACCCAAAGAGATGTGTACCTTTCTGGGCCAGGCATCTATGAAGGCACATCAACAAACTATGCCTCGGTAGGTTCTTTCCACCCTACCAGTGCAATAAGCACTATCAACCATGAGTAATGAAAGGGTCTACATTTCTCTTACGCATCAAAGACATCTTCGAGGAATTCCCTAGCAATGTACTCTTCCCATTTGTAACTGTAGCCTTCGGCACAATTCGCAGCAATACTGACAATCGAGCCAGGTACTTCATTCGGTCTGCACTTTCGCATTAGCTTGCATGCTAGGAGGTTTGCGGCGAAGAGAATTTTTTGGTGCTGAGTTGTCGAGGTTTGATACCCTTGCTTTCCTTTTGTCAACCCGAAGCGGTCCTTCATGTGCTGCGCCAGCTTCATGTCTTCATGTTTTCCCACAAATTCAATCCCAGGATCAGGCCCTTCCTTCGGCAAGCTTGTGATCCTATGAATTATCTCGCCATCAATAGGAATTCTCTGGTCTCCTATCCATAGGTTCCCATCATGCACCAACACTAATAGTTGCTTGACCACCAAGGTAACCTGCGTGCTGCGACCAAAGTGGGGGACATTCAGCATCTTCAGCAATCCAGCTTGCTCCAAGCTAGCAGCCCACTGCTTCACTTCAAGCAACGTCGTTCTAGTCTCCGGATAATGGACGAAGTGAAAATATGTTCTAGGTGTGAACTGTAGAAACTTCCCACGATCATTTGTATCGTGGTCTGCGTACTTGAGCCGATTGATTTTTCCTGTCATTGTCTCGACCAACTGCACACCCTATGGCAGCGAAGGGGTGCATAATGTGAACTTGGCTGTCCGCCGAGGTGGCTAAACTCCTATTTGAATAGGTGGAAGATATGGTGGACACTGCGATGCAAAATTATCATCCTCACCAAAGTCTTCAAAACCTTTAGGTGGGAGCTCTGCCGAACCAGAAGGATTCATCTCGGGATCCTCTGGTGTCTTCCCTGATGGCTTGTTCCTGTCTTCGTTTCGCTTAGAGCGAACTTCTGGTTTAAACTTCTTCCTCGTAGATCGTGTCTGCATTGGTTGATTCAGCGCTGGGGGATTTTCTTCGTGAGGTGCAGAAGCGAGTGGGTTTCTCATAAGGTTCTGTAGACCTCTTTGTCTGAATTCTCTCAACAATTTATGGGCTTCGCGATCAACTGACATGGACTCAATCTCAAGAAAAATTCATAATGCAAAATTCGTAGGTCGGGATGTCTTCTTATAGAATCCATCGACCAAATATGCCATAACTGTGCATTGAAGACACCAAATCTGATAGAGCGGCTGTATATCTTGTCCAAACGGTGCTATATTTCCCAAAATATCATCATTATAGGAAGTTAATATAGTTAACGTACCGGTGTCGCCAAATCTGATTTTTCCCAACTGTTGAATTTTAAGCTCCAACATACCTTTCTTATTCAGCACAACCACTAACTTTGGCTATGACACAATAAGAGTCTTCAACACAATAGAGACCTTCAACACATCTTGACACCATGACAAAATTTCTTCGACAGCCTTAATGATTCCTGCAGCGAGCATCTTATCTAGCTCCATCCTGACTTGATCTTTATACTTAGGATTCATCCTATAAGGGCGCTGCTTCACAGGCTTCGCATCAGCTTTCAAAGGGAATTTTATCACTCCTATATCACCAAGGATACCTTTCATTTCTAATAAATTCATCAAAAATAAGTCCTTATACTCATGGAAAAGTTCAGTCACTTTGCTTACCATTTCTTTGTCCCAATAATCTCCAATGGTGGCGTACTTTGGCATTTCTTCTAATCCAATGTTTACTTTCCTTGTATTCAAGGGCTGAGTTACTTCAGGTGATTCAACTTCTGGTCCATGAACTTCACAATGTCCTTCCGACTTAGGAATATTAATGTTGCAAGGGTCATCGTCTTCATCAATGGTTAGGTTATAGCATTCTACTACATTAGCTTCTTGTTCCTTCCAATCAGGCTGGTGCTCAGCTATTTCCTTATCATCAAACACCTTAGTCTAGATCAGCCTAATAGCTACATCCAAAGCAGGGAAAATATCATTAATAGAAAATGTGAGCACAAAACTATCAACAAGACTATCCCAACTTATAGTACCATGGTGAAGCTCCACCTCTGCGTACCATTTCTTTGCTACAGGTTCCAGAGTGTATGCAAACCTATGTACCCATTATTCATGAGGTACATGATTCCATGCTTCATAACACTTCTCCAAATGTTCCTGGGTGCTAGTTTTACCATTAAATTTGCTTCATACCTCCTGAGGTTGGTCCATGAATCTCAGGCAAAGAAAATTTTGACAAGCACTCCATCTATGAATATACTTTCTATGACCATTCCACCATCTAGCAGCTATGGCTCTGAATACTGAATCTAGAGTCTCCATTTTCTGTGAATCTGGTACTTGCTCTGAAAATTGTACAATAAAATCTTCTGGGTCTGTTGAGCCATCAAAAGTAGGTAAGATTCTTGTCTGTGAACCAACCCATCTGAGAGACTTGGTAATTCTTGCACATCGATGGCCATGTAGCTCATAAAGTCGATTCTGCCAATTCTCTAAGCCTTCGTCTGAATCAGTCATGCAAGAACTGTCACACTTCCAATCCATTATACCTTCAGCAGTAGGGTTAACATAGTATTCATCTTTAGCTGGGATGTTGTAAATATGATCCAAAACATCCTGATATTCATCTCTGACTGGCTCTGTGTACCTTTCTCCTTGAGAAGGGTTCAACGGTACTATGACTCTCAAGCCTTTCCCTTCAAAAGTCATCTATCTATTCTTAAGGTTGATTACTTCATCATTGTCTATTTCCCATTCAATTCATAGCAAGGCTGGATAGGGGTTGCTATCTTCAATTATTTCAATGACTTCAAAATATGCTAAGGTACTGACTCCATCAATATCCACTGGTACACTAGGGAATCTTCCCAAGGGCACAATCTTCTGTTGATTGGCTAATCTCAACTGTATAGGGGACCATTCAAGTGTAGGTTTTCCCATTTGTTCCCAAGTCTGCCTAGTTAGGACATTCACTTCTGATCCTAGGTATAAAATGATATCAGTCATGTCATAGTCTCCTATCTAGGCATGCAATCTCATTTCTCTTCCAGTCCTTCTAACTCTATTAACATTTTTTCCTCTATCAGAGCTTCGCTGAGGTTCGTAGGATGCAATAACTTTCTGTAACTCATTCAAAGCATTCTGATTTCTTAATAGCTTCATACAACTCTGTAAAAATGATGTCAGTGTACTTACTTGATTTGGCAAAGCTTCTTGGAACTGTAACTAATGTTGATGTTGTTGCGTAGTTGCTACTGATGTTCTCGGATCAGCAAAGTCTTTTTTAGCTTCCATAAATGTTCATTTTTCTCTTCCAACATCGAAGGCTAGAATTTTCTGTGGGGTCTTATGGACCCAAGCCTCGTCAGGATGTTTCCCCTTACTCTGCACTTGCGTCGTAGCTCTACTCCTTGTAAAAACGTTAATGGATGGAACAGGTATTTTCTCTATAGCAATCATTTGAAAATTCTGGGTAGGAGTGCCATTTCTTTCTTGTATCTTGGCTATCAACTGTGGACATTGCTCAATCACATGATCGACTGCTCTTCAATAGCGACATGTCATAGTGGGGTTCTGACAGTCTCTAGCTACATGTCCTGTCTGATTACAATTTTAGCAAACAACCTAACCTCGATCTCTTTCAGGAATACCACCACGACCTCGACCTCTGAAATTACCTCGACCTGATGTACTACCATGGTAACCATATCCATCATTGCCTTGTGCATCGGGTTGTACCCTATAAGCATCATAGGTTCGTTCTCTCATGAGGTCAAAGCTGTGACATTTGTCTTCATTGTGTCCAACTGACTTATAGAACTTGCAATAGGGATTCTTAGGTACTTGAACATATCTCTGCAGCAGGTAGAAATCTTTAGGTCGATGCTGGTCAGTTGTTCTACAGATCTCACAATATAGGAAATTAGGGTTAAATGGGTTTGGTGCACCAGTATTCAGGTAATTTCTTACTGCAGGACACTGTTCTTTGTCATGACCTTCTGCCTTACATCGTGTACACCAAACCTCTTTGTGAATAGATTTCCCTTTTTTCATGTCGCGAAGCTCCAAATCCATTTCTGCTAACTGTGCATGTATTTGGGCTATTCCAGAATTATCTTCGACAGGAGCTGTTTCAAGTTTCATAGTAATTTCCAACACCTCTTGTTGATCAGCAACCTTCTGTTGCATAAGTGGAGTCCTGATATGAGGCAATAGTGCTGCAATGAACATTATTTATGCTGTTCCAGTCCAATAGTGAAGCTAACTTGATCCAATAGAACCCTCAACCTTTGATCAAAGTCCTAAACTGATTCACCTAGCTTCTGCTGAATTTATTTT
>LPNX010158199.1:72395-185557 GCA_001517045.1 Pseudotsuga menziesii | reverse complement strand
TCTTATTCTTCTGGATTTAATGGGGTATAATCGGTATTCTGGCCTAGGGTATAGGATTCAAGAGTTCTCTTGTATATTTTACCGCTGCGAAGCAAACCACTTTGCTCGTCGAAGTCACTTTCACTTACAAACATAGGTTAGTAGCAATAAATCTAGCAATCTGAATCGATAATCAATATGACTTTATCAGCCAAGAGCATTTTAATTTTCAAACTTAATGAATTTAGGTACTTACCCCTTGGTACTTTGAAAAATTGTCTTTCTGCTTCACTAAAAGAAGTATGTGTTTCGATGGTGAACTCCATCACAAATGCTTCAAGGGTTCACGTTCTCAAAAAGTCAACAGCTCTTGATACTGCGTTGTTCACATGTTTCAACAGCATAACTCTTTCTAGGGTCCAGTCAGGAGACTGATACTCTTTGAAGTTTGTCTTTCTTTCTGTCAACTTGGATAACCACTGGTTCAATTCTATGTGGATACTACCAAAGAAAATTTCATAAATATCAGTAAAAATGTACCTTTGCAAGAAGTTGTCTGAGCTACGACGAGGATCCTTATTTTCTTGTTTAGCAAATTTCAGATAAGTATCTTCAACCCAGTCACCGATTTCTTTTACTGAGGGCCTCCAAAACATATCCCTCTAGGTACGATGTAGATCCCTCTTGAAGCAAATACTGGTTCAGCCAGCAACGAAACCAATTTGTTGGCGCTTAGGGCAGACCCGGGTTCTATGATTTTTTCTTTACACCAAGTAACACACCCACAGTGTTGGCCGTTTCGGCAACAACCTGCCAACAGGTTGCAGTCTCACCCAAAACAACTATGGGGTGCCACAGAATTAGGTTTCTGTAGGAAAAAGAGGGATATTACTCTACCTTTAGTATTAACAACAAATATTTATGCAATACAGAGCCTCGAAATTCACTTAAATAGCTTTGCAGTTTAGATAAAAGACAATTTCTTGCTTAACCCTTAACTAGGAATTCACAGAGAAGTTAATACTTAACAGTTATATTAATTTATCATTCATATACTTATCAAATGCATAAAAACATAATAGAAACAACATAAAAGAACCACCACAACATAAGATATATGTGGTTCACCCCCAGTGTAGGGGCTACGTCCACAGAACTGCATTTATATTCAACTCTTTACAAACACACAGTTCTAATCTGCGCACTCAACTACAGATCTTCTCAATCACCCAAAGCTGCACACTTAGCTGCAGAATCTTTCTTACAAAAACCCTCTACACACTTAGCTGCAGAGGTCGTCCACACACTCAGCTAGGACTTAACCTTCTTCAAAACTCTCTGCACACACAGCTGCAGAGGTCGTCCACGCACTCAGCTGGGACTTAACCTTAAACCCTAAAATAGGCCTTAGCTTCTTCGCATCAAATTATCATCATCACATAAATCATCTAAAAACCCTACTTTACATAAGTGCCTATTTATAAAAGTGAACTATTACAATACCATGGGCACCCGAAAACCATGGGTCATTTACAAAAAGAGGGGCTTCGACCCAACCCTGAAACCCCTAATACTATTTTGTGCCACAACTCTTCTTACAAGCTTCGCACCAAAACCGCAGAGTTGCCAAAATTAAGGACCTTTAAGTTCTGAACCCCAACATATGCAGTAGAGATATTGAAGAGGTTTAGGATGATGGAATGCAAGGCCATGACCCCACCTATGGCATCAAACCTGAATCTTCTAAGTGATTCTTCATCAAAGTTGGCTGATGCTACAATGTATCGTCAGATGATTGGATCCTTGATGTACCTGATGAATACAAGAACAAATATTTACTTTTTTGTGAACACATTGAGACATGTTCACTTGATGGTTGTAAATAATGCAGCAAGGTACCTGAATGGTATAGTTGATTATGGGCTCAAGTATGAGGCGAATCAGAAGATTAACCTGGAGGGTTATGTGGATTTGTATTGGGTAGGCACTACCATTGATACGAATGGCACTTCGAGGTGCTACTTTAGTATGGGATCAAGTGTGATCTCTTCGTTTGGAAGGATGGATTCCTGCATGGTGCTGAGTACAGTTGAGGCAAAAGATGTTCCCACTTGCTATTTTGGAGGTAGTATGTTTCTTTTGAAAAGTACTATTTTTGGTTGATCTGACTTGCATTTTTTGTATGATGCAGAGAGGAGAAGTGAAGCTCTAGTATGTGATCCAAATCAATATCTCTTGAAAGAGGGAGTTCTTTAATAGCCAATGAGACACATTGTCTGAACATAAATCCTAGCGAAGCTCGTAGGTTGTCCTCAGATGTAATAGGTCCTGGCGAAGCTTGCAGGTAATCCTTGGACGTAATTAGTCCTGATATGATTCTATGCTAGAAATGGCTAGAGTGAATTTTAAGTACTTCAGGGGAATCTTGGTGTTCTTCAGGTCGAGGTTCCCTCCAAGGGGAAGTGATGAGTCTATCAGCCATTCTGACATGGTGAGAGGATTGGTTACTTCCATGGTCAGATGTGAGTGCTGAGCCATTCTAAGGTGATTTTGAGATCTGTTCTCACATGATCATATGTAAGCACAGAATTCCATTCTCTGGGATAATGGATGCACCTGGTCAGCTACCAGGAATTTGTTCAGTCTAGGAATGACACTCAACCTGGAGTTGAGATCCTTTCTGATATGATGTGTGAATGAGTTTCCTATGATGGTCAGATGTAAGTGTAGAGTATTTTTGACATGATGTGTGAATGAGTTTCCTATCATGGTCAGATGTAAGTGAAGAGACTTTTTGACATGATGTGTGAATGAGTTTCCTATCATGGTCATATGTAAGTGTAGAGCCTTTCTAACATGATGTGTGAATGAGTTTCCTATCATGGTAAGATGTAAATGCAGATCCTTTCTGACATGATGTGTCAATGAGTTTCCTATCATGGTCAGATATAAGTGTAGAGCCTTTCTAACATAATGTGTGATGAGTTTCCTATCATGGTTAGATGTAAGTGCAGAGCCTTTGTGACATGGTGTGCGATGAGTTTCCTACCATGGTCAGATGTGAGTGCTAAGCCCTTTTTACATGGTTTGCGATGAGTTTCTGACCATGGTAAGATGTGAGTGTTGGGCAGGCATTTTTGACATAATTGTGATGTGTTTTCGACCATGGTCAGATATAAGCATTGAAGAATATGAATACCTACATGGAGGTTATTCCTATGACCAGCATGAAAAAGGGATGGATCTGTAGAAATTCCTATGACGAGAATAATGAAGAGATAGCACCATTTGATTGAGATAGTGGAAGCAGTGATGATTATGATGATCCAGTGATGATCCAGCTTTGATGATGATCTAGTTTTGATGATGATCTAGTGATGATCCAGATCTAGTGATGATCAAGATCTAGTGATGACTTGATGATGAAGATGAATTAAAGATGAAGATGAATTGATGATGATCCAGATGATACAGAGAAGAAGACTTGTGCTTATACATTATGTCAAGAGAATACCTTCCTAGTTAAGAGGGAGTGTTGATGTATTTGTAACTTAAGCATGTATTCACTTGTATATCTTATCTATTATACCCCAATGTTTATTCCAGGAAGTATCTATAATGAAATTGAGTCATGTCATGCCCCGATGTTCCAATCAGGAGATTCAATAAGTAAACAAGTCATGTAAAGTCATTGACGTTAACCCTCCATTGTAAGTTAGGGAAATAGTCCCCACAACTGTGTCAAGGTTAACCCTCCTTGTTGATCGGAGGGAAAAGTCCCAACATTTGTGAGGCACTAGGGTTATTAGACTCTCCTAGAGATGTCGACCCTAGTAATTAATTGTTAAGTGGGGCCAAAATGTTGAAGTGGACATTAAGTGAATGAAAGAATATAAATAGAGAGTGAGACTCTCTATTTATCATACACATAGTCACTCACTGGGGAACATGAGTGAGAGAGGATAATCTCTCTCAAGTAAGAGAGAGAGAACAAGCTGTTGGAGATCATCTTTATGTTTTTGAGTTTTACTGCTGCCATTGGCACTCATTCTATCTTTGAGGAAGTTGCGGGGTTTTATCCTTTATGGTTTCCTTGAGGAAAAGTATTTGTGTCTCTTTTCTCTTTTATTTATTGTTGTGCATGTTATTCTCTCAGATAAGATCCCAATATCATGCTAGCTTGAATAATAAAAATATAACAAGCAAGAATATCAACACTACAATGGAGAAAAATCTTCAGAAACAAAAGGAAGAGGCTATAAAATTTCAAATAGAAGAAGTAGAGAAAAGGATGAAAGAAGAAGATGAAAAGAAGAAAGCAGAGGAGGCCCAAAAGTTGCAAGAGTAAGAATAAATATTACAAAAGGAAACAGTAGAAATGGGAGCAGTGGAAGAGATTAAGAGAAAAGAAGAAGAAGATAAGGTTAGGGAAGCTCTGTACCAAGAGGCAAACCAAAATGAGCCCATTATCCCATAGAACATGGAACTAGACCCTTATGGCACAACAAGTGAAACACTTACTGGTGGACACATCCATTTTTAGGAACTTGGGCTCACCCCGTTCACCCTGTCAAAGCATCATACTGTGGCTTTCTTGGACACCAACATTTTCAATAAGAATAGAAATACCATCATGAGAAGGTTAGAGAAAATATTAAAATTGGGCACTTATTCCGATGCAGTCACCGTCATGGAGAACGAAATTATGTAAGGTACCCATAAAGACTTGAAATTCATAGCCTCTGTAAACATAGCAGCTTCCTAGACTAGAGTTTATAATGTTGACAGATTAATGAATGAAATGGAGAGAAAAAAAAGAGAAAATACTCAAACTGAAAGATAATTTGGTGAAAATGCGAGGAGAAGGGATAGAGTTAAAAAGGAAACATGACGCCATTCTCTCCGAGAAGGAGCAGTTATTTAATGAATACCAAAGTATGGAAACAAAAAAAGATGCATTAATTGTACAATTAATGATTATGGTAGGGGAAATGAGTGACTTCGAAGCTCAAATATCTCAGTTAGAGTTAAGAGATTTGGCCACAAACCAATAGGTCGAAGAGTTGAAAGCTTAGGTGGAAGAGTTCATTAAGCGGAAGGAATCTTTGGCAGAGAAACTAGATTTGGTAGACAAGAAAAAGAAAGACATTACTCTATTTTGTGATCAGTCCTGCAATATTCAAGAACACATACATCATTCTCAGGTACACCTCATAGATGAAATCTACAAGATGAGGCTAATGATGGAAATAATGAAGGTGATAGCTATGGAGTCACTGTAATTTAGGAAAGGAATGTTGGATATTCAAAGTTCAAAGTTAAAATCTAGATGACCTAGAGGTAAACTAATTCAAAGTTCCTTGATCATCGATGCCTCAAAAGACAACAGAGGACCTGAATTCGGAGATGGCACTTATGGAATTTTGTAGAAAAGATTCCAATAGAATAAATAATGAAATTCCTCAAACCATAAAAAATTTCCATGACTTTTACAAGAAAATCCATCAAGTCCATGAGAAGTGCCACAACCCTTTAGTTCAGAGTATAGTTGAGTTACCAAAGAAGGACCAATTCATAGAACAATTGCAGGATAGGTTGCAGGAAGATCTAGAATATATCATAAAAGTGGATTCTTTCACAGAATAAGACATTCATAACTTTGTTGGACAAGATTCTATCAATGCATATCTCCTGGAACGAATTTGCAAGGATACAATAGAGGAGGTGGCACATATAGAGACACAATTGTCAATTCATGAAGTAACTTTGAAAGTATTGGATACTATAAAATATAAGGCCATAGATGAAGAGGCTAACACGTGGGAAGAATATATTTCTAGAGTGGACGTGCCCACCTAATTTCTTTTTTGGAAAGTATTTTTCATGTTTTCCTATGTAAGCACAAAATGACAAATTTTAGGAATTCCTAGGGTTAGGGTGAATGAAGAGTCACTAGAAGACAAAATCTTGTTGTAATATAAATAGGGGAGTAAATGAATGCACATGGAATTTTTCTAGCATTATAGAGCCTAGACCATTTTTTTAAGAGAACTATTTTTTTGGTAATAAGAAGGATATGTTTGCTAGGAAAAGCATGCACAAATATTTTCCCTGGAATGTGTGGAATGTTTAATGTGGAACTACTTATTATTGCATTTGTAACATATACTGTGAGATCATCTAAGTTTCAGAATTACTTTATTGGTTATGAGTGGTTTTACTTTCTATGGAAATGTTTATGTGTGAAATGAGTAATAAATTGTTTGATCATATCAGAGCTATGTTTGGTATTCTTTCTGCTGTAAATGTGAATATTGTGCTGAAACAAATATTTGTTAGACTTGTATGAACATTTTCAGTATGTTACTCTTAATTTGAACTCGCTCACTATAGGGATAGGATATGATAGGATAATTAGCTTAGTTTAGGAATAGATAAATAATTGATAAGGTAGGAGCAGTAAGATGAGAGGTAAGAACCTGTGCATCGGTAGTGTGGTTTATGTCTATAAATTATATGCATATAATTAGGCACTCACATTTCATCCTTTGATTAAAATCACATAAACGTTAAACCGGGTTGTAACTAGTAAAGAACTTAAACAAATCAATCTAAAATAGTCGGACCATTAAACGAATGGATTCCCCACACCAAACGGTGGACGATCTAGTTGGGATCGCTTATTAGGGAGAATACCTATTGTCTATGGTTGGGAAATTATGGGCATCAGCACCAAGTAACTCACTCTAGTTCATGGAAATTAGTTGACTTAACTACAAATTTTGTTGTCATCACTAAGATCATGAATGAAGTAATATTTGTTTTTGGGAGATTTGATCAACCGTCCAAGTTGTACATGTTCTCCAACTTCATTCACAAATATCCATCCATGGTAATTCTCACCCATTCTAAAAAGGTAAGAATATTGTGGCATGCAAATTTTGGTCACTTAAATTATTGTTACTTGTAGAATATCAACAAGGAGGTTTTGGTAACAAGGCTTCCAGAATTGAACTTCATCTCCAATCCATATTCCATTTTGACAACATGGGGAAACACTAGTCACATCCAACCTGGAGAGGCCATATCTTGTTGTAGGAGTTAAATAAATATTATAGGTGTGGCAACAACAATTTATACTTTAGGTTTGATCTTTGCTCACCAACATTGGTTACTCCAACAACATTATTAGCTCTAAATTCTTCCAATTATCTATTGAAAATATCAAACTCCCTTTCATGTAGGATTTCTCCTTTTTCAAAAAATTAGGGGCTTAAGATATCGTTGATGCAAATATTCAAATACTTCCCATATGGATTCTTCCTATAGGATTAGGTGGATAATAGTGCAAGTACTGAGGTATAATATATTAAAATTGTTATGATGAATTCTCATGTCTAAACTCTTTCTTTCTTTGGTTTGAGACTCTAAATACTTTTTAAGATATGGAGACTTACTATTCTATTTGATATCTCATTATTCTCGGGTTCATATGATGATGCAATTGCAAAAAAGGTCATAGAATGATGGAATTCTTTTCCCAATTCCATAGTACCCACTTTACTCTGCATCTATTTATTCATGGTGGGACATTAGTAAGTATATTTAGCTAAATGACTTCTTGATTGCTCCCTTCATTTGTTTTCAAAGGTTTCTATCTAAATATATTTAAAATAACTTGTTTTATGGATGTAACTTTGTAATTTTTGGTTTGAATGACATTAAGAAAACTAGATTACTTATATTATATTAACATTAAATGATCCTTACTATGTTAATGATGCAACATGATCGAGGTTCAGAAAGTTATGAGGTTAAAAAACAATTAGAAGCAACATGTGTAAGAGGTATTGATGTTCGGGCCAAGAAATCCTATGGGTCAGGTAAGTCATTAGTTGAAGAAATAATTTGTTTCACTAATGACCACAATTTATTCTCCAAGTTTCAACTTTCACTAGTATTGAATTTGAATACTTTGAAACATGAATGAAATTAAGTTATCTGAGATCCATGCACACATCTATTGAACTATCTACAATTGGATGCATTCTAAAGGGAAATGGATAGAGTTGATAGGAACTTAAATTTTAATTGATATTGGGGTTTTACTTTTTGAACTGATCTCTTATTATGATTTTGTATGTTATACAAGTTATTTCAAAGGAAATTCATGAGCATATTATGCAGTCTTGTAAGAATGAAGGATTGGTTCTTTTGGATACTGAGGTATCTCCAGTGATTTTTAAGGTTTCGAGTAGGTAATCATGATCTATGCTTTTGAGATGTTTTGGTTTGAATTTGGTAAAATTGAATGGCCCTGTTTTTTGTATTGAGGTATTCAATTTATTCTGATACATGGGTAATTTTATTTAAGCTCGCTTAATTGGCTTAAATTTCAGGTTCTCAAGAATGGGAAAGAAGTAAAGCCACAATGGAATGCACTTAGTGTAATTGAAGCTCCAACTGGCCACAAGAAGAGGACAAAAATGATTGTGAGAAAGAGTTCTGGAGTATCTCAGATTTAGGTGGGTATAAAAAAAAATTATACCATGTTCTAGTCTCCCAATTATGCCTATAATTTCAAGTATGAATTGTTTCTACCATATTTACTTTAGTTGGTCCTAACTACCAGTTGTGCAACACCTAGTGTTGGTTTAATAGTATTTATTTTGTTACAGATCCTGAAGAGTTTCAGAAACCCTACAAGATGAGACTTTAGCCTCATAAAATGGAAATATCTGTGTCCAAAATAGTTAGTTGTAACAATTTTAGTGACTTTCAGTTTGCAGATTCAAAGTATTCAGATGGAATGTCAGTAAAATAAAAAATGACACTACTGTACTATTGTCATTATTTTAGTTCTCAGTATATGGAAATATTTTAAATTTGCAGGACTATTGAAATTTTCAGTAATGGTTTTTATGTTTGTGTTTACTGTACTATTGTCATTATTTTAGTTCTCGGTATCTAGAAATATTTTAAATTTGCAGGATTATTCAAATTTTCAGTAACGATTTTTATGTTTGTGTTTGTTTGTGTGTGGCAGAGAATGTAACTTATATTTTCAAGGATTTTGACTATGCCCTTGAAAAACATGTGATTTTCTTGGCCAATGGTATAGAGAGTTAACCTCAATAAATTGGAAACAACAGCCCTATGGAGATATTGGAGGCACTTCTATCTTGTGATTTTAATGTTCTCACGGAGAAATACTTTCAACTTTAAAGTTTAAATTGAATTCACAATTTTGTCTGTCATCTTGAAGTTTCCATT
Source organism: Pseudotsuga menziesii (assembly GCA_001517045.1). NCBI lineage: Eukaryota > Viridiplantae > Streptophyta > Pinopsida > Pinales > Pinaceae > Pseudotsuga > Pseudotsuga menziesii. Next base: position 176,305 of record LPNX010158199.1, on the reverse strand, counting down.
ATGAGAGACTCCTCTGGATGAATTAAACTTTAAGTATATCCTAACCCTTCAAAGGATTAGTTAGTTCATTGAGTGGAAACACACTTTATATCACATGTATCAAACTTTTATTCACGTCTCTGCAACAAAGAATGGGGATAGTTTTTTCCAGTAGTACGCTTGATTTTCTTAAAGAAATCATTGCAACATCAACTCTACTTGCTTGCACACTTTATTTTGCATTCTTACATGTGATGTAGTTATGTTACTGATAAATAGTTATATATGTTTGATATTTTCATAAGCTTCAATGAATGAAATAATTTTCAACTTCATCATTGTCTAATATGAAATGATATTTCATCCTTTTTTGTCATCTTCGTCTATTGTAGCTTTATTATGGCAATACATTGAATTGAATTTAAAGCTTATTATTAAGTTGATTGGATTTGGTGTTTCTCTTTGTTGTATCGTATCTATCATATTTTTTGTTTGCGTAAAGTGACGTTATTTGTTGGTCTATATCTTGATTCAAATTTTGTCTACTAACTCGTGTATCATTTTTTTCTTTGCTATGTGCAAAGCAATTGGACGAGTTGTAGGTGATTGCAAGATTTATGTAGGATGTGATTAAAGACAATTTATGCTTAGATCCATGTTTTGGTAAAGGGTAAATATGACAATAACAGTATAAGTATACTTCATGGGCATGGGAGAATTGAATTGTATAATATGTACTTCAATTGAATCTAAATTTTCAATAATTTAATGTTAGGTTTCACTTCAAGTGACATGGCACTAGGTATGATGTAATGAAAGTTGGTTTGACTTAGCTCTCCATTAGTGTGCTCTTGTGTTGAAAGAGACTAAAAGGTATGTAAATTCTTTAGGTACTAACCCGTAGTAGAACTAGAAACAAGGTCGTGTGGTATTTTTTATGACGCAAGGGGATCATTTGATATATGAATGCATATACTAGGTGGGTGGATATCAATACCATAGATCATTATTTATTAGAGATGATTCTCTTTGGTAAATTTAGTTTGGTGTAATTTTTATTAAGATCACATTTGATCTATGGTATATAAGTGGCCACCATAGGATAAAGAATGTGCCTCCCTGATGAGAAATAGGAGGTCCTATGAGTATGAAACACATAACAAATTGAATTTATAAAGCCAACCATCCTGGATAGTGTAGTACAGGAAGGGGGTCTAATTGATCTCTGTAGGTCTGTGCAATGCTACCCAAATATTTTTAAAGTCTACGTCCATAGCATATTGATACTTCCATGTTTCATAGTTGGAACAACACACTTCTAGAAGGGGGAGGACTATGGTAGGTGGATGGATGATCAAATAAACCATGTTATTAGAAGTGCCTTTCTTATATCTGATGACCAAGTGAAACTGTTGAATGTAGGAGGACCATTTAAGGTTCCTTTCTTCCTAAATATTCAACTGAGAATTGATGAAAATCAAAGGATGGTGGTCTATATTCAAGATAGTTTCTTTACCTAGAAAATAATGTCTACATTGCTTGAGCGGTTGAACCAAGTTGTAAAACTCTTTGTCATAGGTTCTATAGTTCATCTTGGCCTCGGATAGACTTTCAGAGTGATAAACAATGTGGTGGTGTCCCTATTTAAGCACGACCCCAATAGCATATTATGTGGCATCAGACTCAATCTCAAAAGGCTGAGAGAGGTTTGAAAGATGTAAAATCGAAGATGATCATAGCACTTCCTTGAGGTGAGAAAAATCACTAGTGGCTTCATTAGTCCAAATAAATGTTGAAGAAGTATTAGAAAGCTAATGTAATAGACGGGAAATCTAAGAAAAGTACATAATGAACTTATGATAGAAATTTATACCACCTAGAAATATTTTGAGCTCACTGGCGAAAGAAGGTAGTGGCCATTGCTTCGATGATTGGATATGGGTTGGATCTGGTTGAATACCTTCTGAATTGACCAAAAATCCTATATAGGGAACCAAAATATGAACGATATATGAATTCTTTTCTTTGACATGAAACCTGTTGTCTTGGAGGATTTGGAGAACTTGGGAATAACAAATGCGGTAGAAGCACAAGGAGAAGAAGAGGGTCAGATGTGACCGAAGTTAATGAGTTATGTCAATTATTTTTCCATTTCCTCTAAATATGTGGGGGCCAACTAGTAAGTGGGTGCATTAGGTAGGGAAAATCTATGGATGAGATGGATTGAATGGTCTATGTTCTTTGAGGGGGCAAGGCCCGTAGGAGGTTGAAACAAATCAGAAAACTCTTATCGTAGGGGAGTCATGGCTTCATGAATGGGATGAGTATTATTGTTTGGTGGTACAGGGTGCACCAAACAGATAGATACACACCGATTTAGCTAGACATGTGGAGTTTTCTCTGTAGTAGAAGGGGTTTTGGGTTTTGCTCTTGTTAAGATACAGGTGTGGCCATCTTTTGAAATTTTATATTGGTGAGATTTGGCCATATAGATAGAAATTCTTTGTGATTGGTAGGGTATTCCAACAGTAAATATGAACAATCCAAGGGGGAAACATCATAGAGAATAATGTCTTTGAATTGTCCTATGGAAAAGGTGACAAGGCACTGCTGAGATAATAAGAGACGGGGACCATCCTTATGAACCCATCAGAGATGATAAGGGTGTGGTTGAGGAGTAGTAATAAAGTTAAGATGGTTGAATAGGGTTTGAGATGCCAAATTTTTCTGGCTGTCATTGTCCATAATCAGTAAGGCTAAATAATTTTTGATTTGGAAATTATGAGTGAAAAGTGGTTGGGTTTAGGATTTTGGATCTTCTTGGGTCATCATGATCAAAGTGGGATCCACTTCAGTGGGATTTCCTAGAGGGACGTCTTCAATTTCCTCCACTGGTGGAGGATTAAAGGGATCAGTCAGTAAGTATTTGTTGGTCTTTATATTTTGGATAGTTCGATAATCTGAGGATTTTTGTGAAGTAGTCTTATGGAATAAACACCATGGTTTCCTTTTATTTGTATGGTTAACGTGATTTTGAGCCCGACTAGGTTGGAAATGAGTTGAAGGGTTGGATTTGGTTGTTTGAGAGGGAGACACATGAGTGTTCGGGTGGGGATAAGGAGTACGAACCCTAGGAGAAATATTCCTTTATATATCCAAATATCTCTGAAAAAAATTATCTAATGTTGCAATTTCAAACAACTCTACCTCTCTACGAAACTAAATCAATAAACCAACAATAAACATAAGAATGATTACCTCCTTCAGATGTGGAATGTAGAGTTGTAGTCACAATTTTGAGAACAAGTTGTTGTAGCCTTGAATACTTTGTGAAGGGAGTTGTCTGATTTGATGCCATATGATCCATAGAGATTGTATATACCCTGGTGGGTAGAAGCAGGTTCTCAATGCTTCAGAAAGTTGGACCCAAGTTCTGATGGGTGTCAAGGAAGAATTTCCTGGAGTACCTCCAAGTTCCACCACAAATGTGGTATTTTCTTGCTCAGTATCCCACCAGGTTTATGCAATCCCTTCAATTTGCAAGGAGGAAATTTGAAGCTTTCTCTCCTTAGTGAGGCCTATGCATGTGATAAAATAGGTGGAGAGGCTATGGATCCATGAATCAACAACTTCTCCATTGGTTTGCAAAACAAAATTAGGGAGTTGTATTCTAGTGTTCAACCAAAATGGGTCTGGATTGTTCTCTTGTTGAATCCTCAACAACTCATTCAAGACAGAAGAAAGTTATTGGACTGTATTCAAAGTGTTGTAATTTGATTCTACTACCAAGTGATATCTTCAAGGAGGCATGGTGAGGTCAAATGAAGTTCAAATCCAAATTATGTGGCAAAACTGTAATGTGAGTGAGGCTCTGTTGTGTGAACAGATGACGAAAAACATGGAGCAAAGGAGTTGGTGGTCTAGAGGGAGAGATATACATTGTTTTAGATCTATGAACCTCCTTTCTATTGGAGTTGATATATCTTCACCCTTGGGGATATGAGATCTTTGTATCCACTTGCATGGATACCAAAAGCCTCAGAAGGGTGTGAACTTGGAAAGGAAATTAAGAAATATTTTTTTTGTTGTTGTTGGAGCCCATACCTAATATCTGAAGTTTATTTATGGATATTGAGGCTCTGATACCATTTGATCTACTAAAGAACCAGCAAAGGGAACTAAATTCACAGACCGGTTGTTCCAACAACAATTCCCAACTCTAAAAGGATGGGCGTAGCTACTGAAAGAGGGCACGTGCTACCTCAAGGGTGCATCTTCATTGAGGTAGCACAAGATTTATTTAGGGGAGATTAGAGAGGGAGTTTGATTATATCCAAGAAGTGGGTCATTTTTAGGATTATGTAGGTAGTGTGTAGCAACTAGCAAGACCGTAGAGATATAGGGGTGCCCTCGTTCTGGTGCTGAGAGTTTGGCAGAGATTGGATTCTGCAGGCATGTGGAAAAAAAACAACGGGGAAGGATATATCCATGGAGAATCATTCATGGACCTATGAGGATCCAAGGTACTTCCATCGGGGGTATGATCACACTAGCTTCTTAGAGGTTAAACCCTAAATACCAATAAGCCAAATAAAAGAGGTGTCATATAGAAAATAAATAAAGAACTAGAGGAAATAGGTTTTAGGAAAAAATGAGAGATTGTATTAGATATCAGTTTACCTTTTATAATAAATGACTAGTTATTTACATATTATTAGCTAATAAGCATAAAAACATGAAATGGGTCCATCCTAGTTGATTGAACTATGCGCCCCAGGTGGGTGTTCCCTTAAGTGGTCTCCTTGGGAAAAAAACCAAAATAAACTCTAGATCATGTCACCACATATCCCTCGAAACAATATTTCCAATGAGTCAATATTTTCGTAATTTTGATTCCGTATGAGAAATTTATGTCAATTTTAGTGAAGATGCCCAAAAATTTCTCCTCCATAAAGTTTCTCACTTTTCTCCAAAAGTTGCGAAATACCAAAGAGAGACTTGATTTATGATAATAAAAAAATGCTTGATATTCTATTTATATAGGTTGTGGAGGAATTCTAGTACCTCAAACTGGGTCAACATGCAATTCCAAATAAATAGTTAAATTGTCTTTTCTTTGGTCAGTTGACAAAAAAAGGTCAGGTACACCAACCTCAAAAATTCATATCGCTTCAACCATAAGGAATTAGAATATGCTCCACATATCAATGGAAATGGATTGATGGGGACTATATAACTATGATGGGTTTATTGTAACTTCTTGGTTTAATACCCTTAAATTATTCAATTTGTTCTAGAATTCAAGTATTCCACACATAAAGGTGCCAAAGACCATGGTAACTTATGCATAAGTTTCAAGGTCAAAGGATTGAATGGACATCATAAAAGGAATGAGGGATTCAATGGTATTCACATCAAAATACTTAATATCAACAAGGAAGAGGTATCCACCATATACTCATCATATCAAGGGTATCAAGGACTCCAACACAACCAAGGTGTGGGGGTGCCTAGACTTCTTCGAGGGTACCATGACCTCATTAAAAACACAAATGACCACATAATCGGTCATTTGGAATATTTAAATGTTTACAGTTATTCATCCCACCAAGTAATCTTTCTAGGGTACTAGGTCATAGGTTGTGGTACTGGGGAATCTAAAGAAACAACTAGGGAACCATAGAAACAACTGATGGGAACTTAAATACTCTAAATGGTGTAGAGGGATTTTGGAATTGTCCTAATGTCTCCAAGGGGTTTAGACTTGGTCTTGGACAAGGTCAAATTATATCCTTTAACATTGAATAGATTCTAACCCTTAGGGGATCCTCAAGGGGCACCAAGACACATTGATAAACACTTTTTGGAATCAATGAAAATTTATTCAACAACATACCCCTTTGTCATTGATGAAAAATACAAATATCCCCCTTTGAATGAGCTTCATTTGTCCACAAATATCCCCCATAGAGAATTCTTCCTTTACCTTCATTTTTCTTTTTTTTCTCTGCCTTTGGAATCAATGGAAAATGGTACTTCTGTCATGCTCCCCCTGTCATATTGTTGTGTTGTTGAATATGGATCAATTCAATTATGATATGGTATGAATCCCAATTTTTTTTGGAGGTACGAAAAAATATCTCTTGGGAGAGGCTTAGTAAAGATATCTACAACCTGTTATTTTGTACCAATATATTCCAACTTGATATTATTTTATGAGACTTGTTCCCAAATAAAGTGAAACTTTATTGGAATGTGCTTGGTCTTGGAGTGCATAACTATATTCTTAGAGATACTCATGGCACTTGGATTGTCACGTAGAATTGGAATCGTCCCATCACACGTCACATGTATGTCTTGCAAGGTTTTAGTCATGCATAGAATATGAGTACAAAAAGTTGTTGTAGCTATATATTATGCTTTTGTTGTTGGTAATGACACTAAAGAGTGTTTTTTGCTTGACCAAGATACTAGATAATTTTCTAGAAAGAATGTCGTTCCACTAGTGCTTCTTTTGTCATCAACACATCCTGCCCAATCTATGTCTAAATGTATCACCTGTCCATCTTTATTCATTTTGTTTTTGAAACCCACTTTTTTGCCAATCACATTCTTGTTTCTTGGTCTAGGAAAAAGTTCCCATGTTTCATTCTTATCAATTTAATCTAATTATTCTTCCATGCTTTGACCCATTTCTCATATATACTAGCGTTCGCAAAATTTCTTGGTTCAGTTGTAGACAATAAAAAGAAGTGTACCTTCTCATTCCTTTCGGATAGTCTTCTTCTAGTTCCTATTCCGGCATCCATATCACCAATAATTTGATCTAATGGATGATTATTTTGGAACATGTTATTACGACTCTATTGATCCTTCTGTCCTTATTGTTCCATAGTTGGTTGATTATGTTATTCATCTTTTGAGAGTTGTTCTTCATCTAGATTTTATTCCATTTTACTTTTCTTTATTTCTTTCTGATAAGAAACTTCCTCTTCTTCATTGTTTGATTCTTCTCAGTCTTCAATGGATGATGTTAGTCTTCCCTCATCAATTTTCATGTGGATGCTTTTGATCACCTTGGCTAATATCAAATTGTATCATTTGTAAGCTTTCCTCTTGGATGAATATCCAATGAATATTCCCTCGTCTACTCGAGATTCAAATTTTCCAATCTTCTTATATTCTCTTTTGATGTAGCACTTGATTCCAAATATTCTGAAGTGTCTTACATTTGCTGCTCTTCCCATCCATAACTTGTAGGGAGTTTTATCATTTTTTGTTCTTGGTAATTTTTCAATATCTGTACTATTGTATGAACTCCGTGACCCCAAAATTTGTCATTCAACTTCAATTCATTCAACATGGTTCGACCCATATCCATTAATAATCTATTATTTCTTTCAACAAGTCCATTTTTTTGAGGTGTTTTGGCTACTAAAAAATGTCTCTTTGTTGCATGCTATTCATATTATTCGTTGAATTCATTTGAAGTGAATTATCCAATGTTATTGGATCTTAGGCACTTTATTCATGATCATGTTTCATTCTCAACCAGTTCCTTGAATGTTTTGAAACATCCAAAATATTTCGACTTCCTATTGAGAAGACATACCCATGCCATCTAGGTATAGTCATCAATAAGTAACATGAAATATTTTTCACCATTCATTCCTTTTCTCTTGGTTGGTTCACATAGGTCAACGTGAATGAGCTACAAAGGTTTTGTAGAATAATGCTATTTTTTCTTGAAATGTACTCTTGCTTGTTTTGCATGTTGACATTGTTCACATACAGAGTTTGCAGTCTTTGTAACTTTTGGCATATTCCGAAATGCTTTGTTTTTGTAGATACTGACCAAATTGTCAAAATGTATATGCCCCATTCTTCTATTCCAAATCCATCTTTCATCTTCTTTTCCCAAGTGACATTTCTCGAACTCAATCTTATCCAACACATATATGTTTTTGGGGTTCTTGGTGGTTGTGGCTACTAACTTTCCTGATCCTTCCTTACTTATTCTACATCCTTATAAGTTTAAGAGGAGTTCATGTCCTAAATGACACATCTGACTGAATCTCAGCAAATTGTGCTTCATGTTGTCTACAAGCAAGACATTTCCAGCCACGGAGTTTTTTCTTCTAGGATTCATTGTTCCTTTCCCCAATATTTTTGTTGAATTGTTGTTTATGAAAGAGACAGATCCTTTGTCCTTATCAATATTAACAAAACCGTTTTTGTTACCTATCACATGCTTGGAGGAACCGCTAGAAACATACCATTCACTAGAGTTGTTGTTCTAAGCTTGAAGAGTAACTCCACATTCGTAGTTGTCCTTGTGTTTAAGCCATATCTTGTTGGACATCTCCTCATATATTACTGTAGGTATATTCATTCTACAATATTTAGATATATTTCCAAAGTTGTTACACTTGTAACATTATTCTTCTAATATAAAGGGAACAGACCTATTACTGTACTATGGTTGTCTAAGGCTTGCATGGCTTGTACTTCCTTTTTATAAGGTTTGTTCTGGTTGACATTCAATATATTCTTCATTTATGGAATCCTTGATAAATTCTGCATAAATTCTTTGCTTCTCTTCATTACCTGTCATCATTGAGCTTGAGGCCTCATTAGTATTCTTATTGTTGTTGATGTATTTGTAACTTTGGAAGATATTATGATATATATTATAATTCTATGTTGTTGTACCCCCATTGGGGATGTGTGTTACCCCTTTACGGGATGTCCAAATTGTGTCTAAACATTGAGGTAAAACCTCCATTGTATGTCGGGGAAATAGTCCCTAGTATAACATCATGTAATATGTAATTGTGGTCTCTCTAGGAGAAGTGGGCCCCATGTGATATGACATGTAGGATCGAGTCTTATATTCGGTTAGTGATTTAAATGGTAAAAATAGTGAGGTGATATCCCTCATTTATACACACCTCACACACTCTCTAAGGCACATAAGAGAGAAATCCAAGTCAGAGTAAGAGTGGAAGATAGCTATTGAACATGTATTATTACTTCTTTTGATCATCTTCCTGTTCTGAAGAAGTTTGCTGGGTTTTCTCGTTTATGGTTTCCCCAGTGAAAATATTTGTGTCATGTGTATCTTTTACACCTTATGCATCTTGTTGTACTTGTTATTATTTCATATAAAGATCATAGATAATATAATTAGATCTTAAGAAAAAATAACATGGTATCATAGCCTCTCTAAAAAATGGAACTTTGCAACTTCGAGAACTAGGGATTCCTAGTTGAAGGTGTTCTCTCCACAGATCATCAAGTAAAGAGGGCTAGTCTAATTCCCCTCACTAGGGTGTATCTTTTGGTGGTAGCAGTTTCTGAATCTAAGAAGTTTCAATTTTTAGCTGCAACTGATGCTGGGAGGAACTGGTGCATCAAGTATCAAAGGCTTCCCACCTTAATTTTAAAAAAGTGACCTAGCTAAGAAAATCACCTCAAGGAGGTGCATATTTCAGTCCAAACATAATTCCCAAACTCTAAGTTTGGAGAATTAGGGTTTCTCTAACAAACCCTAGTTCATCCTACTCCGGAACCTGGTTGGACACCTCAAATTTGTAAGATCCAAATATTTACTATTTCCATTTGAGGTTCTCATTTTGAAAAGATGAATCACCATACTCAGTTAGAGGAAAATATTGGAGGGGATGATAACCTTCGGGCATGGAAGTACAAAATATCACTGATCGTTGAAGCAAATGACTTGGATCACTTTATCACTAGAGATGTTTCAGAACTAGAGGGAGATGAGGCTAAGGGTGCTGATAAGAGAATAATGGATAATTCTAAGAGAATCATTGTAGATTCTATCAAGGACCACCTCATCCCCCATGTGTCTGCAGTCAAGACACTGAAGGAAGTATATGATGCTTTGACAAAGATGTTCAAAGGAAATAATATCAATCAGAAAATGACTTTGAGAAACCACATAAAGAATGTGAAGATACAGAACTTTGAGAATATATAGTCTCACTTCACTGGGGTTCCTCAAATCAAAGAACAACTTGAAGCAGTTGAAGAAAATGTCAAAGAAGGAGAAATTGTGATGACTAACCTGAATGGTATCCCTAGATTGTTATACCCAAATCCTCTCACTACCATGTGATAATACCTTTTGACTTACATGTTTGCCCTTAATCCCAGCAGTTAGAGTGGAAACCCCATGTTGTTTGTCAATTCTACATGAAAATACTCAGCACTACGGCTTCCTTGTGAACCATGAGAGGTACCTTGCTCACAACGCCTACTTTTTGTTTTCCATAAGTGGTGCCACCACCTATGGCTTTTGGTCCATAAGCATTTCTCATCTAAACTGCTATGTCATAAGAGAAGAAAAGCGGTACCCTAGGTAAAATGGGAAAAAGAGAACTTTCTCGAGGCTTCTAGATCATGAGCCTCATTTCCTCCCTTATCCCTATCATTGTGGGTCAGTTGAGCTCGAGATCACCCATAATTGGATCTTAGAGGGAACCTCATCCACAAATATCTCAACCAATCCTATCCATTGAGCCTTATAAATACAAGCTCATGTCCCTGGTTGAGTGGGAGAACTATAGAGGTATTTTTATGCTGTTGGATTAACCACTTGGCCCAAGACATTGGAGAGCATAGAGAGCAAAGTTGGAGCTTATGGGGATGAAGTGTTTGTCTCATGGAGATGCTTATCGACACTAAGGCTATGGTTGTAAAATTATCTATGCATCTTAATGCAAAGCTGATTTCCATCCCACATTACTATTGTTTTGATTTCACATGTACATGTTGTTAGATTCCTTAGTCACTAACATGGATAAGTAGGTGATTTTCTGGTAGCTTTGATATGTTTACATGTTTGATTTGTTTGCAGGTACATAGGTTCACTATCAAAGAAAAATTATAGGTGTATATTACATCCAGGGAAGGTCTTCATCCTTTGTCGTTCACTCATTTGTTTTGGATCTGAACCATTTAGATGAGAGGAACAACTTATGTCAGTAGAAGGTGAAATTTTCATGGTTACAAATATGGTGACTCCGCTGGGGATTGATACATATATCAGTTGATCTGATCTTCCTTAGTTATTGAACTCTTGTCCGAATCCAGTCTCCATCTCTAACTCCCTTCAGTCAAATCTGCTATCTGACTTAGTGAATTTTGGTTTGAAACTTTCAGATCTATTCAGATCTGAAGTATTTCAACTTTTTATGCTCTTTTTCACTATCAATCCATCAATTTTTACCTTGATCTAATCTTTTTCTAACTAGATCTGTCATTCTCCTTTGTGTTTTGGATCTATATAGGGAACTGCTCTTATGTTGTTGGTGAGAAGTGGTGCCACCGCCTAAAACCTATTAGCAGAGTGTGGTTCAACCACCTGAGTCATGTTATCCAGAAGTGGTGCTCGTCAAGAACCACTTTGTCAAGACCCCTCCAACATGGTGCCAGGTAGGCCTTATTCCAACACCACTTTTTTTTCTCATTTTTTGCAAAAAATTGAGTTGATTTTGTTTCAGCCCTGCACTATCAGGCTTGTGTGTTAGAATCTGATGCTTATGGTTTGAAATTTTGTGGTAAAATATCAGTTTATTTGAAGAATCCAAAAGCTATATTAGGCTTGTTGATTGTCCATTTTCTTCTATGCTTGTTGGTTGTCTTTGTGAAAGGATTTCTTTTTTGAAAGCTTAGGTGTTAGAGAGCTCTCTTTTTATTTCTATTATATAAACTGAAATAAAAACATTTAATTAGCATCTTCATTTCATTTTTTGTTCCCATAGAAGAATTCTTTTTGCTTTTTTAAAAAAGAAATTTTTTGACTGGGATTAGGTTATTATCATTAGTGAGCATAAGACATTGGATCTCTAAATGGCCTCACAAGATTTCAGGTTCTCTATGTTCTTTTGTCTCTTTTGCATTTATACTATCTCATCAAAATAAAAAATATTATAGTTTTAAGTTAGATCTATCTATGCTTTAAGAAAAGTTGAAAAATAGAGTGCATATGCATATAGTGTGCTTTTCTTTTAAGAAAAGAGACTCCTCCCCTTTGGATTGCTTTCAGAAAAGAGAAATGATTTTGGAAAGTGTTGCTTGTCTTTGATTTTTTGTTCAAGATTGTTGTTTCAAAATTTTTGGTTTTGAAGCAAAAGAAAATACTCTATTTCCCTCCCGTAGGTAGGCATACCGAATGGTAAAGTGAAATATATGCATATGCATATTGCATGGTTTTACTTTTTTCTATCAAAATTCCATGCATTCACCTAATTGTCCACTTTAAAATTAATGGTAGTTATATGTTAAAATTTATGTAGCAATTTGAGTGATAGGTTAGAGATGTGTTCGGGTGGCGTTAAGCATAGGAGCTATTGTTACTCATCCACATTACATCTCAGGACTCGTGTGGTTCTTACACTTATCGTTGGTATATTGAATGACATTTCACGTAAACTTGAGGTATATAGAAAGGTACTTGATGTACTTGATTGTATATTGAAAGGCCCCTTGTGTACAATTATGCATTAGACAACACTACTACCAATCTGAGCTCCCACCTACCTTGCATATATTGGGAGACGCCACTAGGATACATTATCCATCAGAAGAAAGCCCTTTGGCCATCTTGCTTGGAGCCATACACCGAAAACAACATTTGAGGAGATTACTACGCACGTACCCTTGAGGTATATCGTGAGTGGCACCTTCTTGACAATCCTAGTGAGAGACCTAACTATCTGAACCCCTCCAGTCATTTTAATTTTGCTTGTTTGACCTATAGCCTGAGTAGGGAAATTTTTGGTGTGTTTTCTAGTTTTTGAGACCCTAGGTTAGATAGGAGCTATACAAAATGGCTGAGCTAAGAAATTCCAGAAGAGTACAGGGATTTCCACCTGATTTTATTCCTGGTTCAGGAGAAAATCTAATGGAAGCTATCGACCAAGGAGCTGCTACCACCTCCCAAGTGGGAGATAATGTGGTTGGAGAAATTGGAGTACCATATCCTTCACACTAGCCTCCCTTGGTCCAAAAACCTTCTCAGGGTAATAATTCATTCCATTTTCCCATAGAAGGTCATGTTGATTATACTGCCCATCCATATTATGGTCCCAATGATCCATTTTGGGATACCTCTATAGGCCTCATTTGGCACCAGTTTAAAATTTTCTAAATAAGTTTCTCTAGATGAACAAGAACATAGACAATACCAAGCAGCCATTCTCCCTGCACAGGAGATTGAAAGGAAAATAGATGACATATTGGGCACACCATCATCATGTTCCATAGTTGTTCCTATGGGATATCATTCAATCACCTATTTTATGAGACCTATTGAACCAATTATAGATCGCACAATCAATCCACACAACCCAAGGAAAACTACCAACCCCATCACCTCCCATATTATGTATGTTCCTAATCCTCCTAGGTCTTCCGCACCTAGGGCTCAACCTTCAATTCTTGTTTTGTCATTACCTTCTAGTGCCAGGGGGAAATCCCCATCATGAACTGCGTTATCTGGAACCATAATTGTATCTAGTCAAATACGAACCTCTGGTTTACAGAAAACTACTATTTATGTCCCTCCCACCCACAATAATTTGGTTAATCCCCCATCTAGTTCAAGTCATCCCTTAGGGGCACAACCTATAACCAATCAAACCTCTTGGGTTTATGGTTATACAGCAAATCAAATACCTATAGGAAACATTAATTATCCACCCAATCCTATAGGAATGCCTTATGCTAGAATTCCATATCCTAGTAATACTTTCACGCGATGGGGGTAACCTAAATGGTCCTACATGCCAGCTATGGGCAGGATACCTATACATATTGCAGGAGGTGCCGAAGGATCTCCTTATAGAGGTCCTTCCCATAGGGGGGATAATGGTCCTAGAGGGCCTAGTGGCTTTCCTTTTTATGGTCCTAATGGTCTCGGTGGTCCTAGGGGGCCTGGTGGCCTTCCTCCTAATGGCCCTGGAGGGTCTGGTGGCCCTCACCCTAGTGGTTTTGGAGGCTCTAGAGGCTTACCTCCTAGAGACATCGGAGGGTCTGGTGGTTAACCTCCTAGTGGTCCTGGTGGTCCTAGTGGTCCCAGAGGCCCTGGTGGTCCTAACGGTCCTGATTCCAGAAATCAACCCGCTGTGGGTGGATTTTTCGGTAGTTCTTAGTCACAAAAACCTATATATCAGTCTACTTATTGTCCTACTGGTAACTATATTCCATATCAATATTACCAGTATGTACAACCTAACCATCAGTTACCTTTCCTAGCAACTTTGGACTTGCCTGATTTGTCCAAGTTGATTAATGACCCTATTCAACGTAACCCCTTGTGGCCTCCCATTCAAGTAAAGTTACCATTGGACATTCCAAAGTTTGATGCGAAGCAAGGAGATGATCTAAAAGACCTGTTGTGCCCTTGCTCAACAGCCTTAAAAAACATTATTTCATCAAACAAAATCCTATTTTGTTTTGATGAAATGTTCAAATTTTCGAAAGCAAACCTAGTGAATCACCAGCTACTGAAACAATGAGATTCTGCGAGCTACTGAATCAATGAAATTTAATGTTTTTTAAGTAGCCTTTGCAAACTATAGGTTCTTTGACAAATCACCATTATCGAGTTATTAGTTTGGATAAGATTTACATTAACAATTAAGGGAGGAGTATTAATGATCTTCATGTCCTTTTTCCATAAACCTAATGTTCAAACCTTATCCAAACGTTTATCACTTGATCTTTACCCTCTGAATTTTTTATCATAGTCATTATTTAGGTTGCGAACTTGGATGATTGATTATAGTTTGGTGTCGTTCGAATATTAAATAATGGGTATGTGTGATCGGTTTATTGAAAATTAGATAAGACCTAGAGTATCAAAAGCTTAATGATTTAGGCAAATGCGTCTTATCCTAGGTTTATCATTTGACATTAGAATTATATCTGCTCATGTTATTAATGATGTGCCCCATGCTATGAGGATTTGATTTTCAGTTTCATGGTTATGACACATTCTGTCTAGCGCTTGTATTTTAACCTTTGAGTCTTGCATGATCCAAGCACGAATATTAATCTCGACCTTATATAATATGATCTGTATTGTCACCTATATTATCGCATGTGAAGGGTCGAAGTTGACATGATGGTTATGCTACGTGCCCCATGTAATTTATTTTCCACCTTCGAAGGTAATCTTGTTATACCTTAAGGTCTGAGCATCAACGTTCAAAGGTTTTAATCCTTACTATTGTTTCGACTCATGCCATCACCTCCGAAGTCGATCCACCTGCTGTAAGGTTGATCTGCTATCATTGCGCTTGTACTCGAATCTGCCCATCACATTCAATGGTTAGTACGTAACCAACGTCATGGCTTCATGATCGGTTAACACCTATAGTCTGTGCAATGAGTGGTCTTACGTCAATAGCTTGGGGTAAATAATGGCAATATCAGTTCGATTTGGAGCTGTTTGTCGTCATTTATCATTGTAACTGCTTGTTTGTGTTATCATTCCCTTCATGCCGAATTTTCAGGATTTTCGGCTGCGTTTGCTCATGGTGAATTTGTTTTATGAATGTTTAGGGCCGTATTGCTTAGGGTTTTTGCTGGGTTTGCACCCTGAGTGTTCACTCTTTGGTTCTCTGTCGTTTTGTGAGCTCGAGTACCTTGTCTAGTTGACTTTGCGTGCCTATGAATAGTCAGTCATGGCATCGGTGGTGAGAGTCGAGCCTTGTGAGATGAAATTGCTGGATTTGAACCCTGAGTTGTTAGCAAAGGTCGAGGCTGTTGGATGGCTGCCATTTGTCAGTAAGTTCTTGGATTCGACCCCGAAGTAACGAGGGTGTTCACTATGTCCTTGGTTGACTTTCAGGCTGTGGTAGGTGACCTCTGTTTCTGAGTGGACGAGCGATCAGTTGCGCTTGCCACTGGTCTGTCACTAACAGGTGAGAGGTGGTTTAAATATAAGAAAATGGACATTACTAGGTGGTGGCAATTACTGAAAAACCCTTGTCAACAGGTATCATTCTAAACTAGAGTAGCATGCAAATACTATAAAAAGGAATGGTGCCCGGTCTTGGACTTGATACACAGGTACGTGACCTGTGAAGGTCGCTTGTCTTCAGCCTATGTTTACCATCTGTGCTTGATGTCTATTTTTATTGGTTTCCCACTGAATCTACCTTACTATCTGGTGCAAAGTGTATTTAAAATGTCCTCTGCAATTAAAAAGGGCCCAAATCATGTTAGTCATAGCTTGTTCCATCATGGCTTGGTCCGAATGTTAATTGAGAGGGAACTATCGAAGTTAAATCGGTAATGGGATGAATTTGTTGAGTCTAATGGTTTCTCGTCCTTCTGCCACTGTCAGTTTGACAACCCCGAGGAATGTATCCGGTATCAAGAGCCGAATCAAACTTCAGTCTCTCCTTTGTGTAAACCTCTGTCTAACCCCACTAGTCGTATGAGCCCCAACCCTTGTATTGATCGTGTGGCTACTCCGGTAAGAAGTCCTGTTATTCCTCTGTTCCCTAAACGCATGAGAAGGTCTACAACTTCGTCACCAGTTACACCAAAGAATAATGTGGATCGAACATGTAATCAGGGAAGTAGTAAGCCGAAAGCTAAAGTGATGGGTAGGTTTACTATAAGCATGGCCAAAGGTAAAGTTGTCAAACCACCTATGAATGATGGTATTCGTGTCGAGACTGTTGTAATAGACGATGAACAAGATCACTCGGTTTTTCCTGTTGATAACTATAATG
Source organism: Pseudotsuga menziesii (assembly GCA_001517045.1). Classification (NCBI taxonomy): domain Eukaryota; kingdom Viridiplantae; phylum Streptophyta; class Pinopsida; order Pinales; family Pinaceae; genus Pseudotsuga; species Pseudotsuga menziesii. The sequence goes on along the minus strand of LPNX010158199.1, from coordinate 159,551 downwards.
TTGGTCCTGAATCTATCTCGAATCTTGTTGAGGATAGTTCTCTCGCGTTTGATAAGGATGTTCATCCTGATCCTGTTGTTGATCTCCCAGTTAAGGGGCAGGCTGTAGATACAAACTTGCCAAGTTCGTATCAAGCTAGGGATGTGATTCCTCCAATGTTCATTACCTGTTTGTTGGATAAGATTCGCAACATGGAAGGTAGGGTGACTGAGATGTCGGCTCATCGTGATGTTGTGGAGGCCGAGAATTTGAAGTTGAAAGAGCAGTTAGATGCAGACAATAAGTCTTTGCTGCGTGTTAAAAAGCATAAGAATAGGCTGATTAGAAGGGTATTAAAGTTGCAGAATGAAAACGATAGGAATGAAGAGAGGGTACGAGAGCTTAATGCTCAAATCACATTAATGCAGTTTAAGGGTCAGTCGTTGAATCCAGCAAAGGGCATTAACATTCAGGTGTTTAATGCACCTATTAATTTATAATGGGTTGAAATGCACTTGTTTTGGGTTACAGGTTTGAAGTTTTGATAAATTGATAATCAAGTTTTTACTTACAGGTATTTTGTTGGTGTTAATTTATTTATTATTTAGTTGATTTGATTTTCTGTTTGATTGTGTTTTAATTATATTTCTTTTGCATGCAGTGTCACAGGTAATCTAATGGATCTTCTTTCCCAGATTTTGATAACCTCCTATTTCCTGGACGATCCCTATATAATTGGGAATAAATCAATTTTACAGGAGCTTCTTTCCAGGTGTTGTTACATGATCTATGTTCTGATGTTTTGATTCGCTGTTAAGGATCGAATATTTCCCATTTCTTGGCATTTCCACGTATGATAAAAATGACATGTTTTCACTTGTCATTTTAAGGGAAATCAGTTAAAGGTTTCGATTCTGCTATCTCTAGTTTTTAGAACTATATATTTTTGGAGATTTATTGTATTTAAAGGGGAGATATCATCTGGGATAAGGGTTCGATAGTTTGGGAAAAAAGAAGATAAGACTACTGTTTGATCGTTCTGTAACCAGAGGCAGCTTCCTGTTAGCAGATACAGTGTTTTTAAACTGGTGATACTTATATATATTTATAGTATTTTTACTTTTCATATGTGTTATGGTATCGCTTGGTCTTGTTATTTTTCCCATATTTTTAAATGTTTGTCATAATCTCTTTGGTGGCTTATGCAAATATATCTTGTGTAATTATCGGCTTATTCTGATTTCGACTTTGTTGATGGATGTCATATTGTGCAATTGGTGATTGACATCATAACCCATGTGATATATGTGCCTGTTGTATGATCTTGTTATTTTTTGAATTTCTTTTGAATGCTCTCAAGATTATTCATGCAATAGTCCCATCAGCAGATTCGGTTTCAAGATTATATGTGTCATGCTCCTGATCAGGATAGGACTTAGGTTAGGATAATATAATTTCTTTTTTCTGTTAATTATATTGCTAAAAAATCTATTTGAATCAGATGTTTATATTCATGTCACATTCAGATTATTCTTTTTCATTTCTGATTAATGTACAGGTGTATATAATGTATCTTTGTAATTGATCAAGTCTGTTAATAGTTATTTAACTTCTATCTTTGTAATATAAACGGATTTAACTTAGTTGATTAATACTGTAATTAATAACATTCATTAACTTGTACAGAGATAGGTATATATCTGATTGATAATCAATAGCGTTAGTTTTATCCATACACTTTTCTTTAATTAGACTTTCAGGCTAACAGAGCCTTTAAACCTATCGGGAACAACCATCCCAAATAGCTTGGAGCCTGCTTTAAGGATCCCGGTATGGGTTGTCTTCCCCCGTTGCGTGCATAGTCACATATGCCCATCAACAAGACCATGTCATGACATTCCATCTATGGTGTTATTCAAACTCCCTTATGGATGATTCCATTCGTTTAAGACTCTTTCAATGAAATTTGACTGGTACAGCTGCAAAATGGTATATTGAAGTTCTGCAACACTCGTTTGTGGATTTTAGCTCATTGGAAACTGTATTTCTTATACACTTTCAACTTCCTATTCCTTATGAAATAGGTACTTATCTCTTAACTTTTATGTGACAGAACACATCCACCCACATATCCGATCATATCCATGAGTGGAGAAGGCAGAGAAGACTTATTAAGGCACCTATTCTAGATCAGTTATTAGCTGATTTGTTTACCAAGTCTTTGTTTCCTCTGATTTCCCGTGATGTGGCTATGGGAGGTGTTGTTACTAAATATCAAGCCATTAATCGAGCCCAGTATATGGAATTGTTCTATTCCCAGTTCAGAACTTTGTATGACTTGATTCCTCAAGCTCCTCGCCCAAGTACCAATCCTGGAAAGCCACCAACAGAAGTCCCTTTTGATGGTATTGTTGGTTCAATCCAGTCACTGTCAGTAGAAAAACCTACCAACCAACCCCAGACTACCACCCCTACTCCTTCAACTCCCAAGGTTTCCATCGAAGTTAATTCTATTCAGAGCATTCAAACCTCTAGAAATAATAAAAAAGAAAGGTAAAAATAAAAATAAAAAACCTGGAAACCAACAGGAGAACCCAAAACCAACCAACAATGATAACAATAAAAGGAAAAGAAAAGAAAAATATCCATGTTTTCTATGCAGAGGTGACCATTTCACAAAAGAGTGTCCCCATCGAGACAAAATCACCCAATTTTTGAAAACAAGTCCAGCACCCGCAGTTCTCACGGATCCTTTTTCCTCTCAACAACAACTGATAAATCACATGTCTAATCAGGGAAACTCTAGTTCGTTAGAGGAAATTCGTATGATGTCCTCAGATTCCTTTATTCTGCAAACTCGAATTCAAAATTATGACAAACCTGTAGACAAGAAAGAATACCACTCTTCTTCAGGGAAAGTTCCCTCTACTAGTTCTCCCAAATCCTCATCTACTGTCCCCCTAACCATCGAGAAGCCTACTCTCGATATGATTTTACGTCAACCCAAGAGTACTCTTAGGAAGGCTATTTTTAAAGTTAATACCTGATCTGCTCAATTTTATAATGTAGTTGAAGATCTCACTCAAGCACCATGTGCAATGTCTACCTTGGAAGTGCTCCAAATTTGTCCTACACAACACAAAAATCGATTAACTACACTAGGAGCTTTAGAACCGAACAATTCTAATTTGATTCATTTCAATGTCAAGAACTATAAGTCTAGAATACTTCACAAACTTTCTTTCCAAATCATCATGAAAGTAGTCAGAAAGAAATTCTTTAGGACTGTCTTAGACAAAGGAGCTTCAACTTCAATTTTGTCCCTGTCTTGTTGGAAAGCTATTAGCTCTCTCAATATTGTAACATCATCTATGACTCTAAAGGAATTTTATGGATGAGGTTTCCAACCCCACAATATCATATTATCCCTTGCGGTCGAGCTTGGGGGAAAAACTGTTTCCATTCAAGTAGAAGTAGTGGACACCCCATTAGATTACAACCTCCTTCTAGGAAGAAATTGGTTTTACGCCATGACTGTTGTTGCTTTGACATTATTCTGAATAGTCCAATGTCCACATATAGGGAAAATTGCTACCATTGATCAACTTGATTTCTATATGCTATATGTTACGACCTATACAGCTAATAACATCCCTATGTTAGGCCAGTCCCCTCCTCCTTTCCAGTTAATTGGGTTAGGCATGTTGAAGGATTCATCCCTTATGAGGATTTTTCCATCGACTCCTCCTAACACAGATACAGTGACAGTGAATATTATTGAGTGATTTGATTATGAGCCCAAGGGAAAACACATTTTTGAGTCCAACTCATTGAGTCCACATGAAGAAATGTACAACACCATTCAAACCCTTTCTGATGATCATGTTGATTACCTTCATCTGGTGGCTTCGGATCCTTACCACTTGCCTTACTGGTTAGAACCATCTCTTCCTATTCCGGATAATCTCTCTGAGACTTTTCCTTCTGACAAGTCCATTATGGAAATTATGAATATGAATGAGTCCATTTGGGAGGATCACCATCATATATCCCTGTTCCTCCCCAACACCATTTCGATTAACCATGATTTTACATCCTTGTTCTCCACTGATATTGTCAAAGAACCTCAAAGTCCTATATTGTTGCAAGACATGGATTCTGAAGGAAACCTTTGCAACATTACTCAGACAAATCCAATTGACATATCAACCAAGCCTGGTACCATTGAGCATGTTCACGTTGGGCAGAAATGCTTGGCAGAAGAATCTGAAGCATACAAGGCACTTTTCAAATAATTCTGTGATATTTTTACCTGGTCTTATGAAGAAATGATAGGGATAGACCCATCCATTGTGGTCCATGAAACTAAAACCTATCTCACAGCCAAACCTTTCAGGCAAAAACTAAGGCAAGTCCATCCACGGAAGGCTGGAGCTATTAAAGCTGAGATAGAGAAAATTCTCAAAGATGGGTTTATTTATCCCGTACCTCTGACGGAATGGGTATTGAACGTTGTCCCTATCAATGAAAAGTAGGGAACCATTAGAGTTTGTATCGATTTTAGAGACTTGAATAAAGATTGTCCCAAGGACAACTTTCCTACTCCACATATCGATCAGATTATCAACAACTGTGTTGGAAGTGTCATCTTCTCATTTATGGATGGCTTTTCTGGCTATAATCAGATTGAGATATTACCCACTGATCAGCACAAGACGGCATTCATTTTTCCATGGGGAACCTTTGCGTATAGGAAATTACCTTTTGGCTTGAAAAATGTTGGAGCCACTTTCCAGCATGTAATGTCCTATGCATTTCACAATATTAAATATATTGTTGAACCATACCTTGACAACCTCCCTGCTCATTCACAGTGATGGGAGGACGACTCTGGTCATATTAGAGATATTTTCCTAAGATGATGTCATTATAAAATATGGCTCAACTAGCATAAATGTGTTTTTTACGTTGAGAGGGATGTCTGTTAGGTTTCGTGGTCTCTAAGGATGGAATCCAAATATACCCTTTGAAATTTTCCACCATTTTAGCTCTACCAGCCCCAACCAATCTTCTCGAACTCCAAAGTTTGCAAGGGAAGGAAAAATTTCTTCATTGTTTTGTGTGTAATTTTGCAGAGAAAACGCACGATTATATGCATCTCCTCAAGAAGGACACTCCATTCTTCTAATGATGACCAAGCCCAACGAGACTTTGATAATATCAAGCACACTCTGACTCATTCACCCATGATACACCCCCCAGATTATTCAAAGGACTTTCTCTTGTATATTGCTTCCTCTGCTACTAACATTGCTATGGTTTTGGTGCAGGAAAATCCCAACGGTCAGGAGCATGTGATTTACTATGCGAGTAAGAACCTTATGGATTCTGAAACCCGATATTCATGCATGGAGAAGTTAGCATTGGCCACGGTCATTTCTATACAAAACTTTCATCACTACATTTTGCTCCGCACAACCACTGTATTGGTAGACCGGAACCCGATGTATTACATCCTAAATCGTCAGGTGCTCGAGGGAAAGTACTCTCGATGGATAGTCATAATACAGGAGTTTGATCTGGAATTTTCCAAAGCCTCATCAAATAAATCCTTGGTCTTTGCTAAGTTCATGTGTGATCTTCCTTGTGCTTCGATAGAATCTAAGCCCAGTGATTCATTTCCTGATGAATTTCTGTTCCTGATAAGCACTACTGACCCATGGTATGGAGATATTCTTATTTATCTCCAAACACAAATATTTTAGCCACATCTATCCCATGATGATCATCAACATATCCGTCACCACATGAAATACTACCTCATCCTGATTGATACCTTGTATAGAACTGGGATTGATTCTATTCTCCGGCGATGCCTCACCCATGAGGAAGTTCAACATGTGTTAAATGATTGCCACTCTGGAGAATGTGGCAGTCATTTATCTGGGATAGCTACTACTCAGAAAATCCTTCACGCTGGCTATTTTAGGACTTAAGTATTTAAATACTATCATGAGGCTATCAAGAAATGCCCACCTTTTCAACATTTTTATCCCAAAAAGTGCTCACATCTCGCTTTGCTACACCCCGTCATTACCATTGGCCCATTTTCCAAATGGGGGATTGATTATATGCATTTTAAGCCTACCTTAGCTGTGGGGCATGGTTACATCATCATAGCCATTGACTATTTTACAAAATGGGCTGAGGCCATGCCTACATATGTGGAAGATGGTAAGACTGCCACTCTCTTCATGTTCAATCATATCATAGCTATATTTGGAGTCCCGCAGTCCATTGTTACTGATCACGGATCACATTTCCGTAGTAAAATGATGGAGGAACTAAGTGCCAAGCTAGTTTTTCACCATGAAAACTCTACACCATATTATTGACAAGCTAATGGTCAGGTAGAGGCCATTAACAAAGTTTTGAAAACTATGCTTCGTCGGATGGTTGGATATCATAAATCCAACTAGCACCACATCCTTTTCTCCTCTCTTTGGGCTTACAGGACTTTGGTGAAAACAACTACTAGTTTCACACATTTATAGCTTGTCTATGGAGTTGAAGCTATCTTATTGGTTCAATCTTAGATTCCATCCTTAAAACTTGTCGTCGAACTTCTCCTAGACACTTTCTTAGAGGAAGAGATATTTTTGTACTTGAACAACCTTAATGAGACTCGGAGAGATGCTACCTTGGCTAATGAAGAACATAAGAAATGTGTCAAGGAACAGTATGATAAATCCATCCAACCTCATGCCTTTAATGAGGGTGACCTAGTTTTGACTTACGACAAGAGATATCACAACTAGGGAAAGGAAAGTTCGTGTCCATGTGGCACGGTCCTTTCATCATTTCTAAAGTTTTAGAGAAAGCGGCCTATGAGCTCATTGACTATGATGGAATCCCTTTAGGGAAACCTCACAATGGATTGTACCTGAAGAGGTACTATGCCTAGGTATTTCTTGGATAGTATCTTGTATAAATGTATATTGCCTGACTTTTAGTGTGCTTTTATTATTTTCAATATGGTTTTGATTTTAGAGTTTGCATCTATTTATACCATGTTTTTGTCATGCAGAACAGATGGATTTCTACAGCTTCACTGATGGTGCTTCTTGCCACACCTTGAATCTTACCTCAACTGCTTAGGTCCTCTATTCCCCGGCTAAAGATTTGGCCAGTTCAGGAGTGGTTTGTATTGGTCCCGCTACCAACAACATCGCTGAGTATCGAGTAGTCATAGGTCTTCTGACTGAATCTACCTCCCAAGATGTTCATAATATCATAGTCTTGATGGAATCACAACTCGTGGTTTGTCATCTAAACCATGTTTATACCATTGGAAATCATGTGATTCTCTGTCTCTTCTAGAGAGTATGCTTGTTAGAAAGGTCATTTGAAACCATCACTTATAGGAATGTCCCTAGGGAACATAATGTAGTTGCTGACTCATTAGATAATTCCATCCTATATTAGCATATTGCGCATTCATGACATTAAAATCAAACATGGCTCATTGTAAATAAACAATTAAAGACACATAAAAATCATGTAAAATACATCCACCATTTGAGACATATAAACACCAGATAAAAGTATGTATATATATATATGAACATGTTTACAAAAAATAGGTCACGAGACCTCGTTTGAAGCACGTAGGATTTTAGGTAAAAATCACCATAAAAAATCCTGAAGCTATCATCTTTCAGTAGGTATATCATGCATACAACATCTAGTGATGCTCTTGATTGCATATCACTGTCTGGGATACTCTACGTAGCAGTCTACTAAACCGACCCGGTACTCTTGTTGTATGTTTCTGATACCTCAGAGGGAGGTCATCAATGGAAGCGTCAGGGATGTCTAAGGTCAACCTCTATAGGTTTTCCTCTAACTCCTTGGTCACATCATCACCCTGCGGTACAAAGAGGGCTCCAGCTCATCTATCCAATGGGGAGGATCCCCAGGGTCATGCTTCTCCAACGTCTGCATGAAAATATTCAGGTCTTGTTACTTAACATAAAAAATATATAACATTAAAAAACATAAAAACACTATGTCCATTTTATGGTTTCTTTCTTCTTACCAATGTCACCCCACTATCGACCAAGTGGGAGCAGTAGGTCAGGGTCTCTGCTGAATTCCATACCCGCATAAGCATAATCATCCACCATGAGGATCTGAATCAGAAGAATGGGTCACCAAACTTCACCTTCCCGCTACCCGCTCCAGTATGGGCCATAATATAGACCCACCTCTGCATGCGAGGGTCCCATGCTCTCAGCTCTATAAAGACCACCTAGGGTCTCATCTGTGCTACCCACTCGACACTTAGTCAGATAATCCTTGAATATCGAAAGCAGGGCTTCCAACCAGTTGAATATTGTAGGTGCCATGGCATCTTTGGCATAGAGCATGTGTGCCCTAGAATCCTAGTGCACTCCCTGGCTACCCTCCACTCTCTGCATTGTAAACAAGATAGTCCATAGAGGTCCGTCCATCACTTCCTTTATGGGTATTTTCTTCCCTGATGTTCTCAACCTTCGGATACAGTGGTGGTCTATCAACTCTTGTGTGGTAATATCCCCTCCTCAGGAATCTCTCAACGAGATGGGGGCACCCCGTCTCAAAATTCTAGTTAAGAAGTAGATATCCTCTACCTCTACTATCAAAATATGAGCCCCAACCTCAAAGTGTTGTTGCTCCATATTCCACATCCGGAGTATATGCTCAAGCAACCACTCATGTGATACCATGCTGGGAGTCCGAAAGAATTTTTGGAGTCCACGGTCTCATAATGTAGCTATGCAACCCACATTCAGTTTTGCAAAAGAGTTTCTGTTATCATGTTGGTTTTCCTTCCATATCACCATTTTTTATCAACACGAGCCTACCAAAAACAATCACAAGACCCATTAGAATCATCTTCATCATTTAAATAAAAATAAATGATCTAGTTTTGCTTGTGTCAATATTTTTACATCTTCACAGCCGACACCTCTTGTGTGCTATTGAAGACAAGTGGTGGCACTTCCTGTGCACTTTTTTTTGGGTGTGGTTCTAGCGAGGTACTGCACATCCCACAAGAGATAAGTGTGGTGCCTGGTCCCATGATTTTAGGTCTTTCCATACAAGCCCAAAATACCATCCAAAATAAAAATTGAGACTATGAAAAGGAAGAGAAGGGTTTGAACTATTACCTGGAACTGATGGTGCTCGAATCCAACTGTGAAAACTCCCAATATCAGCAACTGAAGATCTGACTAGGAAAGTGCTCCAAATGCTCTCCACTATGTGTAAATAGTAAAATGATTTGATTTTTCAGTATTTACATGACTTTTATACACATTTTTGGGTTTGACATGCCATAGTTTTGATTTAAAATTGCTTATTATTCAAAATTTATCACTTGTAATCCTTTAATGTTAGTTATTGGTGCATTTAACACTTGTTTTGAGTCGTTGTAGGATAGAAGAATAGTAGCAGTAAAGTCTTGGGAGTTCATTTTTGACTTTTTCATACTACCATAAAATAGAAAAAGTCATTGATAATTTATTATGACACTTTGGTCATGCTCTTGAAACCCAGTATCAAAGGTCAGAGTCCGTTTCTGATTCTTTTCAGGCTCGTAAAATCTCTCATAGTGAAAAGAGACCTAATGGAGTCTTCTTTAAACTCTTTTCAAGCTCCTTAAATACAAAAATATTGTCGAGCGATCTTGTCTTCTTCATTCTCATTAAAGAATTTGAAGAGTTGTCTCTCCAATGGTAGGTTATATATTTTTTAGTTCGGATAGACTATTTATGAAAAAGGAACACTCCAGCCAATCATTAATGGAAGAGTTCTCTAAGGTATGATTTTACAATTTTTCGGTCCTTAGAGACTAAATCATACGAAAAGGGACCCTTGTGGTGTCTTCTTCCATGGTTGTTCAGACTCTCTAAACATGAACGATACTGATTTAACTTTAATTGGACTCATTAAATCAAACATTGAGAGACCCTCTTTTGGGAACAAACCCCTCCTCTCTCAGGTTCGTAAAACATATGATTTTGGAATTGTCTCCGGGCAAGCTATACCGAGTGTTTGTTACCCTCTTTGAACTCGTAAAACTGAAAAGAGGAACTCATCAACCATGATGGGGAAAATTGTAAGGGAATCATTTTGCAAATGATTGGCAGTAGTTTGTCATTACCTTTGAACATGGAACTTGTCTACATATTATTTCAGTCAATTGGGTATTCAGCTGATCTTCATGACGATCCACTTTCATGAGTCATGCCACTCCTTTGAGTCTTTCAAAATAATGCATTGTCCACTATCACACTGTGTGTTTGTCCCATTTAGTCATGCTTCCAAGTCTCTTGTCATGCCACCCAATGTTCAAAGGGAAGTTGAAGAAGTTTTTTCTCTGTAGTCAAAATGGTCTCTATGTCACTACTTTTGAGTCAGTCCTATGGTTACTACATTCACATCATTCTAGAACTATGTTCCATGTTTTGTGTCACCAATGTGGGACTCATCATGGCCCTCCTTCGACGAGACTATCCCCGTCGACATCAGCTCACCATCTAGGAAATAGTATTAGAAACAAAAACTTAGAACCTTGAGATCTGTATGCCTTAACGACAGATTCTCTCACTTTCGACCTAGGTTCACATCATTTACCTTTGATTGATAGAATTGACTAGGTGTTTGACATTAGGACATCTATTCACACTCAGTAGATTGTACTAGGGTACCTTGGGAATCATTGACATCGATGGTGATCTCCCTCGCACTTGTTAACAGTTCACATCATTGGTCAGTAATCAAGTGGTTTCTACCATGTACGACTTCAGATCATTGTAATCACATGGATAGAATTGTACTTTGTGGAAGACGAGACAAAGACCCTCGGTATTTGTTTAAGCGCTCATTGCTTTTCCCTAGGTTGCGATGGAGTTTTGTATATCTAGCATGGATCTACATTTGTATGGTCATGGCTATGCTCAAATTTGCATCTGTATGACATAAATCTATGTTGTATGTCTGGTATCTATGTCCAAGTTTGAGTCCTCTATCACATGGATCTACGATGTATTCTAGTAGCCATGCATGTTTATTCCTCCCATGGATCTACCTTGTATTGGTCTATGACCATGAGTTGGTTACTTGTGTCTATGAGTTAAAAATATTGATGTATTCCAGATGCCTACTTGATGACATGCTCTGATCGAGCTGACATTTTCACCTCGAAGCGACAACTTGTTCTCTCAAAGCTCTCATTTATTGTATCCCCCTAAGACTCACGCTTTTGGGGGAATTATGTTATACCCAAATCCTGTCACCACCATGTGATAAGACCTTTTGAAGTACATGTTTTCCCTTAATCCCAGCACTTAGAGTGGAAACCCCATGTTGTTTGTCGATTCTAGATGAAAATACTCATCACCGTGCTTTCCATGTGAACCATGAGCAGTACCTTGCTCACACCGCCTGCTTTCTATTTTACATAAGTGGTACCACTTCCTATGGCCTTTGGTCCATAATCATTTCTCATCTAAATCGCCCTGTCATAAGAGAAGAAAAGCGGTACCCTGGGTAAAATGGGAAAAAGAGAAGTTTCTCGAGGCTTCTAGATCATGAGCCTTGTGTCCTCCCTTATCCCTATCATTGTGGGTCAGTTGAGTTTGAGATCCCCCATCATAGGATATTAGAGGCCACCTCATCCACAAATATCTCAACCATTCCTATCCATTGAACCTTATAAATACAAGCTCATGTCCATGGTTGAGTGGGAGAACTATAGAGGTATTGTTATGCTGTTGGATTGAACACTTGGCCCAAGCCATTAGAGAGCATAGCGAGCAAAGTTGGAGCTTATGGGGATGAAGTGTTTGTCTCGTGGAGTTGCTTTTTGACACTAAGGATATGGTTGTAAACTTCTCCATACATATTAATGAAAAGCTAATTTCTATCCCACATTACTGTTGTTTTGATTTCACATGTACATGTTGTTAGATTCCTTAGTCACTAACATGGATAAGTAGGTGATTTTCTGGTAGGTTTGATGTGTTTGCGTGTTTGATCTATTTGCAGGTACACAAGTTCACTATTGAAGTAGCATTCCAGGTGTCTACGACATCTAGGGAAGGTCTTCATCCTTTGTTGTTCACTCATTTGTTCTAGATATGAACCATTCAGACCAGAGGAACAACTTATGTCCGCAGAAGGTGAAATATTCCTAACTACATAGATCATGCAACTCATTCATTCAAGGGATTTGTGCAAGAAGGAAGTTTATCTCTTTCAATGGACTTCAAGAAGAATGTGAAAAAAATAAGCTAGACTTGTGACAAGAGAATAAAATATGGGAGCAACTGATGATCAAGATATTGCAATGTACATGAGGAACAATTTCAAGAAGAAAGAAAAGAAGGAGAACTTTCATCACAACAAGAACAAATACAAGAAATCGAAGAAGGCCAAAAGATATATTTCAAATGTTTGATGTTAAACTTATGATGAAAATGGTGTGGAAATTGAACCCAGTGATAGAACAATTACACTCACAACAATTATCAATTGTACATGCAAAATCACTCACAAAAGAGATTGAATATGGAGCTGAACACTAAACTGTATTGAATTAGTGTACAATATCCAACCTTGTAAAATCATAGGATACCACAATAAATAATTACATAAGGTATTCAAATGCATGAAGATGCAATTCGAATCTAGTCAAAAGCAGGCTTACTAAAATAAAGCAAATCCCCCATAGGTGCATAAAGCAGTTTCCAAAACTATCAAGGAGCTCACGAATTGGAAAAAGCACTTGGGAAAGCTAAAAGGTAATGGAAGGAAAACTCAAACATGCTTTTCATAGGAGAAAAGAGTGGAGGATGTGGAGGACAAAAAACTAGTTAACCTCACCTAGTCAAACTTTCCCAATTGCCTTAAAGCACTGAAAAAGCAGGCAATAAAGCAGAAAAAGTAGAAGGGTGCTTAGGAGGGCCAGGAATAAAGCAGATTTGATTCCATGAGGTTTTCCAAGAACTCCATGAGTCAAAATTATGAAGTTTTACCACTATGGATGTGTAGATGACAACTTGCATAAGGTGGAACATGGAAACTAGGCAAATAAGACAAAAATGGATTAATTAATGTCTAAGGTAGCTAACTATGGGTTGATTATTCTAACACCCCCCCTTAATACTGACTTATGAGTAATATATAAAAAAATTATAGGGCCTAGCAACAAGGCTTAGTCACCCTTTACATACTGCATGTCCATTTAACTAAGGAAAGAGGCAAAAACCCAGTGGGAAAATCCTCCCTTAAACATGGACTGTAAAACAAAATATGGAAATATTTTCATCACTCATGCTTCACAGCATGATAAAAAATCCCCAACAGTGATTTGAGATTGCTGAAGGTCTTCTCACAAAATGCTTTGGTGAAGATATCAGCTACTTGTTCTGAAGATGAACAGAAGAGTAGGTGAATGGTGCCATCATGCACAAGCTCTCTGATGTAGTGCATATGGATCTCAATGTGTTTGGTTCTCTACTTATAAACTAGATCATTGCATATTCGAATGGTACTCTAGTTATCACAATAGATAGTAGTTAAGTATTCTGATTCAAAGCCACACTCTCCAAGTAACCTCTGCAACCATAAACATTGAGTTGTTGCATTTACAACTCCTCTGTACTTTGCTTCTGTAGATGAGAGTGCAATGGCACTCTGTTTCTTGCTTGACCAACTGATTGGCCCTTCTAAAAGCATGAAATCATATCCTGATGTGGACTTTCTATATGTGCTATCACCTTCCCAATCACTGTTAGTAAACCCAATCAAATCAAGATCAGATTTAGCTTTATAGAAGATCCCATGTGTGCTCGTTCCCTGAACAATGTTAAAGATCCTTTTGGCTGTTTTTCGATGGATATCATGAGGCTGATCCATGTATATAGAAGCCACAATTACTGCATAATAAATATCAGGTATATTATTTGTAAGATACAACAAACATCCAATCAATTGCCTATACAGTGTATTGTTTACCATAGGTGAAGAATCAGCTTCTTCTAGCTTCACTCCTGAAAGGAAAGGAGTCTTGCTTGGCTTACAATCCTTCATTCTGAATTTGTTCAGAAAATACAAGGCATACTTGGACTGGTGCACCTTGATTCCATCTTTGGTTTGAGCAATCTCAAGCCCCAAGAATTGGCTTAAGAGCCCCAAATCTGTCATGGAGAAGGCTTGGTTCATTGCACCCTTCAAGGAAGCAATCTCATCCTTTGAGCTTCCTGTAATGAGAAGGTCATCAACATATAAAACAATGATCATTAATTAACCATTAATTAACTTCAAACAAACATTTGGATCTGATTTGCATCGAACAAAATTCAGTGATAGCAAAAAGATATCAATCTTGGCATACCAAGCCCTGGGGGCTTGCTTTAGCCCATACAATGACTTCCTTAGCCTGCATACAGGAGATGGGTTAGTAGAAAATCATTGAGGCTGCTGCATGTATATCTCTTCAATGAGATCTCCATTCAGGAAGGAACACTTTACATCCATGTGATGTACCTCCCATTGCTTTGAGGCTGCAATGGCTAAGGCTAGCCTGATGGAGTCCATCTTTTCCACTGCTCCAAAGGTCTCATTATAATATATGCCATGAACCTGTGAGTAGCCCTTGGCTACCAATCTGGCCTTGTACTTCATAGGTGAACCATCAGCAGAAAATTTTGTCTTGTACACCCACTTACACTAAACTAGCTTCCTCCCTAGGGGAAGATCAACCACCTCTCAAGTGTTGCTCTTCTGGAGTGAGCTGAACTCTTCCTTCATGGATGATTTCCATATTGGATCTCCTGCTACATATTCATATTTCTAAGGATCTGATTCCACCATCAGATAGCATTTCTCAGCAAACATAGGATCCTTCATGCACAGAGCACTCTCAAATTGAGATCTAGTCCTCCTAGGGTCATTAGGATTCCCAGCTAGCTCTCCTGCTGCATGAATGGTATTGGATACCCATTTTGAACTTTTAGGGCTGTTAGGATCTGCAATAAATTCATCACTATCAGACATATCAGAATCAGCATGTTCAACAATCTCTTCACTTACATTCAGAGGTTCGGGTGGTGAAGAGGCTTCTCCAACTTCCACTGCTGCTAGGGGTTCTTCTTGAAACTAAACACACCTTTCAATGAAGGATTTATTTGTGCTCAAATTTATCAACTTGTACCCTTTTGAATATTCAGAGTACCCAACAAGTAGACACTCTTGGCTTTGGGGCTGCAAATCCTTTCTCTTTTCTATCGGAATTCTAGCCCAAGCCCTTGAGCCAAAAATCCTGAAATGGGTCACATCTAGCTTGTGCCCACTCCATGATTCGAAAGGAGTCATACAATCAATTTATTTATGAGGAAACCTATTCTGGATATAGGCTACATAGTTTATATCTTCGGCCCAGTACTTTGGTGGCAAAGTATTAGCCTCCATCATGCATGTTGCCATCTCCTTCAGTGATCTGTTCTTCCTCTTAGAAACACCATTCTACTGTGGTGTGTAAGGGATAGAATGCTGCATCTGAATACCTGCATCTACACAATATTGAATAAACTCAGACTTGACATACTCACCACCATTGTCAGATCTGAGGACCTTGAGTTTCCTCCCAGACTGGTTTTCAACCAAAGCCTTAAAGACTTTGAAGAGGCCAAAAACTTCAGACTTGTGTTTCAGGAAGTAAACCCAGCAATACCTGGAAAAGTCATCTATGAAAGTCAATGAAAATTTGGCCTGACTCATGGACATATGAGGGAATGGGCCAGAAACATCACTGTGGATCAACTCGAGGGGTGCAGAGGTTCTCTCATGACTAGCACTCTCAAATTTATGCTCTGGGTGTTTTCCTAGGATACAACCTTGGCAGACTCCTTTGGAAAATTTTATCTTTGGTAACCCTATGACCATCTATTTTTCACTAAGATTAGAAAGATACTTGTAATTTAGGTGGCCAAATCTTTCATGCCAAATCTTGCTTGCCTCATTAGCATGAATCAGAAGAGCAGAGGGGTTTGAGTAGGGTAGGAAGTGTGAGAACATGTATTCCTTTGAAGTATGATTTGCAACTCCTTTTGCAATGACTTTACCACTTGAGATCTCTATGATCTCAACTTCATCAGGGGAGAATATGACCTTCTTTGGAGACCCAGTGTGGGTCATCTGATACACTGATAAGAGGTTGGAGGAAAGACAATGAACATACAACACATTGTTGAACTAACCATGATCAAGATCAATCCTCCCTTTTCCCAAACTTTCAGTGAGAGAGTCATCTCCCAGTACTATTGGTGGACCTTTCGACATTTCAAGTGAGGTGAATTCCTCCTTGGTCAAAACCATGTGTCTTGAAGCTCCAGAATCAATGATGAAACTAGGTGAGCTTGATGTGCCAGCAACCAATGCATGAACTCTCTCTCTGTCTTCTAAACTTGATGCTCCTTCTCTCTTCTTTGAGCTGTCTAGAAGGGAGATGCCATTCTTCTCCAGGAGTTGGTTCAGCATGTCTATTTTCTTCTTCATGTAGGAGCTCTCAGAATGATTTCCCTTACTGCAGTATGCGCACTTGCTCATTTCTCTTTTGTTCTTCTTCTTCTGGTAGTTCTTCTTGGAACCTTGAGGCTCCTCCGGAGACTTGTTCTTGTCTCTCTTTTGCTCAGGTGGCATTTTAGCTTTCTTTCTGCTTTTTGAATCCACCCTCGAATCTCCAGCAACCAGATCTTGGTATTTGGAAGTTTTGTTGGTGCCCATCATCACCAACTTATCTTGTTCTTGTGTGAGAGATTCCATGAAATCTGCAAGGCTAGGCATCTTCCAGGTTCAAGCTGTCAACTTTATGGCATGGAAGGTTGAAACAAACAATAAATAGTCAGGTCCAAGCTTCGAGAGTATGGCCAAGACCATCTAATCATCCTTCTTTTCAATCCCACATTGTTTTAGCAGCAAAACAAGTGCTTTGAACTTGGAGAAATAGAGTTGCAGGGATTCAAAGCTATTTGGACTCAGGGAGATCAGTTCATTTTTGATTTGATGTCCCCTCATCTCATCTATATTTCCAAAAATATCAACAAGCTTCTCCCATACTTCATTCGGTGATGTCAATCCATTAAGATGGAAAAGGAGGTCTCAGGAAATACTCAAACACAAGAGACCATAGGCCTCATCCCTCTTGTTGTGCCATTTTATCTTCTCTATAGCTACATTGGGCTCTGCTTCTATTGCCATAGTCACTCTGTAGAGTCATTTCACTCTCAACAGTATCTCTATCTCTGCTTTCCATTCAAATAAGTTGAAGGGAGTCAAGATGATCTTCTGAGATTGATCCATAGCTCAGAAATTGTCCCGGCTATCAGTAGAAGGATCCCAGTCACTGATGTCGAACCTGCAAAACAAATTTAAAGGAGATAAATTGATCTACAAATTCTTTGATACCATGTGGAAATTGAACCCAGTGATAGAACAATTACACTCACAACAATTATCAATTGTACATGCAAAATCACTCACAAAAGAGACTGAATATGGAGCTGAACACTAAACTTTATTGAATCAGTGTACAATAGCCAACCCTGTAACATCATAGGCTGCCACAATAAATAATTACATAAGGTATTTGAATGCATGAAGAGGCAATTTAAATCTAGTAAAAAGCATGCTTACTAAAATTAAGAAAATCCCCGATAGGTGCATAAAGCAGTTTCCAAAACTGTCAAGGAGCTCACAAATTGGCAAAAGCACTTGGGAAAGATAAAAGGTAATGGAAGGACAACTCATACATGCTTTTCATAGGAGAAAATATTGGAGGATGTGGAGGACAAAAAACTAGTTAACCTCACCTAGTCAAACTTTCCCAATTTCCTTAAAGCACTGAAAAAGCAAGCAATAAAGTAGAAAAAGCAGAAGGGTGCTTAGGATAGCTAGGAATAAAACAGATTTGATTCCATGAGCTTTCCCAAGTGCTCCATGATTCAAAATTAGCAAGCTTGACCACTATGGATGTGTAGATGACAACTTGCATAAGGTGGAACATGGAAACTAGGCAAATAAGACAAAAATGGATTAATTAATGTCTAAGGTAGCTAACTATGGGTTGATTATTCTAAAAAAAGGACACTTGGAAAGGGATTGTCCCATCCAGAAAAGGAGACACCATGCTCATATTGAGAAGATTATGAACCATCAAATAAAATATTCAAATGAGAGAAGAATGATTCAAATGAAGAGTATGTGCTAATATCAACACTTACTGGCACTATCACACATTGAAGAAATGATTGGATCATGGATAGTGAATATTCCAAACACATGACAGGATACAAGGAATCATTCATCAAGATGTCTGAACATGAGTCACCTCACAAGGTGAAACTTGGGGATGATTATCAATACGCCATAAAATAGAGTGGCGAAGCTTTATACAAGCTTGACTCCAAGAAATCCTTAAAGATGAAGGATGTGCTATATGTTATAGGATTGAAGAAGAACCTTATCTCAATATCTGCACTAGATGAAAAAGGAATGAGGGTGTAATTTGTCAATGGTGAATTCCTGATGTTTCCCAGAGGAAATAAAATAGAGGATGCAATAGTTATTGGAGAAGAAGACAAAGGCTTGTACAAATTGAAGGGACATCCTGAACAAGAATTGGTTCATGAGTCAATCGAACCAAATGAACTATGGAATAGAAGGCTTATGGATGTGCACTATAGAGAACTACCAATGGAAAGAAAAGTAGTTTCATAATTACCATACATTCAGGAAAATAATGAGGGTGTTTTCAAAGGATGTGAAAAAGGAAAGAATGAAAAGACGACATTTCCCAGTAGTGAGAGCAAGGCTAAAGGAATATTGGAGATAGTACACTCGGATGTATGTGGACCCATGAATTTTATATCATTAAGTGGGTATGTGTACTATGATTCCTTTATAGATGAATTATCACGTAAAACTTGGATATATTTCTTGAAAGAGAAAAGTGATTTTTCCAGCAATTTCAAGGAATATAAATCCTTGGTTGAAAACCAGAGAGATAGGAAGATTGAGATTCTACAATATAAATAATGGTGGTGAGTTCACTTCGGAAGAATTCAATGAACCTTGTAGAGAATCTAGGATTAAGAGGGAGTTGAGCACTCCATACAATCCTCATCAAAATGGGGTTGCAAAACAAAAGAACCAAACCATAATGGGAGCAGAAAAAGAAATGTTTCTTGACCAGGATTTTCCTATGCAACCTTGGGAGGAGACAACAAGAACAACTGTGTATGTACAAAATTATACTCCTCATAGATTACTTGAAAACAAGACTCCTGAAGAGCCCTTTTTAGGAGAAAAACCCAAAGTCAGCCATCTGAGAATATTTGGTTATACGTTGTACATACATGTCCCAAAGGAGAAAAGGACCAAGCTTGATCCTTTTGTGAGGAAGAGTCTATTCATAGGATATAGTGATACATCAAAGGCCTACCAATTATACTTCCTAGGATTCATGAATATTGTCATCATTAGAGATGTAACCTTTGATGAGGACTCAACATACTTCAAATCCAGGAGGACTCCTATCCAAGAAGTTGAGGAACCTGGAGAGATGAGAGTTTGAGACATGGAAATTGGAGAAGCAATTCCAGAAGACCCTAGAGATCATGACATGATAGAACCATAAGATGTGATAGAGAGATTCCTCGAGAAGGACTCCCACAAGAGGAAACCAGCATTGGCATGTGAGCTCTTACAAGAAGATAAAAGGTATGGCACTCTATAAGGACTACATAGAGAGATAAAAATGACAAATCCCTACAATAGCTATGTGGCCTTGCTGTGTGACATCATTGATAAAGAACCTTCCACCTATGAACAAGCTATAGAAAAGAAATAATGGGATGGTGTAATGATCAAGGAGTATCAGTTGATCATGAAGAATGAGGTCTGGGAGGTTGTTCCAAGTATGAAGAAGTCTTTTGTGACTTGAAAATGGATCTAAAAGATCAAGGATGCTAGAGATGGAAGTATTGAGAAACACAAGGAAAGATTCGTAGCACGAGGTTTCTCACAGAAAGAAGGCATATACTATAAATAGACATTTGCACCCGTGTTGAGGTACACTTCCATAAGGACCATACTTTCTTTGGCAGCAGTGATGAAATGGAAAGTACAGTAGATGGATGACAAGACAAATTTCTTGAACGGTGTATTCAAAGAGGTAGTGTATCTAGAGAAGGAACTAGGATTTGAGAAACATGGAAGAAAGACCCATGTGTGCAAATTGAAGAAGGCATTTTATGGTTTTAAACAAGCACTTAGGACATGGTACAGTAGGATGGATAGATTCCTGATCAGCTTGGGATTTACCAAGAGTAAATTAGATTCTAGCCTCTACTTTAAGGTGGAACATAGAAGACCAGTGATAATCCTACTATATGTCGATGACTTGATTCTAACAAGAAATGAGGAACTCATTACAGATACAAGGATAATTTCTATTAAGTTTGAAATGAAATACCTTAGAATGATGCACTACTTCATAGGCATGTAGGTGTGGTGGAATGAATATGGAATCTTCCTTGGAAAAGAGAAGTATGTAGTGGATATTCTGAAGAGATTCAGAATGTTGGACTACAAGACTATGGTCACACCTATAGAATATAACTTGAATATTCTGAGTGATGCTTCATCTAAGAAGGTTGATGCCATAATGTATCACCAGATGATTGTCTCATTGATGTATTTGATGAATACAAGACCAAACATATGCTTTGCAGTGAACACCCTGAGCCAGTTCTTGATGGATCTAAGACAAGTTCATCTGATAGTGGTAAAGCATGTTCTGAGGTACCTAAATGGTACAATGGATTATGGCCTCAAATATGATGTGAATCAGAATATCAACCTACATGTTTATGTTGATTCAAACTGGGAAGGTAGAGCCAGTTATAGGAAGAGAACCTACGGTTGCTGCTTTAACTTGGGATCTGGCATGATCTCTTGGTTCAGCAGGAAGCAATCATGTGTGGCATTGAGTACAACAAAGGTAGATTATGTTGCCACTTACTTGGCTAGTTGCGAGGTAGTATGGCTATGAAATATACTCTCTGACTTATTTGATCTCCAATTGGATGCGACTTGCATCTTCTATGACAATCATAGTTTTGTGAAGTTGACCAAAAATCCTGTGTTCCATGAAAAGTTGAAGCACATCGAGATCAAGTTCCACTATATCAGGGATATGGTGTAGAGAGGAGAAGAGAAGGTCTGGTACATGGTGACATAAGAGCATATAGTCAATGTGTTGACCAAGCCTCTTGCGATAGTGAAGTTAGAGTACTTCAGAGAAAGAATTGGTGTGATCTAGATAGAGATCCCTTGAAAGATGGAGCGATGTGTTCTAGGATAGCTAGAAAGACAGGTTATCCTTGGATATAACATCTTGGTGAAGCTCGCAGGTAATCCTTGGATGTAATTAGTCCTGATACAAAGCATATTATCTCACGTTGGAAATGAGATGGGTTGTCCGAATGTAAATACTGATTCCTGGTGTGTTACGCAAGTTATTGAGATATAATATGTCATATGGGTTGTCTGAGTGTAAATATTGAGCCCTGGAATGGTACACAAGTTAATCAGAATTAATATGTCCTAAAGGTTATATGAACATAAAAGATCCTGGACGCAGGTTGTTCAGATGTAATTCATTAAGGTTGACCATAAGAACGTAAAAAGGGTCCTGGTATAGCAGGTTGTTGTGTCATAATTATTCCTATCATATATCTGAGATATATTAAGTTCCCATGATGAGATGATAAGGTCATGAAGCACAAGAGGTGCACCTAGGAGGTTCTTTTAAAAGAACGTGGGTCGACTGCAGATGCTTTGGTTGTTTGTTTTTTTGTCTTGTGCAGGACAAAAGATATGTTTTGGATACAAATAGATGAAGTTAGAAGACACAAGATATCGCCGTCATAGTGTAAAGAATATCCTTGACATATTCTACATGAAGGCTTGCTTAAGATGTGATGAAGACCTAGCAGAGGGATAGGCCTACATACAACATTAAAAAGGGTTGGAACTATAGAAACTTTTGATGGCAGATAGTATGAGACGATGATCAAATTATAAGAAGATTATGGAAACAACTATGATGAATACTCTATGACTCTATGATGATGATTATGCATTGAAGACCTAACTAGATGTGTTAATGGCTGTGTAGAGAGAGAATACCTTCCTAGTTAAGAGGGACTATTGATGTATTTGCAACTTTGGAAGATATTGTCATGTATATTATTATTGTATGTTTTTCTACCCCCATTGGGGATGTGTGTTACCCCTTTATGAGATGTCTAATTTTTGTCTATACATTGAGTTACAACCTCCATTGTAAGTCGAGCCAACAATCCCCAGTATAACATCCTGTAATATGTAATTGTGGTCTCTCTAGGATAAGTGGGCCCCATGTGAGATGACATGTAGGGTTGAGTCTTATATTTGGTTAGTAAATTAAAGGGTATAAATAGGGAGGCAATCTCCCTCATTTATACACACCTCACACACTCTCTAAGGAACATAAGAGAGAAAGACAAGTCAGAGGAAGAATGGAATATAGCTGATGAACCTTTCTTATTATTGATTTTGATCATCTTACTATTCTGAAGAAGTTTGCAGGGTTTTCTTGTTTATGGTTTCCCCAGTGAAAATATTTGTGTCGTGTTTATATTTTACATATTCTACATCTTGTTGTACTTATTATTCTTTCAGATAAAAATTGTAGATAATCTAATCATATCTTAAGAAAAACTAACACTTGTATCCTATACCAGTCGTGTCAAAGAATGGATTCTTATTGTTGATGATTTCTTCTAGAATCTTGGACTCGTTCTCATAAATCTTGTTGATATCTTTTGCCCTTATTTTTGTCTTCAGAGATACTATCTCAGCCTCATGAATTTATTTTTCTATCATACTTTCCATCAAATATTTAGTAAGAGAGTCTTCGATTCTTTTGGATTCTTCTAGTTTGACCTTTAAATCAACAATGATTTATTGAAACCTTTGTGATTCTTCCTTAAGTACCCTATTGTCCTTCCTTAATTTATTAAACAATTTTAAGGCACTTATAAGTTTTGCTTCAATATCTACTTCACCTTCAACTTCATATTCTTTATCACCATTGGGATCATCATTTGAGTTTATTTCCATAAAGAGTACCTTATGTGGTTCTCCATCATCATCAGAGTCATTTCCACTATCATTTTCAAAGTCACCACTAGATGCGCTATTGTCCCTTTTTGTATAGAGAATTTTATTCTTTGTAAACTTCCCTCTGTTTTTAATCTTGTAATTCTTGTCATTCTTGTAGGGTTTGAATTTTTCATCTTCGTCACTATCTGAGTTCTTTTCATATGGAAATTTAGAAGCAAAATGACTTATCTTTCCACATGAAAAACATTTAATAGGTAGCTTTCCTTTGTATTTTCCAGTTCCTTTCTTCAATTTCAAAACAAAGTTATTTATTTATTCATCATCAGATTCATCACTTGTTGGCTTGTCCTTTGTTGATTTTTTTTCCCAACCTATTTGGAGGAGACCTTAAATGTTTCTTCTTTTCTTGACCTTCCCTTGTCTTCAATTATCATTTTCTATGTCACAAGAGTGCCATGCAGTTGATCTATTATCATAGTCTTTAGATCTATTTTCTTACTATGAAAGAGATATTGGGGTTGAACCGCTTGGGAAGATTTCTTATCATTTTTCCAACATCTATGAAATCCTCAACCTCTTCTCCCAAACATCTGATGGTATTCACAAGTTGATCAACTCGAAGAATATAGGTTTTTATGTCTTTGTCTTCATTCATCCTTAGTTGTTCAAATTGTCCTATGTATGCTTGAAGTTTGGATTTCTTGAATTTTCTATATCCTTCATATGTGGTTTGTAATTTTCCCCACATTTTCTTTTGTATAGGGGAATTGCATCACTTTGTTGAGGAAAAATTCATTTATTGCACCTAGAAGGTTATTTATGGAATTTGAGTTGTTGTAGTATTGATCCAACTCAGCTACATCTGTCGGTATGGTTTGTGGTACCTTGTACCCATACTCTATAATTTCCCATATTTATATTCCTTGATATTATATGAAGGATCTCATCATTATGCTTCATAATTCATATTTGCTTCCATCAAATAAGGGTGTTCCATTTTTTCTTTGTTTAGCAAAATTTCCCATGATTTCCTTCCAACGGTTAGTCTATTCTAAAGGAACTTGATCTGATACCAATTGTTGAAATACAGAGAGGGGGGTGAATTCATATTTGCACAACAACAAATTTTTAATCAAAATAAATTCTTTTACCACCAATCACAACAAATCATCAATGTCTATGAAAATAATAAGCTACACAATACATAATAATTTTTTACATGGAAACCCAAGTCCTAGGGGTAAAAGCACGAAATCATTTTTAATAATAGTTTTCTAGAAATAACTGGGAGGAAAAAAACACCCTTATTACAATGTATTCAATTTTCCATCTACAACTGGAAGGAGGCCACAACCTCCTGATTTACAGGATACAATTTGAAGGAAGGTACAAATCCCTAGTTCTTTGGCTTCAACCAAAAGGAGGCTACAACCTCCTTTCCTTGCCCCGTCCTTCAACCCAGATAAGAAAGAGATTTTTGAAACTATGAACCTGTCAAACCAAGCTATAAATATGCTACTGATAACCTCTACACTCTGATCACTACCAAATCATCCATGTATACCAACAAGTCATTTCACTTCCATGCACTGCTAATGTACATCATTGTACATGTCATCATACATAATTCCTGAACAAATGATTTTTCTCTTATTTCATTGAACAGAAGGCATGAATCGTCATGCATCATCATCATATGTATACCTCATCATCATAGGGTATGCATCCTCATCATCGAATATACATCATCATCATCTCAGTGTGCACTGTGTATGCATCATCAACATTTTATACATCATAGTGCATAGGAGAGCATCATCACACTATAGTATGCATGTAGATCATATTGTATAGGAGTTCATCGACATCATAGAGTGTAAATCATTATCAAATGCATTATCATAATAAAATGTATCATATCATATCATAAAGGTATTCAACATCATCATCATATCCTCAATAATCACTTGAAATATATATACCAATATAGAGGCCCACATACTAAGATAAAGGATGAAATCTACCCATGAGAGACATGTGTCATCACAAGAGAAACTCAAAAACATGAACCATACCATTTCAAAGATGAAAATGTGAAAAAATAATAGACAACCCAAAATAATCTCTATATTGTGTCACCACATAGACCTCATAACAAGACTTCCAAGGATCCAAAAATTTTGTAATTCTGATTCCGTATGAGAAAGTTATGCCAATTTTAGTGAAGATGCCCAAAAATTTCTCCTACACAAAGTTTCACACTTTTATCCAAGAGCTTCAAAAGAGATACTTTATTTATGATAAAAAAAAAATGTTTGATATTATATTTATATAGGTTGTGGAGGAAATTTAGTACCTCAAACTGGGACAACATGCAATTCAAAATAAATAATTAAATTCTCTTTTGTTTGGTCATCTTACCCAAAAAGGTGGGATAGACCAACTTCACAAATTCATATCTCTTCAATCGTAAGGGATTAGAAAATGATCCACATATCAAAAAAAATGGATTGACAAGGACTATCTCCATATGATGGGTTTATTTGAAAATTCTTGGTATAATACCCTTAAATTCATCAATTTTTTTAGGAATTCAAATATTCCACACATAAAGGTGCCAAATACCATGTTACCTTATGCATCAATTCCAAGGTCAAAGGATTCAATGGTAATCACATACACATACTTAACATCAATAATAAAGAGGTCTCTACCATATACTAATCATATCAAGGGTATCAAGGACCCCAACACAGCTAGGGTGTGGGGGTGTCTAGACTTCTTCTAGGGTACCACGACCTCATTAAAAACACAAATGACCACATAATGACTCAGTTGGACTCTTTGAAGTTCTACACTTATTCAACCCACCAAGGAATCTTTATATGGTACTAGGGAATAGGTTGTGGTAGTTTGAATCCAAAGAAACAATTGGGGAACCATAGTAACAACTTAGGGGAACTTAAACGCTCTAAAGGGTGTGCAGCGATTTTGTCATTTTACCAAGGGCTCCAAGGGCTTCAGACTTGGGATTGGATAAGGTCAAAAGGTATTCTTTGAAATTGACTAACTTCTAACCATCAGGGGATCCTGAAGGGGTGCCAATACACACTAATACACACTTGTTAGTATCAATAACAATTAAGTCAACAAGGAAATGGAGATATATTTAACAGATCGAGAGAATATTTGAATTTAGGAAGTGTCACTGGGCGAATTTCCTAAATGAAGACAAATTTGATCATACTGAGGTGCAAAATACAAAATTCAATAATTATTTATTTAGCTTTATATTTTTGACATAACATTCATTATTTAATCGCAAAAGAGTATCACCTATGCTTAATTGGCTCAAATATGCTGCAACGTGCTTTATTATCTTTCTAATGAAGCCTCGCATACAATGGAAAACATAACAGAAGATAAAAATATAAGAAGAACTCTCTGTAGGACTCTATGTCCTTAATCTATGGAAAAATATTTGTATGGCCAAAAATATGCATATGAATCAACCTATTAGAAAGAAAATTTCTATTTCTAAAAATTTCATCACTGAGCTCATAGCTTAAATTACATTGTATAATGTCTAAGTGAATTTGAATACAGTTATCCATGATATCACCTATAACTGAATAGTAATAGTTTAATGACTAATTAATTTTTATATTGTATCTTTTCATATTTACTTTACAACACTTGGCCCCTTTAACTCTTCTTTTTGAGACCATTTTTCTTCTTTCCTTGATTAGGTTTTTGTTGTACATGCATGTGTACTTGGGGTGACATAACTTGACAAATTTCTGGAATTTACATGTGGCTCATATTTTTCAATAACTCTTTACATACTCATATTCCATTTGGAAATTAACCTCCAGGTGTCATTAAGGAAATTTGATTTGTTGGTCCTAAAAACATCTCTAGCCTAATCTAGCATAACCTACTCTATCCTTCTCTATCCTAACCTTTTATAATATACTATAGATTATCCTATCCTAGCCTTACCTAACCTACTCTATCCTATCCTAAACCTACCTTTTCTCAGTCCTAGTAGGTTAGGCTAGAGTAGGCTAGACTAGTCTGGGCTATAGTAGGCTAGGCTAGGCTAGGTTAGGGTAGGACCTACTATAGAATATTCTACCTTAGCATACCCTTTCCTACTCTAACCTATGTATCCTACTCTATCCTAACCTAACATATGCTACTCTAGCATACAATAGACTATCCTAGCCTCTCCTAGCCAGCCTATCCTACTCTATCCTATCCAATCATATCCTACTCTAGTGTTACCTACTCTAGTCTACTCTAGTAAATCCTATCCTATCTTATCCTATCCTACCATATCATATCCTGGCCTATCCTACTATAGCCTTGCTTACTTTAGCTTATCATAGCCTAGCCTAGACCAACCTACTTTAGCTTATCCTAACCTAGCCTACTCTAACCTAGAACACTCTATCATACTATATCTTATCATACTCTAGCCTAACATATCCTATCCTAGCCTAACCTACTATAACCTAACTTATCCTAATCTAGCTTATCCTAGTCTACTATATTTTATAAACTACCCTAGCCTACTTTATCTTATTATAGCCTAGCCTAGTCTATCCTAAGCTATCCAATCCTACTATATTCTTTCCTACTCTAAGATATCCTACTCTACCCTAGACTAACCTACTCTATCCTACACTACTCTACCTTTCTTTACTAAATTCTACTATATCCTAGCATATTCTACCCTACCCTACTCCACTCTACATTAAGATACTCTATCCTAGCCTACTCTATCCTAGTCACATGTACACTACGCTACTCTATCCTACTCTATCCTAGCCTATATTACTCTAGAATACTCTATCCTATCCAATCCTATCCTATCCTACTCTATCCTATCATACTATACCCTAGTCTATCCTATCCTATTCTAGCATAACGTGACCTTACCTACCCTAACCTATCCTTTTATACCCTATATTTCTCTATCCTATCTTAAACTACTTTAGCCTAGCCTAACCTACTCTATACTGGCCTATTATAGACTAGTATGCTCCTCTCTAACATACTCCAGCCTAACATATTGTATGCTATCGTAACCTATCCTACTCTATCATAACCTACTACATTGTAGCCTACTGTATCCTACCCTACTATAACTTAGCCTAACCCATCCTACTGTATCCAATCCTACTCTAGCCTACTCTAGCCTACTCTATCCTAACATATCCTAGCATACTATCGCTTATCCTATCCTATACTAGATTAACCTTATCTATCCTAGCTTACTCTAACCTAGCCTATCCTACCCTAGCATATCGTACTCTATCCTAGCCTATCCTAGGCTACTCTAGCTTAACCTAGCCTACTCTAGCCTAGCTTAGCTAGCCTCCTCTAGACTAGCCTAGCAACCTCTAAAGTAGTCTAGTCTAACTTAGCCTACCATATCCTACTCTATCCTATATTATTGTATCCTAGTTTAACTACCCTTGCTTAGCCTAACCTACTATAGAGTAGCCTATCCTAATATAGATGATCCTAGTTTAGCCTAGAAAAGACTAGCCTATCCTAGATTATCCTATCCTACCCTACCGTGTCCTAACATAGCCTACACTACTCTATTTTATCCTAGCTTATACTATTCTATCTTAGCCTATCCTTGTCTATCCTAGCATATCCTGGCCTACTCTATGTTATCCTAGCCTACTCTACCTTAGAATAGACAACTCTATCCTACCCTATCCTATCCTAGCCTAGCCTAGCCTAACCTAAACTACCCTATCCTACTCTATCCTAGGCTACTCTATCCTAGCTTAACCTACTCTATCCTAGTGTAACCTACTCTACTCTAGCCTATCGTACTCTATCTTAGCCTACTAAATCCTAGCCTATCATATCCTACTCTAGCAAACTCTATCCTAGAGTAACATAGCCTACACTAGCTTACACTAGTACCAAATGAGGAATTAACTACTAGGTGACTAAAAATTCTAGTCACCACAGGTTTTTCAAGTGATTTACTAGTAAATATGAGCAATTTTGATTGACCCAACTATAAATGACTAAAATTAACAACTAATTTAGTCACCAGTTAAAAAATATGACTAGATAATAAGTGATAGAGTTCAAAATGACTAACATAAATGATTAATTTAGTCACAACATAAAAATGAGTAGTTAGAAGAATATGAATTAGTCATTTTTAATTGTGTCATGGAGAATTAAAAATTCAACAATGAAGTGTAAATTTTGTAAATTGTATACCTTCTATTAGTAATATTGGTGCCATGCACCTCAATCTTTAGAGATCCAACCCCATGTGTCACTTGGAAACATTTTCTTCTTTAAAGACATCTAATGTAGAGGCAAAGTCGAGTTTCAAAGATTTGTCATTTCTCGCACTGTGCATTTTCATGTCTTGTTTTTTATACCATCACATTTATCTCATCAGCCTGGCGATTTCCACATCTTATTTGACAAAACCATCATAGTTTGACCCTTTCGATAGTCGATTGAAGTTTCGAAAAGAAAGAGTATTTTAAGTCTTATTAATGAAATTCACCAAGTTTGCATCCTCCATTAATTCATTGGTTTTACCTATTTGCTAGTCTTCTCATCTTGACTATGTTCAAAAGGTCAAAATTTTTGCAAGTACCTATTTGCATACAAAATCAATGATACTTTTTTATTAAACTAAAAAAAAATAACCCTAGATCTCCGTTAACATGTCTACAACAACAATGCATCGATAAATCTTGTTTCAGATTGTGCAATCTCTCTGCTCGGTTCCTAAGTCTACCTTTCTCTCTCTATAGATGAAACTAAAATGACTCTGCTACAGAGAATTTTAAGGCATTGGTAATGTTGCTATCATGATTGTGCCTAGTTCATTCTCCATAAATGACAGTTAATGTTCACGTTGGCCTAGCAGGTTCAAGCATTCAGATTGGAGGCCTATTAAATTTCCATCCATCTCATACCTTGTCTTAGTGTAAATGGTCGTCTCGTCATCGCTGATCTGTTCGTTTTCCTACACCATCACCCCATCCAATGAGTTAATTTATAGTATTATAATATATATAATATACAATATGATAATATTTAAATATTATGTCAATTTGCTATGTAATATTTATAGTAACCTGTTAAACATAAATAAAAAATATAAATAAGAACAACTAAATAAATGAAAATAATATTTTCATGACAAGGTTTCACATTTTAAAATATTTTTAATTTACTTAAAATATAATATAAAATAAAATAAATAAAAAAGTGTTCCATTATAAAAGAGAAAAGATAAAATAAACAAAAAGAACAAAAGATAAAATAAAGAAAGAGAGAAAAATTCTCCATTCACAAATCTGACCGAATTAAGAGCTTTGATCAAATATCTGAGCGGTCTGGTGGATGGTGATAAATGCAGCTTATGAAAGGGTTGGATGCAAGAATGCACCTTATGGAAGGTTTGAATGCACGGAAGAATATTTGGAACTCTTTAACGAAATGGGGCTAATAGGAATCAAACCAGATCTCTTTGTTTTTATTATTGATTGCTTTTGTGCTTGTGAGTGAGGGTTTTTGGAGGAAGAAGATAGTTTGTCTATTTTAGAATGTGAGAAGAGACAAGGGTAAGTATCCCAAGACATTGACAAGATTCATAAGCATATGAAATACTATTTTTCCTTGTTGGGTTAGGAAAAAAAAATAACATCAAAGAAAACCACGCATGATTCATGCAATCAGACCATGTGATTAGTTTGAACTTGTAGTCTTTTGAGGGTTAAAGCACCCATATTCCAGCTCAATTCTTTTATCCTGTGTTTTTTTGTAAGGATAAATGTCCCAAGAAGATATCTCTTGGTGAGTATATGCTTTCTTCCTTAGATATTCTCTAGTGGTGGAATTTTTG
Organism: Pseudotsuga menziesii; assembly: GCA_001517045.1. Lineage (NCBI taxonomy): Eukaryota > Viridiplantae > Streptophyta > Pinopsida > Pinales > Pinaceae > Pseudotsuga > Pseudotsuga menziesii. The sequence continues at coordinate 128,389 of LPNX010158199.1, read as the reverse complement.
CATAACTGTTGTAGTGTAGGAGGGAGGTTTTGTATGTCGGTATGATCTTGGGGATTCATGATCTGATAAGCCAATTGGAGATTTAATGGGAGGGTGTTCAATGGATTCCTGACTGAAATGGGGTTTTTATATGTGGGTGGTTTTTGGGATTCAGGACTTGATAGTGGGGTTTTTGCATGTCAGTGTGGGAGATCCCAAATAAAAAGAACAAAACTGTGGGTGCTAATAATTGTGAATGGAGCCATTTGATCAGGGGACAATTTTGACTTTCTGGTTAACCTAAAAAATTTGTAATTTATGTTGTTGGTTGGGCAATTTTAAGGGCATAAATGAAATCGGGTTACACTAAAACCCAACACTCATTATAAGATCTAGCAGTGTTTGTAAGCATTTTGAAATTATGTGAAGATTCATAGCCAGAAAAATCAGTCGGAGAAAGAGGAAAATCGTCCCCACTCGATTGAGAATTGGTTGTACCTAAACTTAATGAAACTAATGCCATGAAAATATGTTGAAGATGCCTAATTTCAAATTAAACCCACACGGTGATATTCTATATTTACCACAACTTTCGTGCAAAAGATCGATGCAGAACATCAACAGAAACACTTAGGAGGCTTTGAGCATTTGGAATGGAGTGCAAGTTGGAGAGCAAGAGTGCAAGTTAAAGAGCAAGGTCTGTGTCAATCCTTGAGAACAAAAACCAAATCTCAAATAGTGATAATCGTATTGTATTGTTTCTGAGATTAAAATTGTTTCATAATTAGGAACTATAGTGGAAATTTTTATGGAAGTTTGTATCTATTATTCAGTTCTGACAATATCAATATTTTTTGTGCATTCGTTGAAGGTGCTAGTGTTTCTTTAAATTTTAATCTTTGTGGTATTAGTAAACCTATGATTAACAGATACTTTGGACTCGGTTTTGAAGTTTTGAATAACCTTAGCATCTACCTTTGATGCCTATATTTCTCGCCTAGATGCAAGGGCCAACTAGTCGAGATACACCTGCTGAATCTAGTAAGCTAAGGGTTTTATTCAAATTGATTTCTACTGAGTAGCATCAAACTTAGGTGCTCCCCTGGGATAGTGTTTTTAATCTTACCCAAAATGGGTTCAATAGCATCTTGTCTCGTTCGAACCCTTCCCCTGATAAAAGCATTAAGTTTTGTACTTTTTAATGAAGATGATCTAGGTTCGGAGCATACCAAGGCTCATTAACCTGAATGTTTCTATATTTTAATTATGAATCACCCATTTTGTTATCATCACACCTAGTAAAATCTAATGTTGTGGTTCATTTGTGATAAAATCATTCATCCTAAAAATCCCAACATCCACATGAGCACTTGGACTATCATAATAAGGCCTCCTAGTAAAATATCCAGCAACCTAACCAAGAGAATATCCAGTTTAATCAGTTGGTAGGGCATGATTTAGAGGAGCAACACTAAAAAGGTCATAAAAGGTATAAGCATGAGGGGCATTCCCATCATTCTGACCAGCATTGACACCTACCATACTTCCTTTATTTAGATTATGGGGATAGAGATAATTCCAATAAATTTAGTGTAACGACCCAATCAATAGGGTATTTATATTATCCAGTATGGTAGTTCCTGATCCCGCTCTTCTTAGATGCTTATAAGTGATGTAAAAAGTATAACTAGGGAAATGTTAAGAAAACTGCTCTGACTAAGCTCTCTCCACGACAATATTTTTGGCTAATAGGATATAGACTACATATTAGTGGTCAATAGCTTATGGAAAGCCCATGCTATTCATATAGTTGTTTAATAAATTGAATTGGTCCAAATGCTTCAATTTAAATACAACAGTGATAGGGCCAACTCTTATGGAAAGCCCATGCTATTCATCTAGTTGTTTAATAAATTGACTTGGTCAAAATGCTTCAATTTAAATACAACAGTGATAGGGCCAACTCCTTATAGGATGGAGCAATATATGGCTATAAATATGGATAATAAAGGGCTAAATAAAGGTGTGGAGCTCTTTCCCAACAAAGGAGGGGAAGGGTAAACCACCTGAATAAACAACATAACCAAAAGAATAGACTAAAGCAACTGCTGGATCGACTACTCAATCCGGTGGTGCTGTGCTTGGAACTGGCTCTACCTATGCTATTTGGTGCTACTTTCACTTGGTAAACTGCCTCTCCCATGGATATTGGTGGTTCCAAGTCTTTATCGAGAAACTATGAAAACTCTGATCGATCGGGTTAAATTTGGGTGTACTCATTTGCTGGTAGTGTTGGCCTAACTAAATGGCTAATAATGGTATCGGGTTAAATATGAGTGCAATTGCTATAATATTATGAAAGAATTTTGCTCAAAAAACATGGGGATATTGTGTAACCACACTCATCTCACTAGTGCATTTCTGGTCTAGATATTTCTGGTTCTGGAAACCCCGAAGTTTCAGGGGGTGGTTCATTCATAGCACACACCCCTGGCTACTGTTGTATTTTTGGCTGGAATAATACAATGAAAGGTTTGCAGAACATACTTCACTTCCCTTGTTTTGTAGATCCAGTTTCAAATTTGCTCCTTCAACCATGTGTTTGTTTACTCTACGAGCCATTATGTAATTGTTTAGGGAGTGAAATATGAGGGTTTTACCTTCTAAATGATTATATCTCTTCATGTCATTTTTTACATTGCTGGAACAACGACAACTGGATCTGCCACTGCTGAACCAATAGAATCCACTACTTATTCAACAAGGAAAAGACTACTTAACCTCCTGTTACTGATGGCGATACTGGATATACTTCCTAGATGGTAGGGTGGCTTCCACTACCAAATCATTCCATGCAATTACTTTTTAGTTCCTACTTGGTACCCAATGGAAATTTGGAATATTATCAATGCCAATGGATGGAAAATTGGAATATTATCAGTTGGGTGAAAAATATGGACTTCATATTCTAGGAGGAACTATTTATAGATCTTAAGACTAATCAAATTAACCACATAATGGATGGCCAATTAATACGGTAGCTCCATAATATAGGAATTTCCATTGATCTTCTGCAATTATTACACATGGATAGAGGTTAGATTTTGGTTTCTTCATTGAGTTTGAAACTTCAATTGGCAGGAATCATGTAATGTAGAAGGGATAGTGACTGCAGCAATGGTTGGTAAGAGAGTTGTGGCAGATGAATGCAATGGAATTTGGGTGAGTTCCTTATTTTTAAATGCATTCACATGGAATTGATTTCATTTCATGTATGATTAGCTCTTTTTTTAGCTGTTTATTTTATTGCTTGATTGTCTGAGTTGATCACCTACCTAAAATTAGTATAACATCCCTAGGTTTAGAAACAAAATCCAATGAGTGGCTATATTTTATGCTTATCTTTCCCATTTGAAATGCTTGTTGTGCCCCTCTTGAAGTATTATGAAAGATGAACACATCCAAAGATAACGTGCTTTCTCATGAAGTATCTGTTATGGGTTACCTATTCTTTCTCCCTTAATCTAGAAGTGTCAAGTGTCTCAACAATATTTTCTCAATCAGAACTTGCATTATTGTTCTTAGTATTATAATTTCTAATTTTACATCATCACTTAAAACATTCATAGCTTTAATTTAGTGTAACATTCAGTCAATTTACATTCCATTAATAGCTAAGAAGCAAGCTAGAAAGAATAGTGGAAGAGCCATGAGCAATTAGCCACAAGCATGTTGGAATTTGCATTGACAGAAACTTGAATCAACATATGCCTAGCTTTCAAACTTGCTTTAGGGTTTGAAACTTGATGAGAGAAACAATCCGCTCACCGCAGTTCCTCTGACTATAGAATCTATGACTGTGGGATAAAATGAATATTCAAAAAACTAAGATTATAATCATAAACTCAAAACGCTCAGAATATCAAGACATCTATTTGGAGGACACACCTGAGAAAGATTCCAAAAATATATATATCTTTGGATTAGATTCCCAATAAGTCTCAATTGGAGCTACATTATAGAAAAATAAATTAGCAAGGGATGGAAAACATACTTTGGGATATAAGACAAATATCGAATGCAGAATTATAGATATGGGCAAAAAAAGAAGATACTCTTTTGCATCCTAGTTGCACCTATCCCATTATATGGATGCATAGAGTTGGAAAAAAATCAAAGAAGTGTGAAAATGATTTGCATTTTAAACACCTTGAAGATAAAATATAGGATTGTTATTCTATAGTAGTCATTAAGTTGATGTGACACCAATTGAGATCAAGTCATTAGGAATGAGGTGCTAAAAAGAATGGGTATGAGTAATTGCATTCTTGAAGTGTAGAACTTGATAAGTTAAAGTAAGGATGGACTAAAAATGGTACAAATGAAATAACCAGATGGGTATTTTTCTAACTTCCCTCTGGATTTAACATCTCTAAAAAGTTAAAAACTAAAATGGTACCTGAAGGAAAAATACATTGAGACCCAATGGATTCTTGAAATTATGCCCTTCAAAAGTGAGGTAAACGGATATGCAAATCAAACCAAATCTCATTAAACAAACACACCCTTACAAAATTATTTATTGAAAAATTTAAATGAACATCAGTAACATCACAACTAGTTTACATAAACTACACGATGAGACAGGGAAGATGAACTACTCCATAATGCCTGAAAATAATATGTAAGGTGTGTAATATTAAATAATAATATTGTGGAGAATGAGTATCAATACTCTTGCAATAAAAAATCATACGTACAAGTATGAGATACCAGACCTAGTTGCTCCAACAACTTACTGACATTTTCAAGAATAAATAAACTCACTCTTTTTTAGTCCATGATGGTTATAACAGACCACCTTGGTCTTATTGGGCATTAAGATGGGGATGGAAAAAAAAGAGTCTGAGTGTTCTCTGTTTAGGAACTAGTCTACATAAAATACTCAAATACGAATTGAGACTTTCGCACTGCTATCTCACATCTATTTTTAGCAGTTATTATACTGAGATCTTTTAGGCATCACACTCAAAATGAAATCTCACTCACTTAATTGTATATTTTATCACTTCCTAGGAGATGCTATGGGCATTTCTTATTGCTATTGTCAAAGGTTGTACTTTCCAGTCCCATTGACCTATTTTAGTCATTCATGGGAATGAATGAAATTTTATTTTCATTTCATCTAGATAAACTATTGTAGTTGTGTTTTTCATCTGTTATCTCAGAAGTTGAGATTATCACATTTAGACTTTTAACACAGTTCTTGAAGAGGAGGGTGATAGTTCCACAGACAGTCTTTTCTTAAACAATTAGTTTCTAATTAGTTTGTCCAGACTCTTAAACCAGAAAGGAAGACATTCATGCTACATATTATTTGGACCTGACATATTATCTTATAATAAGATGGAATCAAGCTATAAGGGGTCTCTAGAACATTGAATACCACTTGTAGAAGAAGTAAGAGTATACACTGCCAATGTTTTAGAATTCATCAATATGTCATGGTCTTATGTGTCTATTCAAATGAAGTCTGTAAGGGATTCTGTTCCTATGTAAATAACTTAATACTACGTATCCAACACTACTGGGTATCTTCAAATACCATACTTTTCAAAAAAAAATTACAACACAAAATGAAATTACATTTCAAGAATTTAACAAGAATATTCCCAAACTGTTATAATCAGAGACCATAGATGGTATTTATTTCCAAATACATACCATAGAAATAAATGAATGTGGTTCTACTTTTAACCAATTGTAACAACATAATATAATTAGGTAACTAAATCAGATTTTAACATTATTAACAGACTTGTGAAGTAGCACCATTGTACTGTCCTCTTGGATGACGAATAAATTTCCATTTTTGGCACCGCTATGCTTTAGATATTTCATATTTGATAGTGCACATGTAAATGATAGGAACTGGGTATGATGGCAGTGAAAGACTTCAACTAAACCACCCATCAGTCCTCACATATCATATTTGACAAGAAGATTGACTGTAGATAGCACATGATGTTTAAGCAATATTTCAACATTAAGCAATATGGCCTGATCAATATAGGCTACTCACTAGAGGAAATTATTCAACAAGCACTTTTAGTAAGCACTTGGTCTTGATATCTGTGGTGCTGATTTAGATGACGAACGAGGCTAACTCCTTCCTCCCATAGAGGTAGCTACACCTTATTCTTAGGCTATGTTTTTTTGCTGGCTCTTCTTCACTTTCTATGGTCTACCTTTTTGGTATAAACCACTTGTATGTTTAATGTCCTTTCATGCTGCTTTTTTGTACTTGCTTTTCCTTTTAGAGGATTCTTCTTGCACCACCTTTTTTACTTGGCTATAAATACTGGTTGTATTTTCAAGTACCTTTGACCTACTTTTGTCTTTAGAGGACATAATATAAATTTCAATTCCTAATCCTCGAGCATTGCTTGGAAAAGTTTTGGAGTGTTATTTCTGGTAGAAGAAATTGAAATATCAAGTCAGGGGATTTGACACTAGAAAATTCAATGCCAACATTTCCTTTAAATCATAAACTTTCTAACCTGAGTTACACAAGAAGTGAAAGGAGGATCAAATGGTAAGTAAATGGCAATATCAAGAAAATAAATATGTTCTTAGTAATCAATTTCATTGTCTAGAAAAATTCCTAGCAGAATCACAGATACTAAAAGGGCTTAAAAATATATTATGGACAAATAGAATGCCTTTACTTTAGTTTATGTTGTATCTGGCTTCTTCTTTGGAAATAAAATAGTATTGTGCTTACCTGATGCCTTTATGTGAATCCATGGAATTGTGCTAGATGAATCCAAGTCACTACCTTTTCCTCTTCCTCTGACTAGCACATCAACAGTTTATTCATGGTATTTCCATAGATAAGTGCCTTATTGATGCATTGAAATTACACCAATGCTAAATTATAGAAATAAATATTTCTTTAATTTTTGAAACAACTCTTAGAAGTTTATAGTTTGCTCTGTGCAAACTGTTGTTTTTCTTAAATATTGGTAGGATTTGCTTGTGGATATGGTGAGGAAGTTGATGCTGCAGTTGTCAAGGTAATTCTTGTAAAATAATCTTACATTGTTCATGCACACTCACAAGGAATTCCTACTATAAACATTGTCTTGTGGTTCAAATTATCCACTTTTAGTTGAAATTTTTTAAAGATGCTTGAAGCAACCATTCTTGATATGCCTAATTAATCATTGATATGTGTGTATTATTTTGTTACCTTGAATTTCTATAAATTTGGCAAAGGACAACAAGTGTCAATGTTGCGTTGCAAGATGAAGGTTATTCTCCTGAAAATATTGCACAAGAAATTATTTCCATCTCCAATACAGTGGAGCATATTGGTTTCATTGGCCTTGGAGCGATGGGATTTGGCATGGCAACACAACTCATCAAATCAAATTATCATGTTTGTGGTTTTGATGTATGTATGGCATATAGAAGAACTTGTGATTGAGGCCTTAATGAAGTACTTATTTATTATATTCAACATTTGGAATTTGTATTTTTGTTTCCTTTGGCTAATGGGTGCTTAAGCCATGGATACATTATATGGATATGAAGTGCACTTTTTATTTGCAGGTATATGAACCAACTTTATCTTAGTTTGCTAAAGAGGGTGGCTTGATAGGAAGGAGCCCAGTAGAAGTTGCAAAAGGTATTGTATATTGCAATGAAGAACCAATAACTGTGGTTGATAGTGCCTTAGATCTTTTTTCAATGATGTTCTAATAATATATGTGATTATCTGATGGAGCCTTGATACCAAAGTTTACGGTGGTCACTCTCACACAGAAGAGAGATAGAAATATATTTTTTATTAAATGTCTGTGATACCTTATTGGATTATGGGACAGAGTGTTACATCTTCATGGTGCTCACCTTAACAAAAGTGAAGGGGATCAATATTGTAGGAAGGAAGAAAATTACTTGTTAAGATATACATGGGGTGAGTGGATAGCTATAGTCCAACCCCCATCCTAGAACTGCTCATCATGGTGGTCACTCTAGTGTGTGCTGATTTCAAGACCTTTACCCAATAGATAATCATCCTTGTTGCTCTATTTGCTTGGCATTCTAATTGGCAATATTGGATTACTGCTTCTTATGTAGCCTTATCTAGAGTTAAGCTCTATTGTTGCACAACCTAGCAGCCAAATGATCACAAGGAAAACCAACTGCTAATCCGACAAAACAATGGGATGTCCCTCCCAACGTGTCACTATTGGAAGGAAACCTAGGAATTTCCTTAATACTAACCAATAGTTGCTAGCTTTCACAAGTACTAGTCCTCTAAACAGATGATGTTCAATGTAACTTTAGGAAAGTGGGTGTGTGAATGTGTGGCTACCAAGAACATTCAAATATTTATGATAGATGCAAATGTAAAAGATTAAGCATGTGTATGAGATTATGGACAAGGATTACCCCACAGAATTTTCCTTAGGAAAAAAGGAGTGTCATGAAAATTTGACTTTAGAACACTATGAAAAGAAGTCCACCATTCTACAATAATAATTGTATATGGAAATAGTGACCAATCGGGTGGAATATCAATTGATAAATGCCAAATTTTTGTGTTTAGAATGCATGGATCCCATGTACAAAAAAATATGGTTGAACATGCCCCTCGGTGATGGTACTAGATACACATAGAACTTGACTAACATCTACTAAATATCTCTGATGGAGGCATGATAGTGTCTCTGTATGTCTGAAATTTTTTTATTCTGTACTGCTGCTAAGGTGTGTACCAGGTGGACCAATAGTAGTGTACATTTGTAGAATAAATGTACGTAATAGACATAATGCATTTAGTTGTTTAAGTGTGAGTAATCTTATAGCATAGTCATGAATTCATGATGATATACCCCATAAGTATTTTCAAACAAGTTTACTGGATTAATGATCTAAGAGCATACTAGTACCATGCAAATATATCATGTTTCTTATTAAATACTCATCTGAAAGTTTGTTTAATGCTTTCTCTGATGGCACAGTTTTAATTTCAGTGTCTCTCATATTATTTCTGAACAGGTATAATTGAGCTTCTTATTATTTGGAGCATTTTAATTGAAAAATGTGTTTGTTTAGTGTTAAAATTTTCCAGCTTCTCAGTTGATCTTCATTTTGGTCCTTTGCAGGACCAATTTGACAGTATAGATCTTTCAGAAAATGAAATTGTTAATCTGGAAAACTTTCCTTATCTGAAGTGACTGACCACATTATTAATAAATAACAATTGTATTTCCTGCATCAACCCAAATGTTGGAGGTGATTTGTTCTTTATGTCATACCAATATAATTTTCATTGCATTTATATTACTATCCTGGTGCTTATCAAAGCTTTGAATTTGTCTTTACCAAATTTTTTGAATCAATTTACATTGATGTTATGTGTAGATTTTTTGCCAAAACTTCAGACATTGGTTCTTACAAACAACCACTGTTGTACAGGAATAAACACCTTATAACCGAAGGTCTGGGGTTACCAACATACTCATAAAAATTGCAAGCAATTGAATCTAGAGAACAAAAAAGGAAATAATAGGATAGAATAGACTCACTTGATACATGAAGGTTGATCCTAGCTTTGTCCTCTTCCACTCTGCTTCTCGTCCAAAGCCTTCAGGGATGCTTCTCCTTCACCTGTCAGGAGAAAATCCTCCAAGTGCAAGATGATACATGTATATAAAACATGTTAGATAAATCATATACAGAGTGCTTAATCATAAGTATTCATCAAACCATGATACATGAAATACATTCAAAACACATATGGAAGAAGGATTCTCTTTATTAACAATAGTGAATGAGTTCGGATTACAACCCAACGCCTGAGACAAGGACTCCTCTACAACCAAAGGATTCTGAGTTCCACTGCTCCAAAGACTTTTGAATAGACACCACCAACATAACTTTGCTCTCCAAGTATCCTTTCTTAATTCCCTCCCCAAGGATTTTATTTATACTTAGTGAAATAAGGTAGTTTCGAGGGTTGGGGTGGTTGAGACAGCTAAGATGGTTATAGTTAAGGTCTTAACAAATCTCAAATAATCATGATTTATTATTTTTAATGTCAAAGGAATGTGTATGCGAGTATTAATACTGGCAACCCACGTATGACACACGATTTTCTCTAACGGGAGGCCATGTACAGATCTGTATGCGGGATGCAATAACAAATACTTGCGTACAACATGCGACATGACATAATAAAAGGAGCGTATGTATGTGAGCTGCATATAGGAAAAGGCGTGTAAAACACTTGACATATTCAAAGGTAAACTTATAACCAGCTAGATGGATGATAAATGTAGTTCATAACATGCCCATCTATAGTGTTTTAGGCAACCTTCAATCCATAAATGTCCTTTTGTGTGCCAACATAGGGAATGTTGGCACTTGGAAGGAGAAGTACCATTTAGGTAGATAACAGATGCCCCCTAATGTGTGAGGTTAGAGGGACGTGATGGCTGAAATACATTATAATATTTATCTTTGGAGAACTCAAAAATCCAATGGAGAAGAGGTAGTACCTGAAACAAATACATAATAATGTCATATACAAAGTCATATATGAGGATTTTATGTTCAATATACTGGAACACTAGCTCCTTTACAAGATTTGAATACATCATATGATACAGGTACTAGACCACGTATATTACAAAGGTGGATCGAAGCCACAATATACAATAATGATGAGTCTTCAAAGATCCAAAAGCTGTGAACATAAATGGAACATAATCTTGCACAACTTAGTTCATAGGTGTGAAACTAAGGTCTTCATAAACAATCCCAAAGAACCAATACAATCCAAGCCATGTGAATAAATGTATGTTGAAGTCGAACATGGAAAGGATTCAACAGCTTGTCAATCAATAGGTGATAATCGACAACTGAAGCAAAGGAATTCACCAATGATGAAAGTGAATCATGAGGTACGATCATCAAAACTCTAGGTATTCATCATGAGGAATTACTAAAACTGAACCATGTTGTGATAAGGAAGGAAATAGATCCTCCAATGGATCACAAGAGTGACTAGGAACTGGGCAAAAGAAGGGAGACATAATAGATAACAGATATAAAAATGATGGAATCAGGATAAATATCAAAATTTGGATTGAGTCCTTGAATAGTGAGCACAACAATGAGATGAACCAAGGCAACTTTTAACTCATAAATAGAATGACTAGACTTATCTGTCATGTAGGAGACATGATCCGATTCCCTAGGTATAACGAACAAGAGGAGGAGTAGGAAACTCAAAGTAATAGATGAACAAAAAGTGAACACTGAGACATGGGTATAAAAAAAAACAAAGATTGCTACATTCAAGGATGACATGCCGCCACTACTAAAAACAAGAGAAAACTTCTTCCTTACCTTCCTTGTTAAATTTTAATGAGTCCAAGAAAGTCAACTCGGATCACTCTTCATTTTTTAACAAGCTTGAAGATACGGGAAAATAATCCTTGATAGTGTCACTGATTCGTGGATTTAATGAGCCCGAACTAGTACATGCTCAGTTGGTGTTTTCACATTTAGAGAGTCTGAAAACTCCAAAGAAGACTCCAGGGGGGTCCTTTTTCATCCAATTTAGTCTCCTGAGGCCGAAAAAGTATAAAACATACCACATAAGAAATCTCTTAACTTTCATAGAAGAAAAGGTGAACATTTTTTGTACTTAGTCGGGGAGGTCCGAAAAAGGTTAAATTACCACCTACCCAATGCTCCTTCCAAAACAACATGAAATAGCTTGAGTTTTACGAGTGTGAAGGAAAGAAAGATCACTCGAAAATATCCATTTGATTACAAGAAATGGGGCTTACAACAATAAACTCGTTGCTTTGTTCTTAATTGTTTAACGAGCATGAAAAAGACACAAAGTACACTCGGAATCTTTTTCATGTTTACGTCTAGAGCACAAAAAAGAGAAAAATAAGCTCATACCAGGCATTCCTTTTCTATAAATTTAGTCCCTTAGGTATGGAAAAGTGATAAACCTATGCCTGAGAATACTCTTCTCAATTCAAATAGAAAAGAGAGGGATCCTTTCTCATATTATTCCACATGGTGTGAGAAAGAGATAACCTACCACCGATGCATATTCCCATTCACATATTCTTAATGAACTTGAACAGACAAGTTAACTCAGCAGTCAAGTTTGTTTTGAAGGAGTCAAAGTTGGGCCTAAAGAAACTCCATAAGGGCAAGAAGTCCTATAAAAGGATAGCTTGTAAAAAGAGATTCAAAAGAAGCTCTATTTAGCGTGAAAAATAGCTAAAAGGATACCCCTATACCTGAAACAGTTGTGGAATGAGTATCAAAGGACAACATAGGTTTTAAAGGAATATACTCATGAAAAACGGGTCCTATACATGAAATAACAATGGTAAAAATAGGGAACTAATGGTTTATAATACCATAGTCTGTGGCAAAATGTTGATTGCTAAGGTTAATGTGGATTGAGTGAGTATAGATGCCAAAAATGCATTGGAAATGACAAAACCACCCTATTGGAGCAAAAAACACCTTATAATGATGAAAAACCTATTTCAAGGCAAAAAGAAATATAGGATTAGTTGAATAGATTTCAAACTATAGGAAAAAACCCACTTTGAGAAATAAAATTTCTATAAGTAGTTCAAAATCAAAACAAAACTCACCATTTTGAATTTTTAGCCATAAGAAGCAAGTTTTTACCTCTACCTTCATTCGATCATTGTGGACAATCTAGTGGACAAAATCAAATTCCGCAAGTTGCAGGTAAGCCTACACCCCGAGCTCTTCATTTTGATCCTAGAAATTATTAATTTTGAGTCCCAATTTCATTATTAAAAGCATCCTAAAGCATGTCACGGTGCGTACGCGGGTTCATAGTGTAAAGACTCACATACACGCGTTCTGTATGTGGGTTTCCTTTAGAGATAGTCGTGTACAATACGCGACATGTCTAACTAGACAGTCACATGTACTGCGTGAAGGATAAAAAGCTAATTATAGTAAAAAATTATTGAAATTTTATATGAAATTAATGAATCAAATTACTTGTTTTGCTAGGTGTGAAGATGGTGTTTGAATGGAGGGAACGAGAACATGAAACAATGGACCAAGAAGCGCTCCAAAGTGCACCCACCGTACATGCATTGCAAACAAGTGGGTTATTAAAGTTCTTTTGCACAACACCCATGCGGTCCAATGTACGCCTATTGGAGTTCATGATAAAATATTGGGATCACAATTTGGGGATGTTTGACCTACAGGGTGAGACTTTGGAGATTACTACCGAGGACATGTATTTCATTACCAGTATGTCATGATGAGGAGCACCTGTCAACTTAGAGGGAACTAGTAGGGGAGACGACCCTTTAAGTGTCCAGAACTACATAGATGTGTTTGGCACACCAGGTACCCAGAAGAGAGGGAGCTATGTACCTATTGCACATATCCATGACTTCAAACTATAGGTACTGACAAGAACCATCATGAGGATTGCAAGATCCTCCTCATTACATTTTAGCTACATGGAACCAAATGAGGTTGGAGATGGATTGTATGCATGGTGCCCTCTATGATTGGTGTCCAGGAGTTGGCCCTATCATGAAAATACAACTCTCTGATTGCAAGAGAGGAAGGCGAAAGAACTTTGGGTATTCGAGCATACTGGTTTCCTTCTTCAAGAGAGAGTACCAGGGTTGAGCCCCACCATACCACTACCAATTCGATCTCCACGTCAGCCAAGGATGAGCAGATAGGGAGACATATTCCTCTGTTAAGGAGGAGGAGACACACTGCAGAGTGTATATGATGATGACTTCTACATCTGGTGGTAGCGACAGCTACCGGCACTAGAGCATTTTCCATATGCCGGCATGGATTTCCGAGGTGATCCAGACCTTTTCCTCCCTCCAAGAGGAGCATGGGGAGAGCTAGGTAAACAATTCTAAAATTTTTATGAATTTTTTTTTAAATGATAGATATATACATATGTATACAAGTATTAATCCTATAAACATGTCAAAATGCAGATATTGGACCGGTCCGGCCTGAGGGGCATCCACGCATGTTTGTTCGTCCTGTCATAGGCAAAGACCGAGGGCTAATTAGGGTTCTAGAGGGAAATTTGGCCAGGTTGACCCAAAGAGTTCCCACCTTGCAGATAGAGCATATCCCATTCATCATGTAGGATTTCATTGTTGGAGTTCCACCGGTCTGGTTATGCCTTTTGAGGCAAGTGGCTAGAGCGGTTCTTGTATACATAAATGCGGTGGAGGCTTCCGAAGCCCAAGAGGCTAAGGAAGCTAGAGTATAGAGAGAACATGGGGACCAAGGTGGTCCAAGTGACCAGGGTGGTCCTGCTTAGATCTAAGACATTTTGATGGACTGCAATCCACATTTTTGTATATTTTTGTATATTATACAGTTATGACGGGATCTGAGGATCAGAATCGACCTATCTATGGACAAATATTTTACATATATATATATATATATATATATTTGTCGGTTTATTTACAAGTGTTTTTTATGAGCATGCTGTATATTTTTATGAAATGTGTGTTAGATGCCAATATAAAATGTAATTAGCATATGGATTAGTCAATGAATTCTGATTTCATGGAATGTGATTGAATATAATAACTTCAAAATTTCTTTCCAATAACCAAATTTGCATGAACTTACGTAATAGAATAGGATTTTGTACCTGATAAGCTCGATTGAGCTGGGAAACCAGCAGCTGAGAGTCTAGATGGACCTCGAGCTAGGTGATACCACGTGACAAAGCATCCCATAGAAGCTCAATTACAACCCTATACTTAGCAACATTATTAGAAGAAGGACCTAAACAAGCACCTCCTGTGGAAACTAGTTGTCCTGAGGGAGAGTAAATGACCCATGCTGTTGAAGCTAGATTACAAGTGTGGTGACTAGAACCATCAACGAACCCTATATACCTTTCAGAAGACATCTGCAACAACCAACAGATGGTATAAAAAAAAAATTGACAACCTAATATACATAAAAATACATACAATAAAATTACAAGAAAAAGTTCTAAGCCTAAGAATAGTACTTCTTCAAGTAGAGCCCATTTCTAGGCTCAGGAAGCTAGTTCCCATCAAAATCAATTAACTCATTTGCACCCTTCTTCAAGAATTTTGACACGACATAAGGTCCTAACCACATGGCCTTGAATTTTCCTTCCCCCAGGGGTTGTTTGTCTTAGTCACAAAGCAAGACAAGTCCCCCCTCAGAGAAAACCCGAGCTTTGACCGATTTATCATATTGAATTTTGACCCTATTTTTATGAGCTTGATTAGTAGTCAGCGCATCTCTACACTGTTCATCAAGGTGTTCTAAATGTACCAAACATTCCTCAAGCTTTATTATATCAGGTAACACATGAATAGCTATTTTTAGAGATTGGATTTCACACTCAATCGGGGTAACTGCTTCCACTCCATGAATGAGTTGGAAGGGGGAGAAACCTGTAGCAGTTTTTACGTTAGTTTGGTAGGCCCAAAGAGAAGGATATAGCATGATGTTCCAGTTAGAACGGGTTGCATCAACTGTACGTTTAAGGATAGTCTTTAAAGTTTTGTTTACATCCTCAACTTGACCGTTTGCTTACGGATAGTACGAAGATGAATGTTCTTGTCTGAATCCGGGCATAGTGGCCGGTTCCATCATCATGTTATTTTGAAAATGACTACCATGGTTAGTGAAAATCACGTTGGGTATACCAAACCATGCTATAATCTGATTGAATACAAAGAAAGTTGTTGTTTCCTTGTTGGCTTTAAAAGTAGGCATTGCCTCTTCCCATTTCATAAAATAGTCAACAGGGACAATGATGTATTTATGCCCCCCAGCTGAGGCTGGGTTGCATGTCATGTAATCAATCCCCCATTTCATAAAGGGGCCTACCAAGACAATAGGAAATAATGGAGCAGGATGTGACAGCATTTTCCTGGTGTAAAGCTAACAAGGATTACAACGCTTCACTGCTTCCACACAATCTTTGAAGATCATGGGCCAGAAATAACCAGCATGTAGTATCTTCTGGGCCATTGCTAACCCAGATAAATGACCCCCACACGCTCCTCTATGGGAATCATTCAGGACAATCTCTGCTTCCTCATGGGTAAGGCATCGATACAAAATGGAATCTACCCCTCTTCAATATAATGTATCTCCTATGATGAGGTAGTTCTTGGAATGAAGGCATAATTTACGTCGTTCCTCCCATGAGGAAGCTGCAGGATACTTCAAATTCTGGAGATATATAAGAATATACCCATACCAAGGATTAGAGGTGGATATCAAGAAGATGTGCTCATCTGGGAATGAGTCATCTTCAACGGCTACATCTTCTTCAGTAGGAAATTGTGCTATAAGTTCAGCAAAAACTAAGGACTTCTTAGAATTAGCGGAATGAAAATCCAAGACAAACTCTTGAAGTATGACTATCCATTTATTAAATTTTCCACCAACAATATGTCAGGATAAAAAATATTGAAACAGATTCACATCCGCCACTACTATTGTAGTCCTCAGTAAAATGTAGTGACGTAACCTCTGAACAGCATAAACAACTACCAAGGCTAACTTCTCAATGTGGGAGTATCTAAGTTTAGGTCTAGCCAAAGCATGGCTAAGATCATAAATGACATGCTCTACAAGATTATCGTCCTCCTAGACTAGTACTACCCCAATGGTCGACTCAGACACGGCTAGATATATTATAAAATCTCTAGAATAATATGGCGGACGTAATAAGGGTGCCGACAACAAAGATTTTTTCAATACCTTGAAATCAAGTTGTGTGGTTTCATCCCATACAAATGGGGTTTCTTTTTTGAGCAGGCACATGAAACCCTTAGTAATCTTGTCATAGTTAACAATAAAACATCGAAGAAAATCAGACTTTCCTTGTAGGCTTTGAAGTTTCCTCATAGAACGAGGAGGAGGCAGATTTATAATGGCCTCAACTTTTAATGGATCCACCTGAATGCCTCTACTAGAGACAATAAACCCGAGCAATCTTCCTGACTCAACACAAAATACACACTTGTGGGGATTCAAGAGGATTTTATAATGTCTGCATCTCTCAAATATCAACCGTAAATGATCTGGATGTTGAATCCTCTTACGAGAATGTGCAGGCAGATCATCAAGGTATGACTCAACAATGGCTTTAATATCATGGAAGGCAAATATCATAGCCCGTTGAAAGGTTTCCCCAGCATTTTTCAATCCAAAGGGCATTTTCTTGTATGCAAAGGTACCCTAAGGACAAATGAAACTAGTTTTATGTTGGTCTTCCGGTTTTATTTGAATTTGATTGTATCTGGAGAAACCATCCATAAACGAGAACACCTCACTTCCCACACAAGCATCTATAATCTAGTTTATAAATGGCATGGGATAGTTGTCCTTAGGATAGGCTTTATTCAAATCTCTAAAGTCAGTACAGACGCGGATAGTCCCTTTCTTCTTATCAATAGGAACAGGGTTGGATACCCATTTTGTCAAAGCTATGGGATAGATAAAACTAGCCTTCAACAGCTTTTCAACTTCAACCTTCACAACTGCTGCTTTGCACAAGTTAACAGGTCTTAACTTTTGTCGAGCCAGTTTGGCATCAGGATATGTTCGGATTTTGTGTTCAACAATCGATGGATCAATGCCTGGCATCTCCTCATATGACCAAGAAAAGACATCTCAAAATTCCTTAAATAGTGCAGTATAGATAGCAATCTCTTCAGGAGAGAAATTTGCACCTATGTATATGTTTTCCACGACATCAGGGTTTACAAAGATATTAATAGGTATAGTGGCAAAAATATTTTCCATATTCCCCTCAGCAAACATTCCTTCCCTGGGTAAGGGATTGATAGGTGTATCAACATCTTCTGGCAGTCTCAAATGAAACTCTTGATTTTCCATTCTGCTTAGTTCTAGAAGAAAATAGAATTGATGGTGAATATCCTCACAAATATTACCGTGTCCACTCATGGCTTCCAAAATGGCTTCATCAGAAGGTAAAACCATGTCTAAACAATCGATAGAGTGCAAGGAGTTTTCCATCCATTTGGAAAAATAGACTTCTTCCAGATCTTTTGAGACTGTTAGAGGATCTGGAATGGGAGCAATAGTGGTTTGAGTGATATCTTGGTAAGCTACTTCCACTACCAATAAGGGCACCTCTGGTTTGTGGGGGGAAGGGAGAACCCAAGGATCAGTCCTATCAACAACCGTAGCTATGGACCTCCCCACACTATTAGAACCAATATAATTAACCAAGGATGGAAGATCAAATGTGCCCATTAGTGATGTGTACATTCCAGCCCCCAAGCTCTGTGCAGCAGGTTTAACCTGATCAACCAATGGCACAGCAAACTCAATAGACTCTAAATGACCTTTTTGAGTAAAATCAAGTTGGTCAATAGTAACCAACTTACCCTCATGTGGAAAAACCACTACACGAAAAATGACCGACGTGGTAGCAGACATCGCATAAGTCTAGTTTCTTCCCAGAAGCAGATTATAGTCCAAATGAGCATCAATCACTTCCACCTCAACAGACACTTCTTTTCCTGCCAGCTTAATTTCAAAATCCAGTAGGATACCATGCGGACGGAAGGACCTTCCATCGAAAGCAGTAAGTAGAGTGTTTGACGGGACCAGCTCTGGGGATCTGAGAGCTTTCCAATAGGACAAGGACATAACACATGTATAAGCACACTTCATCAACAACTGCCCTTCCAATGGTCTTTCCACCATGGCTGACATCTATTGATAAGGATACATGGTAAGGTAGGTGAATTTTAACATCAGACAAATGAAATTTCACGATGAGACTCGGTGAGTCTATGCTACCTAAAGCTGCTAAGAGGGCATCCCGCTGGGCAGGACAACTCTTTAACACCTCTAAAGCTGACATTGCACACGGGGTTTGGGATAAATATTCAACCATGGAGTAGTTTGAAGCAGCCCTAGAATTAGCTTTATGCAAGGTCTTCTTGAAGACACCTTTCGGTATCTTCGGCATAGTTTCAGTAGGTTTCTCTATCATGAGAGGGTTAGAATTTTCACCTACAACTTTACCCTTCTTAGAAGACTCTTTCTCATAATTTTTATTCCTCGTCTGTAACAAAGTCGAAGATCTAACCATGTTGATATAGTTTGGGTCAAGGGCAGTTTGAGTGGCCCCTACTACATTAGAAGCTGAAGCTAAGTTCTATACTTGGGGAAAAGGATCCTTCAGTACAGCTGGTTGTTGAGCTTTGAGCAGCTTTTGGGCTTGTTCCATAAGGGGAAAAAGGTGAGTAAGGTGGTCCTCATGGCACAAATTACATGGGAACTTAACCTTATTCTTTTATTTTTTGCCCCGATCAGCATTGTTCACAGGATTCTGTTTGTTTTGGTTTCCCTCTCCTTTTTTTCCTCTCTTTTTCTTCCCACCGGGCTGCTGATTTCCCTTCTAAGAGGTTTGTGCAAAAAAAATTGCACTCTGGGGGGAGGGGGAATCCTTTGCTACCTCTGTCGTAGACTGCTTGATAGACAACTAATGAATTTGCTTATCCAAAGACTCTACGGTGGGAGAGTTAATGGACCCAACCACACCATCAGCATGGGGTCCAGGCTTAGGCTTCTCCGCATCGTGTGTAGTCCTCGGTGCCTCAAAGATAATCTCATACAAGATCCCAGATTGTGAATAAATCAAATCAAATTGCTAGGCCCTAAGAATGGCTTCTTCTTCATTTGTCACTCCTGAGGTGGATACATCCTTAGATATGTAGGGCAACAGGGATTTAAGGAACCACTCTAGAAGGAAATCAGGAGGGATAGTGGATTTTATAAGGCTCTTTCACCTCCTCCACTGTTGTATATGATCCGATATGTGGGTATCCTTGTTATTCCTAAAGGTAGATAACAATTCCATTCCAAAATCATATCGGACAAGAAGCTACAAGTGGCTAAGAAATGCACTAGCCAAGTCCCAGAAACTATTGAAAGCAACAGAAGGTAATTCAATATACCATTTTTCCATGGTACTTGTTAAGGTTCTCTAGAACAGCCTCAACCTAACTGGATCTTCATTCAGTGAATTCGAAGAACACCATAAATGGAATGTGGTGGCATGAGCTCCAGGATATTCACCAACTTTGCCATCGAATTTAGGGATGTATGATGGCAATTTGGTGGGAACAGGTGGCCACAAGGGGTCATGCCTCACCGGGTCATTCATCAACTTTGACAAATCTGGAAAGTTTAACATTGTGAGGAATGGAAGTTTGGGTCGAACTGGAGCACTAAATATGCTAGCCTAGGGATTAGAGGGACCTGCCCCCGAATGCCCATAGGTAAAGGTGGGGTTTCCCCTTGCCACCAGTTGAAAAGTGGGTAGATTACTTCAAAATGGATTCCATCTGTAAGCCACAGGATTGTGAGTGGGAGGTGTAGTATAAGAGGTTCGGGTTGTCCCAATTGAAACTGGGGTTTGAAAGACAGGAACCAATATCCCTCTGCTAAACAATGAAAAGGGAGAGCTTGTAAATGGGGCCGAAATAGTTTGAAAACTTTTCCCATAAGAGGTATTGTTCCCAAACTGCACTCCTACATATGAAGGGGATGGGCCTACGTATGGAGTGGATGGGGGAATGTTCCCCCCATTCCAAGGGAATCCTTGGATGAAAGCCGAGGATCCTACCAGACCGCTCTAGGTAGTATATGGAAAGGAAGAAGGAACAATAGGTATACTAGGAATCCCAATAACCATATCACCAGAAGTACCTGGTAGGTTTGAGTGACGGTGGTTGGACCACCCGGCTCGCTGGAGTCAAAGGTGTAGAAGGTGTACTAGATCTAGGGGCACTTACCGGGGAGGGTAGTACCCGTTCAACCAGAACGTTTGAGGCGAACACAAAAGAACTTTCTCCCATGGAAGACATAATCCTACCCACATGGACACCTAAAACAGGTGAATCAAAAGGTCTAACCTAAATGATCACAGGATCATTTAAATTAGTCAAGTGCGTGTTAAAATTTCTTGCCAAATCATCAGTATACAAGTCTTCTATCTCAACTGTATCAAGATTAAAATGGTTAGCTACAAGTTCTGGTTCACCTAGAACTTCACTTACTCCTACCGGTTCAAATGAACCATCTATGTCCAGTCTCTGCCTTTGGGGTGGAGTTGGAGGTTCCAATGTGATGAGAGGAGGAAGGTTTCGCAACCTTCTTTACCTATAACCAAAACGAAAAATACTTATGCAAAAGCAAAAAGCTTGAAAACTAAGACTATGGTATTGAGATTATATTTTAAAACAAAAATGAAAAATACTTATGCAAAAGCAAATGCAAAAGCTTGAAAATGTTTTTCTTTTCACTTTTTAAAAATGATCAAACTCTACTCTACACCTAAAATGCACTAAACTTGAGTAGACTTGGATCAAATCAACTGTATAAAATAAGCAAACTGAAGTAAACAGGTCAATAAAACCAGGAATCAACCAACAAGGGAAGACCAGGAACCCTAGCTTGGGTGTGTACAATGACAAGAAATCACTGTAAACTCACAAAGGTAAGTGACAAACCAACCATTATCAAAAGATAGACTGGAAAAATAATGCCCAAAATCCTGATCATTGATTCAGATAATGAAACTTCAACCTATAACCCAAATAGGCCAACCTACCTCAAAATACAAACAGAAGACGACCCAAACAAAAGAAACCCAAGGGCTTTACGAGAAAGCACAAGTGTGGTCACCAAGGTCTTCAGACTAACTGCACAGTATTCATAAAGAAAGCCAACTAACAAATAGGAATTACAAAAAGACAGGGACAAGCAAACCCTGGCCTAAAAATCCCTATTTCCAGGCTTGTACATGACTGTGTATAAGGGAAAATCGCATACTATACGCGACTGTCCAAGAGGGAAACCCACGTATGCAGGCCTCTGTACACGATTGTGTATGAGAGAAACCCACGTACAAGTACAAAAATTTTCTCAAAAAAAGAAAAATCCACAAGGCTTTCAAACACTATGGTAAGCATGAACCAGGATAAAATACCACACACGAACTTCAAGGAAAAGACTGGTCAGGGGTGACAGAAACAACATACAGTAGTATGGGCTCCCTAGTGGAGTTGACAGTTCTGTTGTACAAGAATAAACACCTTATAACTGAAGGTATGGGGTTACCAACATACTCATACAACTTGCAGGCAATCGACTCTAGAGTACAGAAAAGGAAATAAGAGGATAGAATAGACTCACCCGATACACGACGGTTGATCCTAGCTTTGTCCTCTTCCACTTTGCTTCTCCTCCAAATCCTTCAGGGATGCTTCTCCTTCACCTGTCAGGATAAAATCCTCCAAGTGCAAGATGATACATGTATATAAAATGGGTTAGATAAATCATATACAGAGTGCTTAATCATAAGTATTCATCAAACCATGATACATGAAAGACATTCAAAACACATATGGAAGAAGTATTCTTTTTATTAACAATAGTGAATGAGTTCATATTACAACCTAACGCTTGAGACAAGGACTCCTCTGCAACCAAAGGATTCTGAGTTCCACTGCTCCAAAGACTTCTAAATGGACACCACCAGCATAAATTTTCTCTCCAAGTATCCTTTTTTAATGCCCTCCCCAAGGCCTTTATTTATACTTAGTGAAATAAGGTAGTTTCGAGGGTTGAGGAGGTTGATACAGTTAAGATGGTTATAGTTAAGGGATTAAGAAATCTCAAATAATCATGATTTATTATTTTTAGTGTCAAAGAAAGGTGTACGCGGGTATTAATATTGGAAACCTGCATATGACATGCGATTTTCTCTAAGGGGAGCCCACGTACAGATCTATACGCAGGATGCAATAACAAATACTCGTGTACAACATGCGACATTCCATAATAAAAGGCATGTATGTATGAGAGCTGCATATAGGAAAAGGCACGTACAACACTTGACATATTCAAAGGTAAAAATAACCAGCTGGATGGATGATAAATGTAGTTCATAACATTCCCATCTATACTGTTTTAGGCAACCTTCAATCCATAAATGTCCTTTTGTGTTCCAACATAGGGAATGTCGGCACTCGGATGGAGAAGTGCCATTTAGGTAGATAACAACCACCTAGTGAACTTGGTGGATCTTGATCCACTTGTAGCTCTTGAGAATTTGTAGACACTTAGCCTGCTGGATAATATAGTTACAAAGAAGCCAAACTATCACCTATATGTTATTAACAAGTTGAAGACGCTGCAGTTGTTCGACTTCAGAAAAGTAAAGAAGAAGGTCAGTTAAAACATTGCTTTAGTTTTAAGGCTTGGATGAAAATAATGGACACTATGACTAATCGTTATGAATAAATTTTCTAGGATGCTATAAGGATTTAGACTATTTAGGTTCATTGTTTTGCTTGTTTGCATCTGATGACGGGTTTGGGATTTGAATTTTCTAAGCAATGTACGCTAGTATTAGCATATGGATATCTTCTTGGAGCAAGTCAATAATTAAGTATAACTGTAAATAAGACATTTTATTTGCAACATAAAAAGCTGTATTGGATCTTGCTACTAGTATAGTGTTGCTGATCCTTTTCAGCAAATCGTTGAAAATGGTGAAGTTCAGATGTAAATGTTTCAGTGTCAATTGCACATAGGAATATTCTATGGAAACAATGTGAAGAATATAATGGGGATTATTATTTGCTATAATGTTGAAATATGTTGGACTGTAGAGAATTAGTTTTGTTGGTTATTTCTCCTTTCAATAAAATTTTGAGGGAAATTAGTTATCTATTGTCTTTACTATGATTAACGAATGCTAGCCTGCTTTCCTGGATCTAAATTAATGGAGGCCTGATCCAAACAAGGAGTTATGTGAGATAGATTGACTGCAGCTACAAATCGATCATTTGTAGGCTTCAGACTATTGGTGCCAGATGCTTTCGACTTTTGGGCTGGTGGATCATTTGGAATTTCCAAGAATGGGTTGTTATGTATCAATAGCCAAGATTTACTTTTTTGGAACCAAAAACTAGTTACTATAGTCCGGTTATTTTCTTTAACTTCATTTGCTAACATCAAGGGTTTGTTAAGAATAGGATATGTTCGAAGTAGAAAAGAATTTTGCATCAAAGGAAGCTAAAGAGGAGGTTAGGAAGGAAACTGCAAAAACATTCACTCCTGGTGAAGTTCCGACACCACTAGAGACACCTATTGAAGATCAGGTGCCCAAACTTGTTGCTCCCACACTAGAACAAATCTTAGCCATAAAGGTGCATTTCATGCCCTTCACTTGAGCTTGTACTATGGTTCTGTTTTGTTTTTTAGTTTTTTTATTGTTTTCAGATAGGGTATTTAATTAATTTGGAATCTATTTGGGCATTCTTCATGCTGCCATATTGGAAGGGCCATTTCTAGGGTGTTGGGGCTATGCTTATTGTCATGGCCAATTTCTTTTGAGTAGGAATTGTGATTGCATTGATCAAATTATACTTTTGCATCAAGGTCTCCAATTCTGCTTGTGCAAGTTTCTGCTTTTGTAATATAATTTTGGTTTCATGTTTTAATTTTCTCTAGTGACATGTAGAAAATTGATTGAAAAGTGTCTTAGTCGCTGTCATGCTTTTGAAATCCTGTGGCATGTGTTACTGATGTATCTGCTATGGATTCTTTCAATTTGTATTTGGATCTGCAATAGTTTTCTTTCAATGTTTTTTTTTTCTTAAGCTCGTGGACTGTGGAAATCATGAGATTAGTTTACTCTATTTGGGCTTAGAATATTGATTTATAGTGTGTTATACTGTGTTTGAATAGCAGTGAAAATTTCCAAATAAAATAAGGTGGTCTAGGTTATTGATGAGTGTATTTGCAGGATGCAATTGCCAACTCTCAAACTCTTGAAAAAGTTGTTAGACTTGAAAAGGTACTTTGTTTACATCCTACTTTTGGAATAGTTGAGTTTTCTTAATAGCATCACAAACAATATTTTTTTATTTAATGGTAAAATTGTTAGGAGTTTACTATCATTGAAGAGTAATTGTCTTTGCACAATATATCTGTGACTATCAGTATACTCCTACAATAACTTATAAGTATTGTAGGACATCTCATTTTCTTTTTTTATACAAATATTTGCGTATTTCATTTCTATATTGCACTTGCTTCTTTATTACATGGAATTTGTCATGTACAGGCATTAAAGTTTGTTCAGTTACCTGCGGATCTGAATATCCCTAGTGATGATGTGAAAATGGATCCTGCCAAAAATAAACTTGCTGAAGAAATGAGCACAGAGAATCAGAATACTACTTTTGAGAAGATAAATGGAGATAATGAGAATGTCGTTGATGCTACTATGAAGACATTTGAGAGTACTGTGAATCCAATGGAGATCACTGAGAATCCAATGGAAAGTGCTGAGAACCCAATGGAAAGTATTGGGAACCCAGTGGAAAGTGCTGAGAAACTGCTGGAAAGTGCCGAGAACCCAGTGGAAAGTGCTGCAAAACCAATGGAAAGTGCTGAGAACCCTGTGGAAAGTGCTGAGACGCAAACATAGGAGACCAGGGTTACTTCAATGGAAGAGGTATCACTGATAAGCCATTTTTTTCCTTTCCTTTCATTTCCTTTTCTTCTTTTCTTTGTATGGAGGTATGCATAAAAAATTATTGAACCCCTCATTTATTTATCATTAATAGGGATTGTTGATCTATTCCATATTGATTACTTTACAAAGTGATTCATTTGCATTTCTTTGTTGAAGTCTTTCTATTGTTGTTGGTAAGTGGTGTAGACAAAGATAACAGAATCATGATTGAGAGTTCAATTTTTTCTTAAAGATAAATTTAAGGAAAAATATTTGTTCTAATGGTACACAGGAAAAGCTAGGGTGTTCGTAGTTCCACTATTTAGATATGCAGCAATATATCTACCAATTTGTTGGTAACATCAAGCAACCAATATCATTATTCTTTGCACCAATATATATATATAAATCTAGGGCATTTTGATTATTTTGTCAGTTTCTTAGTTCCACTATTTACATATGCAGCAATCTATCTACCAATTTGTTGGTAACATCAAGCAACTAATATCCTTATTTTTTTCACTACTCTCTCTCTTTGTGTGTGTGTGTATATATATATATATATATATATATATAACCTAAGGAAAACCTTGGGGGATGACCCTTATATTCCCTAGAATATCCAGATGGAGTGAAGTTCAACTGCCAAGCACAATAATGTTGGATTTTTAGTACCTTAGAAAGTGTATGTCGGAATGACATTATTGGCCACACCAAGTGGAGGTAACATGTACAGGTCTGTACAACAGCAAGGAAACCCTCCTCGAGCAGAGTTATGTATAGCAGCAAGGCAACCCTCCTTGAGCAGAGTTATGTACAGCAGCAAGGCAACCCTCCTTGAGCAGAGTTATGTACCACTAGTAGAAAATGAGAAATTAATGACTAAAAAAATGACTAAAATCAGGCTATAAACGACTATTTTTGAGTCGGTGACTAATAGTAGCAAATTACCACTATCTTATAGCTAGTCGTATTTCACTAGTCATTAATAGCTTGACTTAGTAGTCATTGATTTAGTCATTGATTTGGTCATTGATAGACAATGATTTAGTCATTGATAGACAATGCTTTAGTCATTCATAGTCAATGATTTAGTCATTGTTTTAGTCATTCATAGTTAATGATTTAGTCATTGATTTAGTCACAGAGTTAGTCATTGATTTAGTCACTGAGTTAATCATTGATTTAGTCGCCGATTTAGTCACTGATTGCAACCATTAATGACCAAATATACGACTAAATAAACTACTAGATGTTAACATATTAATTACTAAGCTAAATACGACTAAGATACAATAAATTAGCTACTAATAGTCGTATATATGTGAATTTAGTCATTTTTGTAGTCACAAATTTATAATAGGGCATAGAGGAATCGAACCACCAACCTCCTGCCTATAATTAGGCAGGCACTCTACCATTGAGCTAGAACCCTTTAAGAATTTTTTATTGCTTGACAATGATGATATTCAAATAAATTTATGATAGATATCAATCTACAAAGTACATAATTATTACTATTACAACTTACTAGTAACTAGTATTTATGAAAGTAGTCATTCACGCAGTGGAGAATTGTAAATAAGAAGGGGTTGCGTTGGATGATTTTGCAAATCTCGACATTTCGATCCCTACTATGGGAAGGGTAAGGAAGCTGTTGTGTCCCCATTACACCAATCACAGTAGGCACATCTCGCTCCAAAGAAAACTACACTTGGGCTTCATGTGAATCCCTTGGTGCAAATGACATGGTCAAAGCATTTCTCTTCAAAATTTATGCACCCCAGCTTGCCACCTAACAATGCCATAAGGATTTCAGATAAGGGCATATCCTCAAACTCCATAAATCATTACAAAACCAAAATACAGGACTTATCACCAAACTTTGCCACCCTTGCATATATATAGTTGTCACTAATAATCTTAACCAGATCAGGGAGATGTTTCATAATTAATATTCACCATTATCCTTTGTAAAATTGCTAGAGAAGCCAAGTTTGTTCACCTGCTATCTTGTTTCTCAAATTCCATTCGTTTTAGCTCGAAACTTGAGGTAGACTTGATTTATGTTCATAACTCACCTATTGACATAATTATGTCTACAATATTTAATATTTGTATTTTTGTTTTTTATTGTAGGATATTTATTAGTTAAAATGTCAAAAGCACAAGGAATAGGGAAGCTACCTTAAAATGGGAAGTTGAAGAAAGTCCCTACCCTTGGAAAGATGCAAATCCAATGTTGATCATGGATACAAATCATTTAATTGGATTCCAAGATGACCTTGAGTGCCCAAATACATGTATAGAATGTTCATCAATGAAGACTTCCATGAGTACCATGATGACTTAGAGGTTTTTTGAAATATCAGAAAGCACATCCTTTACTTGATTGCCGCCAAACCAATAATATTACCATATAACGATGTTGTCAAATCGATATTCAGACACATTAATCTTGGAATGAGATCAGTCATAAGTGAAGGTAGGGTTTCCATAGCTTATTTACAACCCTATTCATTCAAAATAATGTTCAAGCTGAAGAAAATTCAAGTGCTATTGAACAAAACATTTTTGGATGAGTACAGAGCCAAGGAATTCAATCTAGTAAAAAAATTGAAAGATTGGTGGACTGAATATAAGGCCTTCTTAGAAAAGAATAATTGGATGTATTCTACACAATACTTGAGATACCCTTATCGGTTTATGAAAACAATGATTTTTATGTTATATGGCAAGGAGGGATCCTCTCATTTTAAAATAGAATGGAATCTATTGGCGCATCGTGTAGTAGACACATGGCATGATTTCAATTGGGTGAGCATCTTGTCTGTTAATCTACTGTACTTCACTAGGGCCATTAAAAAGGTATAAGGATACAAAAACTAGAGTTTTTACATGTTATATTACATATTAGATGTAGTTTGTTCCTATAATCCTTTTCCCAAAATGGGATGAGAGTGGAAACCTAATCTTCTACCTATGCATGTATATTGTTGTGAATTGTGGTCTTCCAACTATAGGTTATATTTCTATAACAAAAATTAAAGCCTTGCAAAAATTAAAAGAGAAATGAAGGGTAACCATACCAGTCATGATAAATTCCAATCAGGCCTCTTTCATATATCACACCAAGTGTATTCTTTTTTGCAATGGTTGGGACAACATTCATAACCCAAACTTTGTCGGATGTAAGTGCTGCTGCAAAGCCACCAAGACCTGCATTCATGTCCATAACATTGTAATATCTACTCTCCCCAATATAATACCTGCATTCATGTCCATAACATTGCGATATCTACTATCCCCAATATATTTGTTCATTCTTTTGTAGCCTTTCACGTGCTTTCTCCACAACTGTGTATCAGCATTATATGTCTCAGCAGTAACACCTGATAATGAACCACTAAGAACTCTAGGAGGAACAACATTCATGCACTTTGGGAACTTCTCCAAAATCCCTCCAGACACATCATTAGCATCACTGACTTTAGGCATTTGCGTAGTGCATCTTTGCATTCTCTTATGCCTGGGGGGTCAGCAGATTTTATAGACATTATCAGATAAGCACAAAATTTCAATAATCTGAGTAATACTAGGCCATCTGAGTAAAACTAGGGCACTGTCAAAGCAAACTCTTCTTGTACTGTAATGAAATATGAAGCCAATTATGCAAACATGCTTGAAATTTTTTAAGATTTAGACAATTAAACTTAAACCTGTCTGCAACACAAGATGAATTCATGCATGGCCATTAAAATGTAAAAGCAGATAGGAAAATTCAAAACTCACATAAAAATGATGAAATCAAAATGTATCTCTGACTTGTATTCAGGATATAAAGTTGATTCAGGATATAAAGTTGATAATCCCTTGAATCTTGTAGCATTCACAATTAAAATCACAAATTATAATAGGTCAACGGCCATTCTATCAATTGTTACAAAGCAATTCTCCAGATTTCTACATGTCAAAAAATTATGACAAACAAACAGACCATGTACTTCAGCTTAATAGCAGTGCAAGTTTAAATTTTTCATAGTCAGCCACACTGACATTTTAGTTCAAAGGAATCCTACAACCACAATGCACTTTGTAACATATCCATTGCAAGATTGATATCCAATTTATAATTTGGCATGATATTAGTCTTCTAAAGGAAAAAAAGCCAATAGAAGAATACTTACAAGTATAGGTCACCACTACATTTTGACCAAAAATCCGACGACCGTATTGTCGGATTTTCGACACTTCCCTATCGCATGTATGACAGTATGATTTTTTTTAAGCGTCGGTGGATTTTCATCGGTTATCCGACATCTTTCCAATCCGTCGGTTAAGAGACAGCTCAGTCTACCGTCGGTTAAATGTAAATCATCGGTTATCTGACATCTAATTCATATTAAACTTTAAACACGTGTTGCTTGTAAATGTCGGTTAAGCGATGGTGGAGAAAATGTAAGCATCGGTTCACCAAAGAAACTCATCTATTAACCGACGGATTATGAAAACTTAAGCATTGGTTAAGCGACGGTGTGGAAAATGTAAGCGTAGGTTAAGCGACAGAGGGGGCGTCGGTTAAGCGATGGTATTGAATTTAAAAAAAAAAATCACCTACAGGCCGTCACTTAACCGACGGCTATAAGTGTTTAAAAAAAAAATACAAATGCTAGATTACTGGAGACACACCTTGATGTTTGTATAGAAGCAAGTTCTTCTACCTTTCCTGAATGTGTGTAGAAGTGAGTGAAGTTGAGGTGGGGTATAGAGAATGAATTTGAGCAACAATGTAATGGGAAAATAATGAAATTAGATTCCAAATGCTTGAAAGACAGAGAATATTCAAGCATGAACAAGTTAAGAAAATGAAAAATCCACCAAGTGGTTAAAAGAAAGAAAAGCATAGTTATAGTTTGTTGGGACTAATAAACTATGTTCTACCAACTAATCTTCCACATGCTCAATGTCAATTTTCCTTTCTCATGAACTTTCTCAAAACCCAAGGAAATTTCATCATAACGTACAAAAACTCAAAAGAGTTAAATTTGAAAAGATTTGCATTTCATTGCAGAGTTGTTGAAAACCTTTTCAATTGCAAAGCCTCTGTGTGGTACAAGAAAATATAGTTGTCATACATTGTTCCAAACGTCTCCTTTAAGGAAACACAAATCTCTATTTCTCTTCATGATAAGGAATGAACTAACAGCTTCTCTCCAATTTCACACTAACAACACTGCTTACTTCTTTCTAGGAAAACCAACATGAAATTACAATCGACATTTATACAAACAATTCTAAAAGAATGAAGAAATATTCAGAACTCACTTAAAATTAAATATATGTAAGCATCTAGAAATGACGATGAATTCATCATTATCCAAAAAAATGTGTTCAGTACCGTGTAATCATCTGAACAAGTTGCGATCTTGCAAAAATCAGTAGGACACCTGCAAACAGCAGTTACCAATATAAGAAACTACAAAAGAGGATAGAAAATTGTTGTTGATTAAGTCTACAACAATCTTAATCCTTACGTGCAGTGAAACTATCTTGAAACTTCTCAAAAAGAAATCATTTTAGATTTTAAGCAAACAAGATTGTGCAGATCTTGTATTACCAGTCCACAGCAGTCACCTCTCCTCGATGCCCCTTGAGCATTACAGGATCTGCTTCTGGCCTGTCAGCCTGAAAATCATGATGTTATTGTTGAAGAAATCACTCTCACTGTATAGAACCAGAACAATATGATGAGAACTCAAGCATATGGATCGACAATTTGAAAACAAACCTACCATATGAAGGCATTCTCGTCACTAGAACCACTCAGTATATGAGTCCCACCAGGACTAAAAGAATCCTACGACAATAATATATTGTTACAATTGTCAGCATTTGACATCAATTGCAAATCACCAACACTAAGATCTTTGAAAATGAAGTGGAATGCTGGAAACACTGGAAAAGTGTGCTTGTATCTTATATTTTTTAAAGAATCATCATTGGAAAATTAGCAAGAGAATGTTAGCATCAAAAATCACCCGTTGGAAAGCCAAATACAGTTAAGATTTCAAGGCTGACCCTTCTTGTGGCATAATCAAATAACCATGTGATCTTTCTACTTGGTGCAAGGGGAAGTATATGAATAAGTGAACCATGCCTCCTAATCTTTTGAAAGGTTTTTCAATCCAACTAGTTTTGTTAAGGTGGGAAAGCTCAGGGATCAAGAATAACTACAAGCTTATTAGACGCACATTTTCAACATAGCTCATCAGGTCCACACTGGCCACTTACCAATTTTCAAACATCAGTCTAGATGAGAAAGGAATTGGATGGGCACCAAAAATAGCAACATAAACATCCACACCAAAAATAGCAAGTCACATAAACCCAGTGAAAAGGTGGAACCTCACAAGTTATCATCTTCACATTGCATCTTTTGGAGAAAAACGACCTCAAGTAGTGATCCAAAATCCAAATAAATTCTGAGAGATATCAAAAGAAAAGAAAGAACAGCTACAAATGCAGTAATATCAATATATTCAAAGCAGGCACTAGTATAAAATGAGAAATTAGTGACTAAAAAAATGACTAAAATCAGGCTATAAACGACTATTTTTGGAGTCGGTGACTAATAGTAGCAATTTTCCACTATCTTATAGCTAGTCATATTTCACTAGTCATTAATAGCTTGACTTAGTAGTCATTGATTTAGTCATTGATAGACAATGATTTAGTAATTGATAGTCAATGATTTAGCCATTGATTTAGTCATTGTTTTAGTCATTGATAGTTAATGATTTAGTCATTGATTTAGTCACTGAGTTAGTCATTAATTTAGTCGTTGATTTAGTCACTGATTTAGTCACTGATTGAAACCATTAATGACCAAATATATGACTAAATAAACTACTAGATGTTAACATATTAATGATTATGCTAAATACGACTAAGATACGGGAAATTAGCTACTAATAGTCATATATATGTGAATTTAGTCATTTTTGTAGTCACAAATTTATGATAGGGCACGGAGGAATTGAACCACCAACTTCTTGCCTATAGTTAGGCAGGCGCTCTACCATTGAGATAGCACCCTTTAAGAAGTTGTTATTGCTTTACAGTGATGATATTCAAACAAATTTATGATATATATCAATCTACAAACTACATAATTGTTACTATTACAACTTACCAATAATTAGTATTTATGATAAACTAATTCCTGAGAGCTATGTACAATTTTCCCTGTAACTAAAGCTAATAAAAATACTACAAATACTCTTACCAAAGATATTTAGTGATGAGTACCTATTCCCATTCTTCTTCACTATCATTCTCATAGTCCAAAGAAGAGTCATTCCTGAAAGGATTTCAAAGCCCAATGCCATCACTGCATCAAAAACAGAGAGTCAGAAACAAAAAAATCCCTCTTGTCTACTGCAATATTAAGAATCCATGAGCTTCAAGGTGTTTCAGATGTTCCTCATCATGGGCTATCAAAATTAAAACACAACTTGTTGCTTTGATAATTAATAAACTTAAAATTATGCAAAGTATATTCACCTTTTCTTTGAGAAGGTTCCATAATAAGCAGGTCTATGGTTGTGGTCAAACTGCAAAAGGTTTCTTCTCTTATTATGAAGCCTATTTTAGCTTTAAATCAAGTGATAAACATTCTAAGAGACATGCATATTGAGAAACTTATTGCTAATGGAGACTCGACGATTATCATTGGCAAAATTAGAGACTCGACTCCCTATGCACTGTAATGTCTTGCAAAAATGATCTCTAGACCTAGAATTCAAAGAATTGCAAGTATTTTGACTTGGGGAATTGCAAGTATTGCAATTATTTAGCATTGAATCATTTAGTGTTTCAAAGGTACCATTTTGTATGGTGGATTTATGCTTTGTGAATCATTATTCCTTGGCTATAAGGGCACCTAATAGTGGATTCAATAATTAAAGAGTCATGTTGCAAATATAAAGAGAAATACCCTGCTCTTACAACATTGCGTCTTTAGAGAAACCTTTAAAGGGTTGTATATTTGGCTTCTAGGTGATGATACCAATTATTTGAAAGGAAGGACAACTAGTTAAGCATGAATTAAACTTGAAAAACTTGCAAACTATTAGGTATAACAAAATATATATCAGCTCTATGTTGAGATGTATAGAATCTCAAACAGCTTCCATGATGATTGGACAACAGTTCACAGAGAGAAATAACCATTGATAAGAACTGAACTTTCCTTAGAATGTATGGTCACCTAAAATAAGACTACACTAAAATTTAGATTCTAGTAAGCTTTTGAGATTGACTAAACCTATCGAAAAGGTTGGAGAGACTGGTATTCTACGGTGTTCTTATAATGCACAGTTGCATAAAAAATATTCTTATCAAGATTTATGACTTTCAAAATGAAGGACTTTACTTGACCATGAAATGCACATTTATGATGAAGCAAAGGATAGAAAAAACCATGATGAGGCTCATATTCCCCATTTGAACTACCTACAAGAAACTATTTCTTTGTAAGGGTAATAAAGCATGTCTCCATCCTACTCGAGTGGAATGTGAAAGTGCCCTACCCTGATTATCTAATTATGAATTAGTTTTACATTCCAATTCCCTTCAGTCCCTATGGCATGTTTACGCCTTCCACTCTAACTCCCCACATGGGATGCATTACTTCTTCGATGGAATATAAGAGCCTCACTAAGAATTGGGTCTCATATTTTGGTGTGGAGTTATATTTACAAGTACAAAGTTCAAGGTTCATGAAGAATTATTCAAAACCTAGCATTAGTACAACATTATAACATAGGGTATGTTTCTGCGGGAGGATAGAGGCAGGGCAGAGCAGATGGTAAGAGAAAGAGAGGGTCTGACCTAGCTAATTTAAAGAAATTAATCCATAAATTAATACAACCACTTGTGTGGAATGATAACTTCAGCTCTATGGTCACCTTTGTCATATAGATATTAAGTGTGACACAAAGCCTAAAGCTGGGAGGATCGTCTTTTGTTTGTAGCCCATTGAAGGATTATTTTGTTAGAGAGATAAGTGGTATGAATATGTGATAAAGTGCCACGTTCTATATGTTTATGTTTTTCATTTATTTGCTTCTCAGTTTAGTTATAAATGCATGAATTCAATGTATATAATTATGGATAATTAATGTCAGGACTGCATACATGGCTATGGATGTAAATTGAATAACTGGAACGCTGTAGTTTGCTTCCACTATTAAATTTTGTGGCTAGCCAATAAAATTTGAATCATTAGAGTCTTTTTTTCTGACTTGTTATTGCGCTTACATAGGTGTTGGCACTGTTGGGTCATTTCTTTTTTGATCTTTTAGGACATCTTAAATTTGTGAAGAGATGAAATTACTTGTTGATAAGTACTTATTGAATAAAATTGTTTTCAATGGTTGTAATTTCTTTCTAGGTTAAACTGACCTTCTAAAGAATCAAGTAATTTGCTTCGACCTAAACGATTTTCAAGCATATTGCCTAAAGGATTGTTTCCTAAGAGGAGGAAGTTTTCACACTAGGATCTTAGATAAATCCTTGTTTTTGTTATGAACCACCTTGGATCATATCAATTTCCTACCCGCAATGTGTTTCTATTGTCATATCTAACTAAATATTCATCCTTTAATTCATTTTGAGAGTCAACAACATGCATGACAAAGGATACATTGCAGTTATCACATTCTGATTCAGCATCAATTCTTAGATTTTCAGAATTATGCCTCATTCGTAATTTTGCATTTTCATGTTCTAAACAAGCACAACGCTCTTTTAATGTATGTACTTCATTTGATAATTTCAAACAATGAGCCTTCTCCTTCATCAGGTTTAGTTCAGGCTCTTCAGCATGCTCTTCCATCATCTGGTATATAAACACAAGCACAATATTGAAAAAAACATCAAATCTGAAATCCAAAACATAATGTGATGCAAAATTCAAAAGGGTTTTCATTTTGAACATTACCCACTGATATGATCTAAATTATTAAACCGTGTACAAAATAAACTTTTAGAAAGGATTTCAGCATGAATTTCTAGGTCTAGAATATGGGAAGCCACTATTACATATTATGTAAGTCTTTTCCTGTAGACTAAACCATGCTAAGTTATAAGTGATATCTTATCAACTCACAGACCATTCATAATACTCTAGATTCTATACAAAATAATGAAACCAGATCAATGATGGCAAACTAGTCCAGACTTATTCTACTATACAGGTAAAAGACTAGGACACACGTTAATCTCCATTATGAAAAATTATAAGGTCACTATTTCAAGATGTTAAAATCATAAATTCAGCTTCCTAACAGTATCCACAAGTTTGCATATAATCCAATAGAATTAATCAAGAATTTTTATAAAATATATCACTTCCTAAAAGACATTGATGAAATACATTTCAAAGGACAATAAAGTTAAATAGTACACTGCCTTGACTACAAAAACAAACATGAAACCCAAGTCAGAGCAAACACAACAAAACCAACTATGCATCAAAAGCCACTGGCAAGTCTAAACAACAATAACAGAGATAGTAAAAAAGGGATCTAAAAGTGTACCTTGACTTCCACTCCATAGTCCTTCAGCACAATGGCTAATGCTTCTTTATATATTGCCATATGTCGTTCATGGCTTTCAAGCTCTTTCTAATTTAATGCATATTCAATCTCAATGGTTATCCTCTCTTTGAGTTCCTCTTCAGTGAACACTAAAAATGAAGAAGAATCCCTATGAATTGATTTCTCTTCCACTTTACCAGGAACAATCTTAGATGAAAGGATACCAGATGAACTCCTATCCTTATCCAAAGCTAAGTCCATAAAAAGGCCTCATTAGAAGCCACAAAATAGGTAACTAGCAATGAAAAATTGTCTAAGAAAGAAACTGTTAAATTTTCTAATTGACAACTTAGTTGCACTTCAAAGAAATTAATTATAAGTAAGCAAAGCCTCACCAATGGAATTTTCACTCTTTACTTTCTCATCCTTTTCTGTCCTGCTGAGCAAACTTTGGGCATTGAAATGTTCCTTACTACAGCCATACTGCAAGAAGTTGAACACAATAGTGGGACACAAATCACACTAAAGCTAGAAACATGAAGAAAATTTCAATAAAATAATATTATTTGCACAAATGACCAAGAAATAGGTCAATGGGACTAGAAAGTGCAATCAATCAACCATGGAACCCACAAAGTGCTTTCATGAAAAATCAATAATATTTCATTTTGAATCATAGATATTAAAAATATGATTTTCTTGACTGAATTACTAGTATCACACATTGTTTAACACAAATGTATGCACATCTCGAAATTTTGATTCACATTCACAAATATGTGTAAGGCTTAAGTATGATCCCTCTAGTCTTGTGCATTAAGATGTGCATATAAATGCAAGAAACAAATAAGAGGTCCATTTAAGAATAAGAGAAACAACATTTTCCATTTGGTTCAATCTTTTTGTCCATGCGTGTGAATTTAGAACCTGCCATGTTGCATTAAGTTCTCAGAGACAATGTAATTAATTTGTAGAGACAGTATCTCTATAATAATAAAAAATGGCAAGCACACCATACAATGGCAGAAAGTTATTTGTAGTACTCATGCATGCATTGTTCCATGTAGACCCATAGTGTTGATATATATAAAACTTGATAAGTAGAGACAATTTTAATGAAAAAATATATATTCATAAACAATAATTTTCATGCCCATTCCCCATTACATGAAATGGCTAGATGAGAGAAGGATGTGATCCATCAATTTTTCCAAAAGAATTTTGGGTAAAACAATAAGAAAAGGTTACCAAAAATGATCTATTAAGCATTTAAAATGAATGGGAATAAAATACGTCTATTTATTAGGAATATGTATGAATCCAACACTCATGTACAAAATCAGACACCTCATAGTCCTAAAATATTAAGTATTAAGAGTGTTATATCTACAAGTACTATTGTCTCAAAAGAAGGGAAAAATGAATAGAAAAATCAATTGGGAGTTTTGCAATGAAACCACATGATAAGAATGGTTTAGAATAATAGGTTCGGATCAAATCAAAAGAGTTGAACAATGGCATAATCCATGCACTAATGTCAATGGAAGTAGTAATCTTGATTATTTTATTAATTGAAAAATATCAATGTTTACAAATATTAAATATCACCATGGTATATCTACTTCCTGGTCTAATAAAGCATAGTGAAAAAAATTATCTATGCAAAGCATCAAAACAAATATAAGCTCAAGTTCTGAACATTCCAAAGGTTAAAACCAGGTCATTACAAGATGACAATATTTATGACATGTTGAAATAAAATGGAAACACAAGTACAAAAAGAAAAGAAAATGCTTTTACCCATTTCTACATTCACTCAATCGTACCTACTTATATTTTAATAGATAGAGATGTTGTATCTCTAGATTATGATTTATCTATAGACTAATCTATAATGGAGCATTCAAAACTCCTTATGTATTGGGCCAATGGCAAGTGTCAAATTGAGAATTTGTGCTAATTCAAATTAAGAATAGAGTTATTGAAATAAAGAAGAAATTTTTGAAACCACGTTCTCACACATTAACAAAGAAGTCAACTATGAAGCCAACATGTTATCAAAAGAAACCTTAACTTTGCAGTTTGCAATAATGTTTTCTGAGTAGGAATATATGGGTAGTGGACTCCATCCATAGAAAAAAGAAAAGGTCATTATATTGATATGCTCTATACATTTAAAAAATAGATGTTGTTAAGAATTGTCTTGCCCTTGTCCCCCGTGTGCATTTTTAGTCAATGGGATATGTTTGAAAGTCATGGAGGAAATTCATTCAGACCACGAAATCTATATAGTAAGAAGGCATCTTGGTACAATGGAAGAATGAATTTATCTACTAACTACATATTCAGAGGGTAAAGGAACCCATTGACATGTTATAAATCACATACATGTCCAATGGCAAACTCTTCCTCCTATGCCTGGTCTAGCTAAAGCAACAATCAGGTTTTTGTTGTGATTGATGGAAAATTTATGGTCATGGCAGATTTGGTTGAAGATGATGATAGAACTTCTAGACCTTCAACATATGTATACAAATATGACTTGGCTTTAAACAGGTTCACTCTCATTACTTTCTAAATTGAATATGAAACTAAATGAATTGTTTTTAAAACCCAAGAGAATAGTGTGCCTAGTTTCTCAATACCTAACCATGCATTTCCTATTCTCTACTTATGTTCATTATAGGCCTTTAATAGGGATTTTCCATTACATCCTAGTCAAACCATGGGGACAGTTTCTTCATTTTTGCATATAGTTTGTATTCATGTACACTAAATAATGAATTACGTTATCTATCATCATTTTTTCATCAAACACTCATTCGTTGAACAGGAAGCCCATATTGTGCTATGAGTCTATGTCCAAATCACCTATATCTTCCCAGAAGAGTCACACAAAACAACCTTTTTGGAAACCCTAAACAATTTTGTTAGGATATAGTGTTAAAACCTGAAACTTCATTATCTGATCTGACTTCATGGTGCTTATTGCAGATGGAGCATGCTTGCAAAGATGAAGGTGGCATGCTATAAATTTGATTGTGCAATGATTGATGGAATTGTCTATGCAACTAGTGGGAATGGAACATCTGGAGAGAATTTTTCAAGTGTTAGAAGTGTTTAACACATGAATCCTCTTCTCCGTGAGACACTTCCTTGTGCTTTGTATAATGAATGGGCCAATCTGCTGAACTACTTAGTTATGAGGCCAGTTCTCTATTGTCTGGTGATGAGTCAATCTTCTAACAATTAGAAGAACTAGGATCTCTTTAAGATAACCCTGATCCACTCTTTGAAACTTTTTGGAAGCCAATTTGGCTATCCATTTTGACTGGTCTAGAAAAAAAAGAGCCATCACTGCTTCATTCTGAGCATGGTTTAACTTGAACCAAAAAGTGTATTGGTGCAATAATTTGCATTGATGGATTGTATGAAAATAGCCTCTGAAATAGGCTCACAATGTTTCTTGATATAAAGGAAAAATTTAACACAAACATGCAATTATATTGGCACATAAAATTTAAAGCGAATTAAATCTATGGCATTGAAAAATATGCATATAATAGTAATAAGGGAAGAAATTTTAACTACAATGAACTCATAACCTATGAAAAAAATGCAGTGGATTCCTAATAAAACCTTTGGGCATAGGAAAAACTACCAAATAAACCAAAAATACACAAGTGGGTTTACCTTTTAAGATGAGAAATACCTGTGATTGAAAAATACATAGGTCAATTCCCAACATGTGCTTACATGTGCTAGAAACTGGGTCTTCTTTGAACAAGATGCAATCCATGCATGTGGATTGATATTCATCTATCCATAGCTTGCTACCTCAAAATAACTATGCATATTTCTTTTGTTCTAGTTGAACAGGAACAATGGTATGTTAGGTGAAATATTTTGCACATATGTAAAGTGAGGTGCAAGAAAACCTGCTACCCTTCCACATTTTAGAAAAAATCATTTTGATACCAAGATAATACCAATTATTCCAATTCAAATCACAAGGGGTCTCTATAAAACTCGATCTCTATCAAAAGATACCCATAATCAATAGCTTAAAGGAAAGATGAAAGGGGGACACAATACCAATATCAATTGATTCTCATCAACTAATATCCATTTCCTCCAGAATCCATACATCGGACAAAAAAGAAATTGAGGAAAAATTCAAATATCAACTGACTGATTTTCATAATCGATAACCTAAAAATAATAACATTAAGGTCAAAAGAAAATACGAATTGAGTGACACATTCATTGAATGTTTTATGATAGCAACCAAAAATAACACCAACAACATCAGATTTCTTCATACCTATGAACTTTCCACCATCACCCCTGAAATTTGGACCACCACCCAATGTAGGTTGTGAATTTGCTTCTCCTCACTTGTCGTTATTATTAAAAGTGAAGTTCTATGTTCTCCTTCCTCCTCCCATCTTCCTCCTAAATACCCCACTCATAATTCATACTCGTAACAATTCATACTCATAATTGAGATTCACAGTATACGTACCTTCATATATTCTAATCAAAAGTCTATTATGTTGATTTCACCTCGGTCTCCATGCTTCATATCATATCTTATAAGCATAAAAATCTAATAATAAAAGTTTAACTAGCAGCAATAAAGTCTAACTGGCAGCATTATTATATGAAGTTGGAGTGACAACAATTGATATGTTCTTGAATTGGTTTTAAAATGCAGAAACTACTTGTTGAAGATATCACCAAAGATTTCATTGCTGCATAGTGTGTCCTTTGTACCCACAAGGAATTCTCAATTAATATGTTTGGGTCGAGGATGCGTTTCCAGCATCTCGAGGACTTGGGGACTCCTGGGAGAAACATTCCGTCCCCAACCATGCCCATGGGAATTTTTTTTAATGTTTTCCCATTATTTTCACATTTTACAATTCCTACTTGGTACTACTTAGAAAATAAACTGATATATTTAGTATTTACATTGCACAAACATTAATATACATCAAATGAATCATTATTTTTTATATTTTATTTTATTTTCATAATTTTAGAGGCATCTCCACGTCCCCCAAATATCCCTAAATTTGGGGGTGGTCTTCATGCATCCCGTCCCAAATGTGCTTTTCCCAGCTCCCGCGTCCCCCCGTCCGGAAAACTTGGGTGAACATTGGTTTTATTATGATAGTGATTAGGAAATGTAATCTAATTTATTTTGTTGTCTTGACCTCTATTTACATGTTAATCATCTAGCAATCTAATTTTAAAGTACTTCTATAAGAAATCATTCATATTGTCTCCATGCTAGTTGAATCAAGAGATGTCCATGCTTCAGAATCTTTGAGGCAATTACTTTTATGAGTTCCGTATATATAACATCATTTCCTTGGAGTCTGGATTTACCATATATTTTCTTCTATTCAAGTGGAGGTGAATTTTTAAGAATTTCATTCTCAGAATCTATAAATGATTATCTATAACACATTTGACAGGATCTAATTTTGCATAAGGAAATGTGTTATCGGTGAGGGGTATAGACAATGACATTTGTTCTGATACATGACCATGCCTAGAAATTTATGGACTATTTTTGTTAGAACTGAGTTATTTAAATAAACAAAATAAGTTTAAGATACAAATATTTAGCTATGTAAATCAGTTATGTCATATTTTGTGTATGACACACATTAATATGTCTTCCTAGACTCGTAACACTCTGACTAAGATCACATATGTGTATTTCAATTTGTAGTGGATGGCTAAAAACATGAATCACAAATATGAAAGAGCATTCATAGCACAACCCAATGGTATGCCAGATACTTATGTGAATTATTATAATGTTATAATGGCTAATGGACATGCAAAATTGAATTGTATTATTAAGCTTGCAAATTGTTTTCAGGCTTCAGTAAAAATTCATTTGGACAGGGAGAGAATATGAAATCATTTGCATCTTCTGCAAAGATGGTTTGTCTAGATTTATTTTTAATGTTTATCTAT
This sequence comes from Pseudotsuga menziesii, assembly GCA_001517045.1. Classification (NCBI taxonomy): domain Eukaryota; kingdom Viridiplantae; phylum Streptophyta; class Pinopsida; order Pinales; family Pinaceae; genus Pseudotsuga; species Pseudotsuga menziesii. The sequence continues at coordinate 86,152 of LPNX010158199.1, read as the reverse complement.
GATCCAAGGAAAAATCCCAGTGTGCGTAGTTTTCTTGGATTGGAGTACATATGTGCAATGTATTGAATTTAGTACTTTTGCATGCTTTTAATAATACTTTCTATGTGAGATATAATGGATATTCTATACTATGAACTGTTCTCTATTTTCTAATGTAAAAAAACAAATTATATGTCTTTACTAAATGAATGTGATATACCATGAATGTGAAAAATTTCTTGTGTAGAGATATACCATGAATGTGAAAATTTTCAACCTAGAACACCAATAAACCATACTAATCCAGATGGATTCTTCACACATGACTTCCTCAATGAACATGTGACTTTACCAGTGGACCACAATTACAAATAAAAATTACACTTCTAACAACTTTTGAAGTCCCCTTTGAAGTCTACAGTAATCAAATGTGTGTTGCCTTAAATTTGATGAAATCTAGTGAATCCTCCAAAGGAGCAATCTAAAGAAGGATGCAAAGACCTATAATAACATTCATAAAGGATAAATTGGTTTTTCTATAATTCAACTAAAAGTTGGCACTTAATATTTTGTGTTTCACTTTTTATCTAAGGTCTAGATTTGGTACTGTGTTATATAGAACCCTAATAGTTTGTGATTTACCTATTTTTATTTCCATACTATTTTTTAAACCTGGAATTAAGTTGCAATCATAGAATGATTAAACATGATGTGTAAAGCATTCATTCAAATGAAATTTCTTCTAATGTGCTCCAATGCTTCAATTGACAAAAAAATTACAATATTTGACGATGTAAAACTTACCAAATAATTGCATAAGAAGAGCAACACCATTAATGGTTGAGATGACAGGGACTGTGCATATAAAACTAGAAGCCCACCATTCATTGGTTGAATTTTGCAAAGGCATCAACTCCTCCAAACTCTTTTCAACAAGACATGATTTAATAATAGAACATATTTACTTGATGTTAAGTGAAAATTAATGTAGACAAGATATTTCGTATAATACCAAAGCTTGGGCATCGATTTTGGGAATAATAAAGTAAAAAAGGAACAACTAAAAATAGAGGAATAGAAAAGGGATCCTAACCATCATTTCGGCTCGCATTCCTTCTTGTCACTTCAATTATCAATCCCACTACATAGATCCATCTAGAATCTCACTTTTGTGTGTAGAGTAATTAGTCCAGGTCAAATTATTGAGTAAATTGAGACTCTAACTAGGTTTACTGTGATGCTTCACTTCATTAGTCATTCGATGGAGAATCAACAATTATTGGAATAAGTGATGGGTGTAGCTCTTACATAGAATGCTGAGTAAGTTTCCTTCACTATAATTACATCAAACTAGCATAAATGCACAATCCATGCCTCTTGACAGTGAGGTATCCCCAACCCTCTTGGAGAGACCAGACAATCTCTTAACATATCTTCTTACTCCAGCCATGCCTACTCTTACAGAACAATGTTACAACCTCCTCTAAGGATATTTGGTAAATGGATTGAAACCTTATAGGAAAAACATCAAGTTATAATAGTAAAATGATAAAATAAAGTAAGGTCCATAAATCCTATGAAATGAAAAACATAAAATATGTGATCGCATAAAAGGAGACATCAAGTGGAAAAATGAGTTACAGTTTTCGAGACTGCAAGTTTTGAGGAAGCAACTTGTTTTGGAAATTTCAGAGTGATTTGTGAAAGAGTACCTTTACTAAACATGAGAAAACCCATGAACTCCATCCTTCCATAAAATATAAAACAAAAAATAAAGCTGAAGACAAAGGAAAATTGTGAAATAAGATAAGTGTTTCAACAGACTATCAATCCATGTGTATAATTAAATAATTTTGCCAACCAGATGCATATATCCATAATTTATGTTGTTAATACCTCACATTTAGTAATATGTGAAATTGAGTACGATCTTCCATCGAAACATAGACGTTTGGGAATACTAAATGACCAGAGTATTAGAACCCATATACACCAACTACAAACACAATGTTGGTCCAATTTTCCAATGAACCACTGGGGTGAAAATGTACTCCATCTATGGCTCCCACCTAGAAACTCACCTTATTGAATAAATCCTCAAATTCCATTTGCATATATCAACCAACCTAGATTCACACAAAATACAAGGGATTGTCCCAGAAACACTTCACTTAAAAACCAATGATTCCAATATTCTCCTATTATATGTCTTAAACAAATCTAAGGTCATTCATTGCATAAGTGCTAGACCATTTATTTCCATCTCACAGTTTAGGAGGGATACCAAGTTCTATTTTCTATGAAAACCTTCTATTTCAAAGTTTTCTAAATCAAAGAAAAGAAATCATTAATATAGATGCAAACAAAAATGAAAGAAAGAATCAACATAGCCATAGAATAAATAATATTTAAATATAATGGATAGCCATCATACCTCCATGAGCAACGAAAGACTACAAGAAATATTGAATTGATCATGGTGTTTGAAACTTCCAATAGAATTTGGGATAACGGCATCCAGGTTTGGATTATCACCAAGTAATGCCAAAAGAGATTTTGTGTCTTTCAAACTAATCATTTTGAGAAATCTGTTGGGGGATCAGCTGATAGAATGCATGAATCCCTCAAATCATTTTGATAAATTTGTTGGGGTTTGGACAATAGAATGGGGGAATAATCTGCTGGGTTTTGTCGATAGAATGGAAGAATAATATGTTCGGTTTGGCCCATAGAATGGAGGAATCACTTGATTGCATCCCTTGGCCACTATGACATATGCTTAGAAATAAATAAATGAATATGTAAGGAAATATTTACATGGAGGCTTGAAACCCTCTTTTAAGGGATTGTTGCACACTCAAGCTAACAGGGCACCAAAACTCTATTCATGGCCCAAAAACCCCTTTCCCATCATGACAACACAATAAAATTCAATTCACATTAGTTGTAAATTGAGAATACATGTTAGTTATTTCTTATGTTTTATATATATATACTTATATATATTAAAATTGTACACTATATTTATATAAATAGATTATAATACATATATTATTTTAGTAATATATTATAAATACATAGAGTAAAGTCTTTTAATGTGTTCATTATTTTAGAGGTATATAATTATAATATTATATAAATTATTTTTAATATCATATAGTAGAATATAATTAACTATAAAAAATTATATCTATAGAATATATTATAAATCGTTTAATTTATTAAATCACAAATCTTTATTCTTTCTTTTTTAGGATGTCGATGGTAAATTTATGGACATAGGTATGAGGAGAACAAGGACCAATGGATGTATCTAGTGAATTAATGGAGGACAAAAACTTGACAATTCTTTTAGCTATTATGACAAACAAACATTTGTACTTGCTGAAACTTTGATAGATTGTAGAAAGGGTAAAAAATAATCAAAATTTGAAAAAAAAATGAGCATGATATATAAGACTGGTTGCAGACATCGATGTTGATTACTTGACATGATGATGCCTAGGGGAAGAATCGACAAATCTTCAAGAATGACACCGAATTGGTGACACTTAAGACACAACTTGGAAATTCAATCGCGGGGGTCACAAGGAAGTGAAAATCACCAAAGAAGATAGGGAGACGATCAACACTTCGACCTGGATAATATGGTGTAGCTAGAATGACCATGAGAAATTTTTTAATTTGTTTATCCTAGTCATCATGTTTTGACACTTTGAAACATCTCGATGTTGAGCATCAACATCTAGCTAAGGGTTCTCTAAATCAATCTATAATGTTAAAATTTAGTAAATTGTACAAAGTCATTGTTAGTTGTAATTTTATGTTGTTAGGGTGACGCAACTAAAAATGATGAACATAAACAACCAATTCATATTCTTATTTGTTGTTAGCTAGTCATATTTGTATTCCTGCAACTAAATTAGTCATTTATGCTAGTCATTTAAATTTTAGTCACTTGGTATCTAGTCATATATTTTATCCTATGACTAAATTAGTCATTTATCTTAGTCGTTTTTAGTTGGGTCACTTAAAATTGCTCAATTTTGGTCATTTATCCCTTGAAAAAACTATGGTGACTAACATTTTTAGTCACCCGGTCACTTATCTCTCATTTTGTACTAGTGAGATTTTATGTTAAGTAAATCCATTTACCTTTATGTAGAAAGAACCAAGCACATGACCTATATAACTTTTCAGATGACCCTTATCTAGTTGTACAGAATTATATAAATAAATCCTGCAGAAAGTTACAATAAATATCTCAGCATGTGCAAATTTTTAGCTAAAACCACTGCTTAGTTTCACGACTTCAAGTCAAACTTAGTTTCAGTTTAGCGACAATATAAAGGTACAGAAAAATTACATCTTTTCAAGACTCAATAAAAGATCAGGATAGTAAAACAAAACCATGACACCAAATTACTTGTTGTCCATGCAGGATGTTATGAGAAATGTGCCACTCGAATCCAGAGATAGGCTAGCAATTCCATGAACTCTTCCTTCCTGTCACAACCAACACCAAAAGAACATTAATCAGATCACAGTCATAATTTCAACATGAACCAGAGCATCATGAAGACTTTGTAGGCCCATTAAAGATAAAATTGAAGTCATCCACTTAAGAGCTTCACACAAGAATCTATGTGACAATATGGACTATCATGTGCATTGCATGAAATTCAAATAATACATGAGTTGTTTTCAAAAAAATGACAAAACTCTCAATAGAGGCATTAAGCTTTAGAAGTATTTTGAAACTACCCCATAAAAACCTTAATTCTTTCAAAATTTGCTTTCAATATTTGTACACATGATTCACAGTAAACATGCTAGCTGCAGAAAGTTAGAACTTCAACAATTCACGTTAAGATAGAGGTTATACAAAGAATAAGTTGGATTTCATCCTTGCAAATAATAACTAAATGAAATCAAAAAGTATTATGGTAAAGATCAATACCAAAACATCATGTTGAACACGTTGATCAAGAGCAAGAACAACACAAACATGCTTAATGAATTCCAAGGCACCATCACCCATTGGTAAGTGAGAACCAACCAATTCGGGGAACTCGTGGGAAACAACCTCTACAGAAGCATCCTCTTTTCTTCCTTTAGCAATAATATGATGCAGTATATCACGGACAATCCTCAGAAGCTTGTCTGTAAAGTATGATGCAATCTGCAAGATAAATTCAGAAAAAGTCATGATGATTCAACACAACTTTAGCACCCTCCATTTATTATTTATAGTTAAATGAAATAAATGCCAACAACAAAGATTTTTTTAGCTAGTTACCTATTCCTTCAGAAATGAGACTTCCTCTGATTCAAGATCTGCTGCTACTGCAAATGTAACTGAAGGTGTGCAAAGAATGCCCTCCCTTGCAGCAGCACGCAATGCAGCCTGCTCTTGTTAATGTTTCCAAGGGCTATATATAAATTCAGACACTATGACAACAAAGTAATCCTATAACCAAATGGCAAGATGTCGTTAGATCTTGTTTTATATAATGTGAAATCATAACAAATTCAATGTGATTATTTACCTCTAGCTTTATATTTACATGTTGAGGAAAAACTAGGAAAATCAATTTTGTAAATTAATAAATAAAATAGAAAAGGACAAATTCCTAAAAGGGAAACCAATGGAAATCTATGTATTGTTAAAGACAGTCCAAAAAAAGACTAGTCTTTGGAGCATTCCATACACTCGCAGAGAGTGATTACTATGTCTAAAATAAAACTCCCCTTAAAAAATATAACTATTCAGTTCTAACTATTCTCATGGCCAAGGTTTTTGCATTAACTTTGCAGAAGACATTTAGAAATGTGTTGGGCCTCCATCCACCAATAGTGTCTCTCGTTGTGTTCTGGAGAAAAACTCAATTAACTCCTCATTCAAAAAAATCATGCAAAAATTTTCTGAGGATCTCTTCAATCATGTAAACAGATCATCCCCTACAGTATCCCATATGGCATTGTGGAACACACAAGGGAAACCATCGAACCCTGAAGATTTTCTAGTTTAGGGGAGGGTCAAGAATAATTTTTTATTTTGAGAGATCCCTGTTAAGAACTCCTGTCTGGTGCCCTCAGATTCCAGTTTCAGCACAACTTGACACATTCATATGGGCATGGAGTTGCAAATCCAATGACAATTAGTACAACTGATTGCTACTGGATGTTTGTGGAAGCATCAAGGTAAAATCACTTTTCAGGAGGACTACTCCCCATTTATTCTAGGAGATTTGAGAAGCTTTAAGCAGGAGTTGGATTTTCTTGTGAGAAATTAGACTAAAACTCCATGATTTATATTGTAATGTTGAGTCCCTCCCTTCGTCTGCATGCTTATATGGTTTCTTTTTTTACTTTTCAAGGGCAGGATTTTCATGTGGTGTAATTATTGGTTCCATTTACTTATACGCGGCATTTTCCCCAGAAAATGAACAGTGCTTTACAAGGGCCTATTTGGAGAGACTGTAGATGGGCCTATAATTTAGCTCATTTATTAATAACAACAGAATATTGTACCTTATCACGTATAAAAGAACTCCACTTGCCCCTACCTTCTACTCATACTGAGTTCTGATGCATTACCTTATTGAGCAATGTATAATCCTCCAAGATCTCACATAAACTCAACAATTGTCATGGTTGGTGTTGTACTGAGGACTGCCTACAAATCGAGAATTTCCAAAAAAAAATATGTTCATTGTGACAAACCAAAGACCATCAAACACTGGTTTTTGTAATGCTTTTTCTCCCAGCGGTGTTGGAAAACAATGCAACAAAAACTATCTTATTTACTGCAATACAATTTTCATTTGCAGAGAGCATTGCTTGGGAACTGCATATACACAAAACGATTAAAATTGTCCATTTTGTATACCAGTTGCCACATCAGTATCTGAGATATCTCTATTCTGAAGATAAGACTTTAAATCTTAGTTGAATAGATGCAGTACTTATAATATAATGAAATAAGACAAATTAAGACGTGATACTATAACTACAAACTAGTTAGATGCAAATACATAACAATTTGTCAACAGTAGATAAAATTTTTAAAAAATAAGATAAGGTCTTATTATTCAAAGTTCTGTGTCATATGCATGATAATGTAAAGGAACAAGATAATTTAGTTTTGAAAACCTTCATGATATAATCTCCTTCTTTCATCTATTACTGCTTCAAAATTCAATAGAAACAACAGTCTCCCTTTGAATATAGATGCAGTAAAGACAACACTATGCAGTCTCCGTCCGATTTTGGATTGAAATGTAGTAGTGCAAGCACCCATGTATGTGCTGATGGAGGAAGGATGCCAGCAAATCTGCTTAGAATCTTTTGTTATTGAAGATGATAGGGGTAGCATGAATAATACTTTTAGGTGGATGGGAAAAGATAATGGAGCAGGCACCTCACTGCTCAGGCACTAGGCATGGATCCTTGGATACAGATGCAACAGAGATTTGAATCTTTTGTGACTAGAATCGAACAAGCATGTACTCAAATCTATGGTGTAAGCACCATTGAAAGAAATCAGGAGTCAATCCTTCGAAATAGCCGTTGCAATTTCAACCACTACAACTTGTTCAATTTTAACTTTCAATAACTCCAATGTGCCACAACCAATAACACAAAGGTAGAAATTCCAACATCGACAGAAGCCACAACATATTCATCAATAGGAAGCTCAGAACTTATAGCAACAACAACCACAATAGCATATCTTGCATTGTGTTCCGAATGTGCAAAAGCTGCAATCATGGATTCATCTTCTCCTGTATATTCTCTTTGTTAGAGGAGAAAGTGAAAAAAAAAAACGTTTTCTTTTCATTCCCTTTTTTGTAGCTTCCTACATTATGCCAGACTGCATTTTCCTGTAGAGGCTTCCATGCTCTAGTGTCATGCAGAGGGAATAAACAGATGTTGGTTCAGCTCAGAACACCTTTCCAGATTAGTTGAGGGTATTTCCTAGAAAATTGTCGGTGCAATCCAACTAACATGAGAGGTTATAATGAAAATTTTGTTGAAGGGAAATGAGATGCAAGTTCAAGAGAGGGGTGCTTGCCATCCTAACAATTTACCAGCTGTGGAAGCTTGCGCAGCCAATTGCAAAATTTTTGCCATCGGTTCAAATGCAATCATGTCTCCTGCACTAATTAGTAATTAGATACTCTGTCAGCCAAGTTGGAATTTCGATATTGAAGTAATCAACTCAAAATTGGTTTTGGTTCATGTGAAGGGTATATGCTACCTTACTGGTTTCCTACCATGACAATAAAAATACAGTCACATTGTCATACCTTTATCTGGATAACTGTGGTACTTGTTGTTTGTGCCACCTTGAAGCAAAGAAATTTGAGGGGGCACTATTTTAGTACCTCAAAGAGTCAAAATATGTACCGTTTAGTGTTTCCAGCTTAAAATATAGCACTATTATTATATTATCATGTTCAAGAGTGAATAAATTAATCTTGAACACCCAATTTTGTGTTAAATGAGATAGGCATAGATTAATGGTGACTTATAGGCTGCATAGCAGCCTTAAAATAGGATAGCTAGCTATGTTAGTAAAGAGAATTATGGTAGCCCCAAGGGTTAGGATTTAGCTCAAGTCATGAGCCAGAGGTGAGACCTCTCCCCACAAAGTTGGGGAGGTCACGGTTTTGATTATCTCAATCCCCGCAGGGTTAGGCTCCATAATCAGGGCTGACGGTATACCCCGTTTACCATCCATGAATCATGGAGAAGTACATAAAGGGTTTTCTGCAATTCATTCCATCGAAAAAGGAAAGTAAAGAGAATTATGAGGGGCATCATTTTTGTGTTCTTACCATAAAGAGTTACTAATGCATGCTTACGTTGATGTTCCTCTTATTGATGAGATCCTTATAACTCCACCTATGTTGAGAGTTTAGAATATTTCATTCGTAGTGTCAATCATTGAGGATTGTAACTCCTCTTTCTTGGCTTACTCTAGTATGTAAATTGGCTATATACTCTAATATGTAAATTGGCAATAAAAAAGGATCTTAGGCATAAAAGCAAGGGTGTTGATGAAGTGAAATATTGCAGGTAGACTAGAAGAAAATATTTAGAATAAACATCCAGATTCCATACTACATTGGATGTTGCCCTGAGTTGGAAATGGGCATGCATAACTTCTCAAGAAAGTTTCAGACTCTATCTGCTGTGAATTATGGGCATTCAATTGTTCTTCTGCTGTCATATCTGCTGTCAAATCTATTGCTGGAAATTCTGGTTCTAATGTTAAATCTGTTGTTGCTGGTTTTTAAGATTATCACTGTTGTTTTTGTTTCTGTTGTGTGTTTCTATTATGCTAGTAGCTATCAGTTTTCAGATAAACAAAAAATAGATTCGAGTCTCACTACTCTATAAGACGGTACAGGCCTAGGCCCCGGTGCCACTGATCCCTGCTGCTGCTAAGGCTGTGCGGACACAGCCATATCCTATGCTTCGACATATTGTTTTTGCACCTGTACTTGTTCTTGTTGCATAAGAGGATATTGTGCGACGGTAGACTGGTTTTGCTGTGTAAGTTCATGATCGGACTCGCTCCCGATGCCTGAATGCACTTCCATGGGTTCCTACACCTGGTCTAGCCATAGAAAAAATATTAAAACAAATCTAATCGATCAAAAAAACATCAATGGAACTTAACCTGTAGGGAATTGTGCATCCAATCCCATGAATTAGAGCTTTTCCTGCTCAAACCCTCGCCCCAAACCCTCAATCAATTCAAGCACCCTGGAATCAATCCGTGAACCTAAAATCCGATCCCCGGGAACCGCTCATATAGCTCAGGAACCTCCGCTTCAGTAGTTTAAAGCTGTTATAAGTTCCCTGGCCAGCGGCGTCATGATGGAAAATAAATAAGCTCTCGCAACCCTCGGATCGCTTCACATAGCCTCAGTATTTTTCCAAATGAAGGCTTTGTGGTTTGAACCCGCGACCTCGTGAAAGGCACCAGGCATATAATAATCAGAACCCTGTCCAGGCCTACAAGCAAGTTATTGAGAAACCTTCCCTTCGTCGAACTTAGACAGGGGAGATAACTCTAGTGAGCAACAATAAAAACCACCTCTTCACTGCCGTTAATCTCTTTAACCCCACTCACATTTTATCGGGTGACTGGCGTATCCAGTAACTAGTCATCTTTCACCGGCCACAAAACCTATGGTTTCTTGTATTTTTTATTATTATATTTTTAATCATCACTATACATAACCACAAAATACGTGCTCAAAAGAACTACCATACATCCAAAAATATAATATCCATCAATCCAAGAGGAAATTGTGTCATTAGTCCATCAAAAGTCCTCGAATAAATACAAAACCAAATAAATTATGGGGTGATTAAGGATGAGGATGAGGATGAGGCTAAGGCTTATGTTGAGGATGAGGATGAGGATGAGGATGAGGCTAAGGTTGACGTTGAGGATGAGGATGGATTGTAGCAAGTTGCGTAGGGGTAAAGGTATTTATATGCATGTTCTGAAAATAAACAATCATCTTCATGCTAGATTTGAATAGACGAGTAGCAAAGAATCTTTGGCTAGGTGAGGTAGGTCTAGCATCAAATTCAATAGTGTCAGATGTGTTAGTAGAGTGTGCAATAGCATGTGTTACAAAATAATCCCAAGAAGTATCCTAGGATGAATGGGTGGTGCTTGGGCATTTACCATATTTAGTGGGATGAGGAGAAGTTGATGAATTTGAGTCAAAAGAGGTAGCCTTGAAAGATTTAGACATATCAGGTTCAAAATTAGGGATACCCCAATTAGCAATATTGACAAAATGAGGGCTTGTATTTGGTATCCATCCATTATTCATAGGTGTGACCATATGATTTAATTAAGAAATGATTGGACGTGGTTGCAATTTGTGTGGGGAAGGAAAAAGGGTAGGCTACGCATTATGATCCCCTAAATATAAAATTCTAATTTGTACCAATTGTGCAAATTCATCAAAATATGCATCGAAGTGTACTAAGAATCATATTATTTTCCTTTCGTCACCCCTCCATACATATATATGCCTATTGGCTTTCCCTCTCCTAGGTTTTGTGAAACATGGCTCTAAAATCTCATGTATGATTTAAAAAGCACACAAATAAATCCTTCAATCAACCACATAATCTTACTCAAGCAATTATTCTCTAAATGAACTATGTTGATGTACACAAACATATAACTAACACACTAATTTATATCAATCAATGGTTAATGGGGGTCAAAACATATATGGTAGGGTGTAGGCAAGGGTGGGACAAGGTAAACTAGGCATGTAGCAGGAGGTTTTGGGTATTTTTTTAAGCAACATTATAAGTGAAACAATGCATTGGCATAAACATTATTTTATGCCAATGCACTGGCATAAACTTGCATCATATAAGGCCAAAAATAAATTCATTTTCATAATAAAACCAAAGGAAAACTTAATAGAGTTTGTGCATACATGTATGAAAAATATAGAGCTAACATATTATAACCACACCTTGTTGATATGTGCATGCTACAAAGCATATAAATTAAAACTTTTAATAAGAAATTATATGCCAAATGTATGGGTGGAAGATATATATAATAGAACATCCCAAATTTTTGGTGCGACAACCAAATCACCACAAAAGGCATTGCAATATAAGAAGATAAGCATTAATAACCATGTCAACCTTTTATATTAACTACAACATTGCATGCTGCATGCTATTCATGAGCACTACCAAATCCCTCACCTCTTCTCATAAGTTTTTGACCAACATACGACGACGCTTTCCATGTTAAATAGTTGACCAATTAAAGGCGTCGTCGCTTAAGCGACGCTTACTAACGCGTCGTCGCTTAACCGACGGTTATGAGAATAGTCGTCGCTTAACCGACGCTTGTGGCCACATTTACAAAAAAAAATGTATCCTTGTGATTTTTGGTAAGTTTAAAAAGAGAAATCCACACGCTGTCGGATTTTTTCGTCAGATTTTGGATCGAAATGTAGTAGTCGGTGTTAAATGCTCGTTTAATAGAATAACAAATGTAGCCAATACCTAGAATCTAAAAGCACATTCTAGGAAGGACAAAAATAGGTTTTAACTGTCAAACCCCAGGAATGTATTGGAGCCTAGATTTAAACCTAAGAATACCTATAGCACTGAGCTTATGGTCCTGCTGAAGCACAAAAGTTATTTTCCAGAGATAACTAACTGGTAGCTGATGCACTCTTAGCTAATGCGTGGATAATGGGCAGTTTCTGACAAACAACTCATTTAACTAGAAGAAAGAAAAAACAAGTAACCGATAACTTATTCGTGACACTTAACTTGTGACCTATTGGTATTCACCAGCCACAAGTTAAGTGGCTATGCTAGTACACTAAGCAAATCAATGCAGTGATTTGTTTTTTATTAAATACAAAATTTCAATGCTTTGCCAATGCAAAGCATAAATGAATATCATGACCCTAATTATCGTGATATAATCATTTAAAATTAATATAAAGATGCAATCCTTCACATTTTCACATAGAGACAACTAACCAATCCAGATGAAGACACATTCTTGTAGAATCCCACAACTAGTGTCCCATCTCTTGTTTACCATCCTCCCTGATTTCTAGCTTCTTCTGCTTGTTTACTCTCTCCTATATTTCAATTATTTCTACTGTTTGATAAGGAGAGACCCCCTTTAATCCTATATCCTCTTAAAAGTTACTAAAAAGAGACAGAGTGACCCTCATTTTTATGGTAGTGTTCAGTATTCCAACATAATATCCTGAGAACAAAGAACATCACAGGCCATCACCAGTCATCGGTGGCTTTTTCCTAAAACTTTGTCAGTGAGTAAATTTTTCTTCTCCTGCTCTGGGAGGAAAGGATCTGATAGTCATTTTGAAAGAGTACAAGATGACTCCGTTCCTCTCAGATTTTAGACCCTTTGTCCCCATATGGAAACTGAACCAATTGCTCTTTAACAAGTTAGTTACTGGGAGGAACTCTTCTTAGATTCCTAGTTTCTCTCTTTCTATCTAGACACAACTTGAAACCTCAGAGTAGTGCACTAAATTCAGAAAAGTTATTTGATGTTTTTCCAAGGGACCGACAATAGGTTATTATAGAATAATTGGTCCTATAAATAGTTCCTCCTCCCAAATTCCCAGCAGTATATTTAGAAGCCCCATTGTATAAGAGAGATCATTTTTCCTTCTTCATTGATCTGGAGATCCGCATTCCATATTTGGCAGAGAATATGAAGTCAGTGTGGTCTTAAAAAGAAAAGATTGAAAGCTAGCTCACACAGTAAATGGCCATACTGGGGGAAGCTATAACTCCTAAAAATGTCATGCATGACAACTGGCTTTCTCGTTATCCAGTGCCTTAATAGTACAAACTACATCTTGAACACCATTTATAATGCGATGTGCCTTTAGCATCTAAAATGTGCAACCAAGACACAAAAATTGCCTCCTAGTTTGCGAATACGTAGGTGCAACATATCCATAGCCAAATGGTGTCTAAAGCAATAAAACAAGGATGTCCTAAGGCAAGGCATATAGGTGGAATTAGATGTACTCACAAATCTTATCATTGACAGGAGACACTACTCACAGTAGCAGGTGTGGATGCAATCCATGTCCAAGAAAAAGCGTACCTAATACTTCTTTATTTTGTTTGCTTTTGGATTAAGCCTAGTAACCAAACCCAAGGTCACCATGAATCCATGTAAATCATAAGTTATAACACTATATTTAAAC
>LPNX010158199.1:717-72013 GCA_001517045.1 Pseudotsuga menziesii | reverse complement strand
ATGCCACGAAGAGATTGTATGCAAGCGGTAATGTCAAACTTTATGTGTTATAACCATATAACATAAAAAAATGCCATCGTTTGAACTATGGAATTATAAGGTGGTAAGGTTTAAATATAGGTTATGTAGGTATAGACATAATTGTGTTTGGTTAGTTTTATTTATATTACCAAAAATGATTTTAAGTATTTTTTTAGTAATATTAATAATATATAGAAATATTAAACAATGTTAATTTTAACTTTTGATTATTTTGATTATTTTTATTTTTGAAGGTATTTGGTTTTATAAAGAAAATTTGACTAGTCAACAAAAAAGAAATTAAATTTTCAAAGATAACAAGAAAAATGGAAACAAATTTATACATAAAAATATATATTATATATTTGTCAAAATAGGTTGTTTTAAATTGTGTTTTTTCCAAGGTGTAAATGAAAAAAATATGGAATATCTATTTATTGAAATATAAATTATATATTTTGTTATAATTTATTGAAATTTAGATTATATATTTTGTTAAAATATAGTTTTTAAAATTGTTTTTCTAAATATAGAAAGAAACATGGTGGAATCTTTCTATATTAATGGTTTTTTTTATTGTAAAAAAATATGTAATTTGTTATTCATAAGAATCAAAATTACATCATAGTTGTTCATGTAAAATCCCCTTAAAAGTAGGATAGAAGACAATATTGAAGCCCTGGGAAAAACATTACAATATCCAAAAATAAATGAGAGGGAATCTACCCATCAACCTATAGAAAGCAAAAATGCAGAAAAGACAAAATAATTGTGAGACAAAAAATAGCAGGGCTCTGGAGAGTTGTCATGCAGATACAACCTAAAATAGTCCAAGGAAAAACCAGAATGGAGAAACTAGAAGCAGGTAAAGAGACCTTCAGTAATCATTATTCTATTAATTGAGTACTTACATAAGTGAAGAATACCAGGACAGTCTCCTATCGCAAGATTTGATAGGTTGTCCGCATTAGAATGGAACTCCCTGTATAGGTGCTTGAAGGATAAAGAAAGAAAACAATTCTTTAGGATCCCAATACTTTTCAACCAACAATCATAACTTAGTGACCACAAATTGGTGAGACCTCTGGCCCAATCAATTATGACCTTTGATTCGCCAAAAATAGAAAGCTAGAGAATTTTTTATTTTTTTTGTGAACCATAAAAGCCCCCATAAGGCTAAAAGTTTAGAAAAATTATTAGTGCCACTCCCAACACCCATCCTTAGCTTGAAACTATGAGAGTCATATATATGAAGGGTCATGCCAGTACCACAATTTCCATCCTGCTTGGCCCCATCAAAGAATCCATATATGGTATCGGATTCCAACACCGGGATGATTCGAATCTTTTAAAATTTTGGGGCACAATCTCTGTTCCATTACAGAAAACTTGCCACAATCTAAGAAACAAGTAAACCTCCTTGCAAAGCTTAATCACTTCTTCTAATGTCTGCTTTATTTTTCCTTTGGAGCTTGTGAGGAATGTCGATGTGCAAAAACCAGTGACCTTTGCAAATAGTGGCATTGCAGGAGGGTGCTCATGCTATTCCCAGGTTGAAAGCTCAAAATGCATATGGTTATAAGCGCATAGGCTGGAGATGGTGATAATTGAAAATATAAAATGGAAGCAGTAACTTCAGCAGCATTGAGACTTGTAAAAAACCATAACAACTGGTTATTGATTGGAGTGATGAACACAATCGAAGCGACAAGAACCATACCTTTGAAGCACTCTGACTGGTCACTGCAAGATCCTAAACTGGCTTATTGTCTACAACAATAGGGTATCGAGTGCAAAAACAGGGGAGCAGGGGTTGAACGATACCTTCAGCCCAGAAATACGAAGTTGACGTGTTTTTTTGGCCATGCATTGGATGCATTTGGTAAGTCTAGGTGGAGGAGGTGCATTCGAATGGCCAGTTCTCGAGGGGATGTAGGGCTATGATTCTTTTATCTAGGTAATGATATATATGGTATTGGTTCTAGTACGTAATTTGTAATTGACGTAGGAACATAATTTTCCTTTGGAACGCGCTTAACCGGGTTTGCTTCAATGGTGCAGTAGGGATAAACATGGTCAAGAGAAAATTCATGCAATTGCTTTGTTAGATCTCTAAAGATCGAGGTCCATGGCACTAATATTACTAATAGAAGCTAGACAACTTACAAAAATTACACTTATTTCCAAATTTCCAATTTTCCATGACACAATTAAAAATGACTAATACATATTCTTCTATCTAGTCATTTCTTATGTCGTGACTAAATTAGTCGTTTATTTTAGTCATTTTTAACTCTGTCACTTATTATCTAGTCATATTTGTTAACTGGTGACTAAATTAGTCGTTAATTTTAGTCGTTTATAGTTAGGTCAATCAAAATTGCTCATATTTAGTAGTAAATCACTTGGAAAACCTATAGTGACTAGAATTTTTAGTCACCTAGTAGCTAATTCCTCATTTTGTACTAGTGTTAACAAAAAATCAGTCCAAAAGAGGTAAAACAATCAATGGCTTGGTTTTATGAATAAAACTCCAATACCATAAGCATGGCCCTGCTGCAACCAGGCGCCTATAGCCTCGACAGGGTTGCTTCAAAGCTCAAGGAATGCCAGTATCCCATCTGCTAGTGTAAATATATACAATTCTTGTTGGGTTGGATTGTCACCATCATTTTGTCCTTTTTTCTTTTTTTTGTGTTTTTATTTTTTATTTTTAGCATAATTCTAAAGGTCATGGTTCTGGCTTGGTAACCAGATAGCAACCATGTCAGTCACCAGTATGCACCACAATAAATAAACCGGCTCATGATGAGACCTTTTATCCCTCAGTGTTTTTCCAAGGGCCATTGTCCAGGCTTGGTGACCGGAAACGACAATGTTACTGAATGCAAAACTATGATCCTGAATAGACTGGCTCATTATGAGACCCTTTGTCCTTCATATTAATATTGAAGTATTCCAACCCAACCGTGGCCAGAATGTAATTATATATAATCTGCAATGAGGTTACCTTAGAAGATGGGGAGGCAGACCTTATTCTCTTTACGAGAAGGGATGGCGTAAAAGATTTAAAAGATAACCTTGCCAAATCCTACCCTAACCCTTTTGGAAAAATCTTTTCAAAGACTCATATTATTGATTAATATTAACATGATTCAAGAATTTCTGGTAAAATCTAGAGCAATGAAGAACTATTCCCTATTCAAGAAGTAAAATAGTGTGACAGTTTTCAGGACAGTAATATCTTTGTGCATGATTTACTGATCAATTACAGAACTTGAAAGAAGTCATCAGTTTGAAGTTTGATAAATTTATCAGACTCATAAATAAGCAAATAAAACAATAAATAAAAATGAGAATATATCTAAAATAAACAAATAAAAAAGAAACCGAAATAAAATCTACCAACCAAGCACACCACACAAGGTATATACAGGATAATCCCTTGAGGAGGATCAACAAAAATATTTCTTAATCAGGTGACCATTCACTAGAAGGTTGTCAATGTCACCCTCCAATGTCTGCAACCTGAAAGTGCTAGGACCAAGTTTTTCTGTAATAATAAATGGTCCCAGCCACAGGCATTGGAACTTCGTATGTTTTCCTTTGTCTTCGTGCTCCTTGTCCCATTTCAGGACTAGGTCACCTACTTCCAAATCCCAATTGACTAATTTTCTGAGATCAAACCAACGCTTCACGGTCTGCTGGTGTTTATCAAACTTTTTCCTAGCCAACTCTCTATCTTCCTCCAGTTTATGCAAGGTGTTAATTCGATGCTCCATGGCAGAACATGGTGTCTCTTGCATTGACTGGGAGATCTGTAAAGAGGGTAAAAATAAATGAGGAGGCAAAATAGCTTCCTTACCGTATACCAAGAAAAAGGGAGAGTTTCCTATGGCAGCTTTGGGAATCACTCTGTTATCCCACAAGGCATTTGATAACGCGTTGTGCCAATTCCTGTGATGATTTACCACCGTACATTTCAGAATCTTGATTAGATTTTTATTAGAAGATTTAGCTAACCCATTACCCTGGGGATAATAATTAGCTAAATACTTTAACTTTATACCCTTTTCCAATGCATACTCAGTTAATTTAACAGAAGAAAAATAAGTTGCATTGTCAAAAATCAAAGATTCAGGAACACCGAATCTGGTGATAATAAAAGAATCAAGGAATGATATCACCTGTTCCGAGTTAACCACTCACAAGGGGATGGCTTCAACCCATCTAGTGAAATAATCTGTGGCTGTCAAAATGTATTTATGCTACTGTGAAGAAGCTGGTGTGATTGGGACAACAATATACAGACCCCATTGCTGAAATGGGACTTCGATAATAACCGGCTGGAGGGGTAACACTGCCTTCTTCAGTTTTCCTCCTTCTCTCTAACACTCCTGACACTTCCTGGCGAAGGCATATACATCTTTGAACAATGTAGTCCAATAGTAACCAGCTTTAAGTATCTTATGTGCAGTGGTTTCTCCACCAAAGTGTCCTCCGGCTGGTCCTGCATGTAGTTGAGATAACACATTATCAGCCTCATTTCTTTCTAGACAACGAAGGAGAAATCCTTCAAAATTCTTTCTAAACAAAATATTATCAATCAGCTGATAAGGGGCAGATCTCAATCTCAAATCCATTTTATTACGTGGGTCTAAATGTTTAGGAGCATTCCCATGCAATAAAAGAAACTTAATATCATTATACCAAGAATCAGGAGGAGTGGAGATTGGAAAAACTTCCCTTTCGAACAAATAAGGTTCGCTAAAGAAGTGTAGATCAGATTCATAACTGTCCAAAGATCCAGCTGCCAGCTTACAGAGTCCTTGTCCCCTGACAATTTTTAGAGGCTTAATTTCCAGGTCGTATTCCTGAAGAGCTGTAACCCAATGGGCTCATTTTTCACCCAGGTCGTTTTGTATCAGGAGATTTCTAACTACGAAATATGGCACAATGACCTTGGTATGAGATTTCAGCAAATAGGGCTGGAAATGTTTGACAAACTTAAAAATAGCGAACGCTTGTTTGTCCACTTCTGGGTAATTCAGTTCTACACCATTCAAACTAGAACTCATAAAATCAATGGGAGCTTCATTATTTTCTTGATTTTTCTATGTTAGAATGATAGCATATGAAGAATCAGAAGCAAACATGTACAAGATAAATGGATTAGAAAAATATGGGCTTGTTAAGGTGGGAGCTTCAGCAATAGCTTTTAAGATGTGATGAAAAGATTGCTTCTCTTTAGCAGACCATTTAAATTTAGCATCTTTCTTGATCATTTTCTGAAGCGGCCTAACAATTTCCGTGAACCCAGGAATAAATCTAGAAACAAAATTTATCTTCCCAAGAAACGACTGCATAGACTTCTTTGAGTGAGGCATTGAAATCTGTGATATAGCACGGGTACGTTCTGGGTCAATATTGATGCCTTGTTTAGAAACAACAAAACCCAGTAACTTACGTTCTATAACTGAAAAGATAGATTTCTTAGGATTTAGAGAAATCCCATATTTCCTGCAACGCTCAAAAACTCTCCTAAGATGAGTTAAATGATCAGTTCTGTTTTTTGGAAAGACAGTAACATCATCAAGATAAATAACGACAAACTTACTGATCATACCTCTGAATGCGATGTCCATTTCCCTCTGAAATGTTGCTCCGGCATTTATTAGACCAAATGGCATATTCCTATAGGCATAGGTTCCCCAAGGAGTCCTAAAGGTTGTTTTCAAATGGTCAGCTTTGGATACTAATACTTGGTTGTACCCTGAAAATCCATCTAGAAGTCAAAACATTTCAGATCCAGAGACCTGTTGCAAGATTTTCTCCATTGGAGGAACAGGATAATTGTCCTTGTCTGAAACCTTATTCAGGTTTCAGAAATCGACGCATAACCTAATATCACCATTTTTCTTTCTGACAGGGACAAGATTTTCCACCCACTTTGCATGTCGAACTGGGAAAATTGTTCTGGCGGCAAGGAGTTTATTCAGCTCCTTCTTGACAGTTGGTTCTAGTCTAGGATGCATTTTCCTCAATTTCTGTTGAAAAGGTTTAGCCTCTGGTTTCATAGGAATGACATGTTGCATTATATTGGGATCAAATGTCTTAATATCCTCATACGTCCATGCAAAAATGTTTTTAAACTCATTAAAGAGTCTTATGAAGGCTGTTTTTTCCTAGGGAGTACACATACTACCCAGATTTACACATTGAGGGTTGTGTTCAGTGCCTAGATTTACAATTTGATATTGCATAATGGAGCTGTTAGTTTTACAGTTCCTTGTAGCTTTAAATTTATCCTTCAAGTCATAGAATTTCTCAAGTTTGATTACTGATATGGGAAGAGTACTAACCTAATTGAGAGATTCCTGAATTGAACAAGGCTTATGAATTACCGCAAAATTATATAGATCCTCATCGTGAGTCATTTTGTCAATGACCGCATCTTTAAAAGTATCCTTCAAAGTCACAAAATCGATCAACTACTCATCGTTGTCGAAGACTCTCCAATTTGCTATGTTGTTAGGTATAGAAGGTCCGAAAAGCAATTCAACCGAGAGAGAATCAGTCAGCATTCCTTCAGATGGAATTAACCTCAAAGAAACATTAGCTAAAAGATCAGCTTCCTGATTTAGATAACGAGGGATAGAACTTATGTTAAAGGATTCAAATGCTAGTAGTAAATTCCATACCTCTGCCTGATAATTTCTCAGATGTCCAGCAATGCAATGTATAGTGTTACGTACCTGTCTAACAATTATCTCAGAGTCTCCTAACACTACCAAAGCTTTGGCTCCTAGGTCAATTGCCTTTTTTATCCCTTGAATCAGAGCTTCGTATTCATCCATGTTGTTGGTGCATTCTAATTCTAACCTGCAAGCTATGAAATACCTTTTCCCATAGGGGTCTATCAGCAAGCAACCTGCACCAGCCCCTTCTTTTTGTTTGAGCAGCTGAACTATTATCTGTAGCAGTTGTAGAAGGTTCCCCTAAGGGTTGATGTTTCTTGCTTCTAGTATTATACTGATGCTGATTTACATTGACAACACCTACATCTTCATCATCATTCAATTCTAAAGTATCCCAGAAGTGGCTGATAACTTGAGGAGGTTTATCTTCTATGTCATTATCTTTGTCTTGGGTACCTTCAGAACTGTGTCTTGAAGATTGAGTTTCGTTTTCAGCTGATGTTTCTATGCCTGAAACTAATAACTTGAGGAAACTATTAATTTCATCAACACTATTAGCTTCATAGGGTGGGGTCTATCTAGGAGTTGTATTCAGGAATGGCCTTCTGGAAGGTTGTCTAGGTGGTTCTTTAGTAGGAATGTTTTTAGAAGCACCTTTCTTTAAATCAATGATTTCATTAGACAGTTTTTTAATAACTCTTTGGAGGCTATCTAGGTCTAATGAATCCTGACCTTTTTTCTCATGGTTTGTGTTCTTGGTAGGACTATCAGTCTTCTTATAAGAAGAAGATGCAACATCTGTGTCTACTCCAGGATTTGCCTTTATGGCAGACATATCTTTCTCAACCTTAATTGCTTCTTGAAAGTTTTCAGCAAGGGTAAGTTTGGCCTTTTGTCTGACAAACATGGCCATTGACACAGGTAAGGCTGAAGTGTAAAATTCTATAGTGACATCCTCAGCCGGTCTTGAAGCAGCAGAAATCCTATTTCTTAGAGTTAGGAATCGCTGGTTAAAATCTTTGACCTTTTCCTTGGTTTCCATGTGGATTCTAGACAATTCTAGCACCAAGGCAGGTGGAGTCTTGTCATCTCCAAACTTGTTCATGAAAGCAAGGTCGAATTCATTCTAGCTGGTAATGGAACCAGCCGTAAGAGAAAAATACGATGTTGAAGCTTTGCCCTCAAATGTATAAGGGAAAAGTCGACATACTACATCTTCATGTTCAACATCCAAGAGCCGAACAGCTAGCATAAACTTCTTGACATGGTCTTCTGCCAGCTCTTTTAGCTCGGGGTTGAACTTAGGCAACAATTTCTCAGGATGCTTGGGTAAAGGATGTTGATCGCCTAGGACAGCAACTGCATCCTGAGCTAACCATGGCATATTAGCATTAGGGTTTGGGGGGTTTAAACCTTCCATGTTTCTTGGAGTTGGAGGCGGTGTTTGATGAATGGGGGGAGGTGAATGAGGTGGTGATGGTGGTTGACCAGCCCCTCCTGAAGTAGGTGGTCCTGAAGAAGATGAAGGTTGATTGGTGCCTATCAAAGGCTGTTGTATCTGAAGATCAGGGAGGGAACCTAAAGGTTGCTCCTGTTCTTCTGAAGCAGGTTCAGGATGATGAGTGCAGGGACGTGTGATCTGCAGGAGAGGTAGTTTAGTGGGTTGGCACCTAGTGAGATTCGAATATTCCCTTGTTAGGATCCTACGAGATTCGTTTATGGCTTGCTCGTATTGGTCAATTTCTTCAGGTAGGTGGATACCGAGAGAGTTGAACTCAGAGATAAGGTTTCGAACAGATTCATTTAGTGGGACTTCACTCGATCGTGATGAACAGAGAGTACATGGCTTTGATGATGACTGTATTTGAGGAGTGATAGGCTGATTAATTTTGTTAACAGGATTTTTTTCATCAGCCATGTGTTTAAGCTGTCCCTCCTTCTAGCGCCATTGTTGACGGGCATATGTGACTATGCACGCAACGGGGGAAGACAACCCAGACCGGGATCCTTAAAGCAGGCTCCAAGCTGTTTGGGATGGTTTTTCCCGACAGGTTTCAAGGCTCTGTTAGCCTGAAATTCTAATTAAAGAAAAGTGTATGGATAAAACTAATGCTACTGATTATTAATCAGATATATACCTATCTCTGTACAATTTAATGAATTTTATTAATTACATTATTAATCAACTAAGTTAAATCAGTTTATATTACAAAGATAGAAGTTAAATAACTATTAAAAGACTTGATCAATTACACAGATACATTATATACACCTGTACATTAATCAGAAATGAAAAAGAATAATCTGAATGTGACATGAATATAAACATCTGATTCAAATAGATTTTTTAGCAATATAATTAACAGAAAAAGAAATTATATTATCCTAACCTAAGTTCTATCCTGATCAGGAGCGTGACACATATAATCCTGAAACTGAATCTGCTGATGGGACTATTGCATGAATAATATTGAGAGCATTCAAAAGAAATTCAGAAAATAACAAGATCATACAATAGGCACATATATCACATGGGTTATGATGTCAATCACCAATTGCACAATATGACATCCGTCAACAAAGTCGAAATCAGAATAAGCCGATAATTACACAAGATATATTTGCATAAGCCACCAAATAGATTATGACAAACATTTAAAAATATGGGAAAAATAACAAGACCAAGCGATACCATAACACATATGAAAAGTAAAAATACTGTAAATATATATAAGTATCACCAGTTTAAAAACATTGTATCTGCTGACAGGAAACTGCCTCCAGTTACAGAACGATCAAACAGTAGTCTTATCTTCTTTTTTCCTGAACTATCGACCCCTTATCCCAGATGCTATCTCCCCTTTAAATACATTAAATATCCAAAAATAAACAGTTCTAAAAACTAGAGATAGAAGAATCGAAACCTTTAACTGATTTCCCTTAAAATGACAAGTGAAAACATGTCATTTTTAACATATGTGGAAATTCCAAGAAATGGGAAAGATTCGATCCTTAACAGTGAATCAAAACATCAGAACATAGATCATGTAACAACACCTGGAAATCAGCTCCTATAAAATCAATTTATTCCCAATTATATAGGGATTGTCTAGGAAATAGGCGGTTATCAAAATCCGGGAAAGAAGATCCATTAGATTACCTGCGACACTGCGTGCAAAAGAAATATAATTAAAATGCAATCAGACAGAAAATCAAATAAACTAAATAATAAATAAATTAACACCAACAAAATACCTGTAAGTAAAAACATGATTATCAATCTATCAAAACTTCAAACCTGTAACCCAAAACAAGCGCATTTCAACCCATTATAAATTCATAGGTGCATTAAACACCTGAATGTTAACCCCCTTTGCTATATTCGACGACTAACCCTTAAACTGCATTAATGTGATTTGAGCATTAAGCTCTCATGCCCTCTCTTCATTCCTATCGTTTTCATTCTGCAACTTTAATACCTTTCTAATCAGCCTATTCTTATTCTTTTTAACACGCAGCAAAGACTTATTGTCTGCATCTAACTGCTCTTTCAACTTCAAATTCTCGGCCTCCACAACATCACGATGATCCGACATCTCAGTCACCCTACCTTCCATGTTGTGAATATTATCCAACAAATAGGTAATGAACATTGGAGGAATCACATCCCCAGCTTGATACGAACTTGGAAAGTTTGTATCTACAGCCTGCCCCTTAACTGGGAGATCAACAACAGGATCAGGCTGAACATCGTTATCAGACCCGGGAGAACTATCCTCGACAGGATTTGAGATAGATTCAGGACCAACATTATAGTTATCAACAGGAAAAACCAGGTGATCTTCTTCATCGTCTATTACAACAGTCTCGACACGAATACCATCATTCACAGGTGGTTTGACAACTTTACCTTTGGCCATGCTTCTAGTAAACCTACCCATCACTTTAGCTTTCGGCTTACTACTTCCCCGATTACATGTTCGATCCACATTATTCTTTGGTGTAACCGGTGACGAAGTTGTAGACCTTCTCATGCGTTTAGATACCAGAGGAGTAACATGAATTCTTACCAGAGTAGCCACACGATCAATACAAGGGTTGGGGCTCATACGATCGGTAGGGTTAGACAGAGGTTTACGCAAAGGAGAGACTGAAGTTTGATTCGGCTCTTGATGCTAGATACATTCCTCTGGGTTGTCAAACTGACAGTGGAAGAAGGACGAGAAACCATTAGACTCAACAAATTCATCCCATGACCGATTTAACTTCGACAGTTCCCTCTCAATTAACATTCAGACTAAGCCATGATGGAACAAGCTATGACTAACATGCTTCGGGCCCTTTTTAATTGCAGAGGAAATTTTAAACAAACTTTGCACCAGATAGTAAGGTAGATTCAGTGGGAAACCAATAAAAATAGACATCAAGCGTAGATGGTAAACATAGGCTGAAGACAGGCGACCTTCATAGGTCACGTACTTGTGTATCAAATCCAAGACCGGGCGCCATTCCTTTTTAAAGTATTTGCATGCTACTCCAGTTCGGAATGATACCTTTTGACAGGGGTTTTTCAGTAATTGCCGCCACTGAGTAATGTCCATTCGCTTATATTTAAACCACCTCTCACCTGTTAGTGACAGACCAGTGGCAAGCGCAACTGATCGTTCGTCCACTCAAAAACGAAGGTCACCTACCACAGCCTGAAAGTCGACCAAGGACATAGGGAACACCCTCATGACTTCGGGGTTCGAATCCGAGAACTTACTGACAAACGGCAGCCATCCGACAGCCTTTACCTTCGCTAACAGCTCAGGGTTCGAATCCAGTAATTTCATCTCACAAGGCTCGACTCTCACCACCAGCACCATGACTGACTGTTCATAGGCACGCAAAATCACCCAGACAAGGTACTCGAGCTCACAACATGACAGAGAACCAGAGAGTGAACACTCAGCGTGCAGACCCAGGAAAAAACCGAAGCAATGCGGCCCTAAACATTCATAAAACGACTTCACCATGAGTGAACGCAGCCAAAAATCCTAAAAATTCGGCATGAAGGGAATGATAACAGAAACAGGCAGTTACGATGAGAAATGACGGCAAACAGCTCCAAATCGGACTGATATTTCCATTATTTACCCCGAGCTATTAACGTAAGACCACTAATTGCACAGACTACAGGTGTTAACTGATCATGAAGCCATGACGTTGGTTACGTACTAACCATTGAATGTGATGGGAAGATTCGAGTACAAGCACAATGATAGCAGATCAACCTTACAGTAGGTGGATCGACTTTAGAGGCGATGGCATGAGTCGAAACAATAGTAAGGATTAAAACCTTTGAACGTTGATGCTCAAACCTTAGGGTATAACAACATTACCTTCGAAGGTGGAAAATAAATTACATGGGGCACGTAGCATAACCATCATGTCAACTTCGACCCTTCGCATGCGATAATATAGGTGACAATACAGATCATATTATATAAGGTCAAGATTAATATTCGTGCTTGGATTATGCAAGACTCAAAGGTTAAAATACAAGCACTAGACAGAACATGTCATAACCATGAAACCCAAAATCAAATCCTCATAGCATGGGGCACATCATTAATAACATGAGCAAATATAATTCGGATGTCAAATGATAAACCTAGGATAAGACACATTTTCCTAAATCATTAAGCTTTTGATACTCTAGGTCTTATCTAATTTTCAATAAACTGATCACATGTACCCATTATTTAATATTTGAATGACACCAAACTATAATCAATCATCCAAGTTTGCAACCGAAATAATGACTATGATAACAAAATCAGAGGGTAAAGATCAAGTGATAAACGTTTGGATAAGGTTTGAAGATTAGGTTTATGGCAAAAGGACATGAAGATCATTAATACTCCTCCCTTAATTGTTAATGTAAATCTTATCCATACTAATAACTCGATAATGGTGATTTTGTCAAATAACATATAGTTTGCAAAGGCTACTTAAAAAACATTAAATTTCATTGATTCAGTAGCTCGCAGAATCTCATTGTTTCAGTGGCTGGTGATTCACTAGGTTTGCTTTCGGAAATTCAAACATTTCATCAAAACAAAATAGGATTTTGTTTGATGAAATAATGTTTTTTAAGGATGTTGAGCAAGGGCACAATAGGTCTTTTATATCATCTCCTTGCTTCCCATCAAACTTTGGAATGTCCAATGGTAACTTTACCTGAATGGGAGGCCACAAGGGGTTACGTTGAATGGGGTGATTAATCAACTTGGACAAATCAGGCAAGTCCAAAGTTGCTAGGAAAGGTAACTGATGGTTAGGTTGTACATACTGGTAATATTTATATGGAATATAGTTACCAGTAGGACCATAAGTAGACTGATATATAGGTTGTTGTGACTAAGAACTACCAGAAAATCCACCCGCAGTGGGTTGATTTCTGGAATCAGGACCGTTAGGACCACCAGGGCCTCCAGGACCACCAGGACCATTGGGACCACTAGGACCACTAGGACCACTAGGAGGTTGACCACCAGACCCTCTGATGTATCTAGGAGGTAAGCCTCTAGAGCCTCCAAAACCACTAGGGTGAGGGCCACCAGACCCTCCAGGGCCATTAGGAGGAAGGCCACCAGGCCCCCTAGGACCACTAAGACCATTAGGACCATAAAAAGGAAAGCCACTAGGCCCTCTAGGACCATTAGGCCCCCCAGGGGAAGGACCTCTATAAGGAGATCCTTCGGCACCTCCTGCAATATGTATAGGTATCCTGCCCATAGCTGGCATGTAGGACCATTTAGGTTACCCCCATCGTGTGAAAGTATTACTAGGATATGGAATTCTAGCATAAGGCATTCCTATAGGATTCGGTGGATAATTAATGTTTCCTATAGGTATTTGATTTGCTGTATAACCATAACCCGAAGAGGTTTGATTGGTTATAGGTTGTGCCCCTAAGGGATGACTTGAACTAGATGGGGGATTAACCAAATTATTGTGGGTGGGAGGGACATAAATAGTAGATTTCTGTATACCAGAGGTCTGTATTTGACTAGATACAATTATGGTTCCAGATAACGCAGTTCATGATGGGGATTTCTCCCTGGCACTAGAAGGTAACGACAAAACAAGAATTGAAGGTTGATCCCTAGGTGCGGAAGACCTAGGAGGATTAGGAACAAACATAATATGGGAGGTGATGGGGTTGGTAGTTTTCCTTGGGTTGTGTGGATTTGCTGTGCATTCTATAATTGGTTCAATGGGTCTCATAAAATCTGTGATTGAATGATATCCCATAGGAACAACTATCGAACATGATGGTGGTGTGCCCAATATGTCATCTATTTTCTGTTCAATATCCTATGTAGGGAGAATGGCTGCTTGGTATTGTCTATGTTCTTGTTCATCTAGAGAAACTTATTTAGAAAATTTTAAACTGGTGCCAAATGAGGCCTATAGAGGTATCCAAAAATGGAGCATTGGGACCATAATATGGATGGGCAGTATCATCAACATGACCTTCTATGGGAAAATGGAATGAAGTATTACCCTGAGAAGGTTTTTGGACCAAGGGAGGCTAGTGTGAAGGATATGGTCCTCCGCTTTCTCCAACCACATTATCTCCCACTTGGGAGGTGGTAGCAGCTCCTTGGTCGATAGATTCCATTAGATTTTCTCTTGAACCAGGAATAAAATCAGGTGGAAAGCCCCGCACTCTTCTGGAATTTCTTAGCTCAGCCATTTTGTACATCTCCTATCTAACCTAGGGTCTCAAAAACTAGAAAACACACCAAAAATTTCTCTACTTAGGCTATAGGTCAAACAAGCAAAATTAAAATGACAGGAGGGGTTCAGATAGTTAGGTCTCTCACTAGGATTGTCAAGAAGGTGCCACTCGCGATATACCTCAAGGGTACATGGGTAGTAATCTCCTCAAATGTTGTTTTTGGTGTATGGCTCCAAGAAAGATGGCCAAATGGATTTCTTCAGATGGATAATGTATCCTAGTGGGGTCTCCCGATATATGCAAGGTAGGTGGGAGCTCAGATCAGTGGTAGTGTTGTCTAATGCATAATCGTACACAAGGGGCCTTTTGATATACAATCAAGTACATCAAGTACCTTTCTATATACCTCAAGTTTACGTGAAAGGTCGTTCAATATACCAACGATAAGTGTAAGAACCACGCGAGTCCTGAGATGTAATGCGGATGAGTAACGATAGCTCCTATGCTTAATGCCACCCGAACACATCTCTAACCTATCACTCAAATTTCTACGTAAATTTTAACATATAACTACCATTAATTTTAAACTGGACAATTAGGTAAATGCATGGAATTTTGACAGAAAAAGTAAAACCATGCAATATGCATATGCATATATTTCACTTTACCATTCAGTATGCCTACCTACGGGAGGGAAATAGAGTATTTTCTTTTGCTTCAAAACCAAAAATTTCGAAAAAACAATCTTGAACAAAAAATCAAAGACAAGAAACACTTTCCAAAATAATTTCTCTTTTCTAAAAGCAATCGAAAGGGGAGGAGTCTCTTTTCTCAAAAGAAAAACAAGAAGCACACTATATGCATATGCACTCTATTTTTCAACTTTTCTTAAAGCATAGATAGATCTAACTTAAAACTATAATATTTTTTATTTTGATGAGATAGTATAAATGCAAAAGAGACAAAAGAACATAGAGAAGCTGAAATCTTGTGAGGCCATTCAGAGATCCAATGTCTTCTGCTCACTAATGATAATAACCTAATCCTAGTCAAAAAATTTCTTTTTTAAAAAAGCAAAAAGAAGTCTTCTATGGGAACAAAAAATGAAATCAAGATGCTAATTAAATGTTTTTATTTCAGTTTATATAATAGAAATAAAAAGAGAGCTCTCTAACAGCTAAGCTTTCAAAAAAGAAATCCTTTCACAAAGACAACCAACAAGCACAGATAAAAATGGACAATCAACAAGCCTAATATAGCTTTTGGATTCTTCAAATAAACTGATCTTTTACCACAAAATTTCAAACCATAAGCATCAGATTCTAACACACAAGCCTGATAGTGCAGGACTGAAACAAAATCAACTCAATTTTTTGCAAAAAATGAGAAAAAAAGTGGTCTTGGAATAAGGCCTACCTCGCACCACGCTGGAGGGGTCTTAACAAAGTGGTTCTTGACGAGCACCACTTCTGGATAACATGACTTAGGTGGTGGAACCACGCTCTGCTAATAGGTTTCAGGCGGTGGCACCACTTCTCACCAACAACATAAGAGCGGTTCCCTATATAGATCCAAAACACGAAGGAGAACGACAGATCTAGTTAGAAAAAGATTAGATCAAGGTAAAAATTGATGGATTGACAGTGAAAAAGAGCATAAAAAGTAGAAATACTTCAGATCTGAATAGATCTGAAAGTTTCAAACCAAAATTCACTAAGTCAGATAGTAGATTTGACTGAAGGGATTTAGAGATGGAGCCTGGATTCGGACAAGAGTTCAAGAACTAAGGAAGATCAAATCAACTGATATATGTATCAATCCCCAGCGGAGTCACCATATTTGTAACCATGAATATTTCACCTTCTACGGACATAAGTTGTTCCTCTCGTCTAAATGGTTTAGATCCAAAACAAATGAGTGAACGACAAAGGATGAAGACCTTCCCATGATGTCATATACACCTAGAAATTTTCTTTGATAGTGAATCTATGTACCTGCAAACAGATCAAACACGCAAACACATGAAAGCTACCAGAAAATCACCTACTTATCCATGTTAGTGACTAAGGAATCTAACAACATGTACATGTGAAATCAAAACAATAGTAATGTGGGATGGAAATCAGCTTTGCATTAAGATGCATAAAGAATTTTACAACCATAGCCTTAATGTCGACAAGCATCTCCATGAGACAAACAATTCATCCCCATAAGCTCCAACTTTGCTCTCTATGCTCTCCAATGGCTTGGGCCAAGTGGTTAATCCAACAACATAACAATACCTCTATAGTTATCCCACTCAACCAGTGATCCAGATGGAGATCAGTGGCCACCCACCTATTCCACTGGCTCAAAACAATTGTTCATTGTGGCAGTTTCCTAATTATTTTTTGGCAGTTTTTCGAGTCCTCAACTTCCGGGGCCGTTTTGAGGCCTTAAACGACGTTTTTTGGAGATTCGGGGCCAAATGGTTGCATTTAGCATGCATTTGGCTGACCAAAAGTTGTAAATCTTAGACCGACCTTTCCAACGAGTTCTCAAACGCCCAAATCGGAGATCGTATGCAAAAGTTATGACCCCGGGAAGTTGACTGTTCAACTTACCACCGTGGGGCCGCAAACTTTATGACGGTTCATCTTCTAGGGTTACGTTTTGGGACTTTTGGGGTTCTCACCTCGCTATTATTATTATAAATAGGCCCCTTTGGCCTCATTTTGTATTCAGCTTGGCACGAATGAGCGTAGCGGCCACATCTCTTCTCAGAGAAAGCTACCACCATTCTAGCAATTGTATTACAGTCTGTTCTATTTCCGCCATTTAATAGAATATGTTTTTACTGTATCTCTGTTATCTTTACAAAATGTCTGTTCTTATGATTCTGTATATGTTCTTTCATTTCGTTCGCACATAAATCCGGATCAACCAGGGACATGAGCTTGTATTTATAAGGCTCAATGGATAGGAATGGTTGAGAGATTTGTGGATGAGGTGGCCACTAAGATCCAATGATGGGTGATCTCGAGCTCAACTGACCCACAATGATAGGGATAAGGGAGGAAATGAGGCTCATGACACTACTACATTTCGACCAAAAATCCGACGGCCGTCATGTCAGATTTTCGACACTTCCCTGTCGCATGTACGACACTTTGGTTTTTTTACAAGCGTCGAAAACTTTTCATTGGTTATCTGACACCTAAGTAACCGTCGGTTAAGCGACACTTAACTAACCGTCGGTTGAATGTACATCGTCGGTTATCCGACACTTATTAAGCGACGGTGATGAAAATTTTTAACAAAATTTACACCTACTGGTGTCGCTTAAGCGACGAAGAGAAAGGGTAAGCGTCGGATAAGCGTCTCTTAAGCGACGGATAGAAAGGGTAACTATCAGAGAAGGAACGTCAAGAAGCATCGCTTAAGTGACGGATAGAAAGGGTAACTATCGGATAAGCGACGTCAAGAAGCATCGCTAAAGCGATGGATACAAAGAATAACTGTCGGATAAGCAACATAACTAAGCGTCGCTTAAGCGACGGAAGTGATTTTTTAAAAAAAAATTACCTGCAAATTGGGTATACAAAGTCTCCAGAACGATACTCGTTTGCTCGACCATATGGACAGTTTCAGAGCATAGCATTTAGTCCAGTACAAAGATTATGGAGAATCTTGTGACACTAAAATATTAAGTTTCTCCAAGATCATTGATGCTTCAATCAAATGATGTATCATGAATCAGAACTTATGTTGAAATGCAAGGGAATAACGTGTTTTGAATGATAAGATAATGTACAGACATATCTTATGGAACAGAAGTGCCACTAGCAGATTTCTGAGAATTGTAGGAGGTATTTCAAAAGTAAAAAGGTTTGACCAATAGCAATCCACATGGATATTCAAGGGAGAACATCACTTCTAAGATAATTTCATGTTGGCATCTCTAACAAAAGTCAAGATCATTTGCAGAAAAATGAACTAGAGTTGTTGTCATAAGTTTGAACATCAGTAGAGGGCCGAGGCATTCCTTGTCAAAGGAGATAAAATTTGTATTGACATTGTTGAGAGTTTGGTTTAACAGATTTCCAAATCTACTTGCCTGCATATATTTTGTATCAATAGTATAGTATAAGGGTCTAAGAATATGACAAGTCAAGTTTGTATCCCAGGAAAATACAACTAACACTTGTATCAAAAGCTACTTACAGTCAGTTTAGAAGTTATATTTTGCTGGTTAAACACCAAATTATAGCATAGATGTCCTAGCTTTCACATCAATATAAGAAGGGAGGTTTAGTAAACGAGAAAGAACCAACTTCTAATAACTTTGGAGTCGAAAAACAACATTTTAGCCTATGTTTTACAAGGAAAAACAATGAAACAAAATATGCTAATTTTATTCAGTGCACTCAAAATATTGCCATCAGGCCTAATTCTAGGCTCAGGATGGACTAAAATATTTCTTTCAGCATCACTTAAATTGTAACTGAACCAATGGTTTTTAATTACACACAATATCTTCAGTTTGATGTGACCGATGCAGTTGGAGTTTATGTTTCTCTATAGAAATATGTCCAGCAAATTTTGGCTTCCCAGATGCCACAAGAGCTGCTTTGGTAGCCACAAGAGGCCTGCAACCACACATTAAATTAGTAGGAAATGCATTAGAACAAGCACTTGGCATGATGAATATGCAAAGTTTTGATCACTTAATATTGTGCTTCTATAAAGTTTCTTCCCTCTTAATATAACACAATAAATCAAGGACTACATTTAATCAACACAAGCAACCAAAGTTTCTTTAAACAGGGCCAATAATCTACATCATCCCTGGAAATCCTAATTCAAAACATCTGTCATAAAAACATTCATCAAAAGAGTGCAGAAGATTAGAGGCAATTTTAAGCATGAATCAAGAATGCACTTTGCACAATCACATCTCAAATTTGGAATATTTCAGAGCAATATCATATAGGAATTCAAATGCTTGATCTCTCTTAAACCTAACCATCAGTTGTCTCAGGAGGTCTTCAGAATAGTAAGAACTTAGATGACCCAAGCAATGACCATTGACCCAAGTACAAACCTACTTAAACCCAAAACCTAGTTCTGATATGCCCCTTGAGATTGCAAAGCTCAAGGATGCATATTCCAAGTTCACATAAATAGTCAATGTGTCAATTATTGGAGACAGATGTAAACTTGAGGGGCATATCAGACCTACGTTGAGAGCCTCTGCAATTTGTATTGCCTATTATTGACATACGATTCATAAACAATTCTCTATGAAGATTCTCAGCAACATGAGTATGCATTATGGATCACACCATTGCTTGCTCTTCTTGATCTCCAACAACATTATAAGCTGGATACAAACACCTCTTAGTTGGCATTGGTGACTGATTAATGTAAGGTGGCCTAATCATTTAGAAAGACCCACTATGCTACTAAATAAGTCCCCCCATATTAGTCATTAAATTAAGATTCTAATTAATGTAAGTTGGCCTAATCATTACAAAAGACCCACTATTTTATTAAATAATGTCCACCATATTAGTCATGAGCTTATACTTGAAAGATATTGTTTTGTACTTGGATGGATCACTCTATCATATATTGATGTTAAGGAAGCTGGTTCTTTGCCATGGATTCTTGAATTGGGCAGAGACAAGTTGCTTGAAATTGAATACTTCATATGTTTTAGCAGAATTTTGCGCCATAATGTTCATTTTGGCCATACAGGGGAGCTATCACAGCTGGCAAATATCATTCTAGATATACTCTCTCAGCTTCAAACATTATACAAAGAGAATAGTGTGAAGGAAAGGGGTTGGTTATTCTTACGGCATAGTGCATGGCTGTCTTTAATTTTATCATTGATCCAGGCAGGTCTGTGGAAAGTGTCTCTAAGAAAGATCCCAGTTTCAAGAGAGGACACATTTTGGATAGAGCAGAGGCAGAGCTGCAAAAATTGCTTTACGTGAACCTAGGTTTGGAAAATTCAAAATATTGTACTACTCTGTATCAGAAGTGCGTAGCCAATAGCATTGTTGAGCTTACACAAATCACTAAGACCATCTGAGACTCATCTTCCAAAGGCCTGATACAAGGATACAAGCATGTTTCTGAAAAATTAACAGAGAAGCCTTGGTCAAACACTAGTTCTAACAATGATTCTGCTAGCTGTAAAATTCCTGTTATGTTGTATGAAAAATTCCTATTAGGCTATACTTTCCAAGAGATCTGTTACACCGTGGGGATGAAATTCTAAAATTCCATTGCCTTAGGTTGGATGTGCATATGGTCCCACATCATAAATTACAAATATATGTGACCAAAGCTTTAAAGGCAAGAATAAAAAATAAGAAAGCAATACTGTAATAAAGCAACAAGAAAGTGACGACATTTCAAATAAA
Source organism: Pseudotsuga menziesii (assembly GCA_001517045.1). Taxonomy (NCBI): domain Eukaryota; kingdom Viridiplantae; phylum Streptophyta; class Pinopsida; order Pinales; family Pinaceae; genus Pseudotsuga; species Pseudotsuga menziesii. Next base: position 51,149 of record LPNX010158199.1, on the reverse strand, counting down.
ATATGTTTTAAAATGGACATTTTGTTCAATCAATTACCAAAAAGAAAAAACTAGACAATACTTACTCTTCTGCTCCTAGTGAGTGGCTGTCTGGGAGGCATCCAAGTGAACTCAAGGTTGAGAGACAAAGAAAACTAACTAGAGGCAAAGCAGTGGAAGACCAATTAGTTTGTCCCAAGTTTGAAGAAATACAAAGGGATAATTTGCAAAGATATAAAGCAGGCAAGGAACATGTAGTAAAAGCTACAATAAAGAAGAAATCAAAAACCTCCAAATACAGAAAAATCAACAACAATACTGAATTTCAAGCTCAATGCATGGTAGCAAGGGCTCTAGAGAGTTATGATGCTGAGAATAGCTGCTGTTCTGTCTCTAGTAATGAAAGCTTCATGGCTTGAAAGTGCATCCCTAAAAGCATGATGAAAGTGGATCTCTGGACATCCCTAAGAGCCATGAACTGATCCTTTATCATTTTTTAAAGAAAGAGATGACTGAGAAAGAGCTAACTGAGCATCAATGTGAAATCACCATGAAAGTGGATCTCTGGACATGAAGATTAAAACAGAATATTCTAATGCAAGGGAACTTAAATCCCATCTTTCAAGTGGCTCTATCGTCAAATATCTTCTTACTATAAATAGCAGACTCAGGCTTGCAGCAGGAGAAGGTGACAGAGTAACAATATTAGATGCAAGGAAACTTATTGGACAGCCAACTGTTGCACCATCTCAAGCAAACATTCCTATTACTGATTTGATTCTTACACAGAGCTGCTTTGACATATTCACTCTGTCAAGACATTGCACACCAGATGAAGCTTAATTCCTTTATTATTTTCTTGGTAGGTTGGTAAAAAATGAAACTAATTTAGATATTTTCACGTTAGAGAAATTTGAAAAGATGAGTGTTTTGTATCTCAACCTTTTTTGCTACATTTTTGGACAGTGACTCACCAAATAGTGCATTGCTAGAAAAAAGGAAGGATTCTAACCACTAAAATTAAAGCAAAATCTGGGCATGATTGATGAACCTTAGTAGAAATTCACACAACCAAAAGTACATTTGGTGAGTTTGACTAAAACCATAGTTCCAAAGGAGTGGAATGTTATGAGACAGCTTTGAAGATGCAGTTTGATACAAAGACTGAAAATTGGAAATGTATAAATTGAATGATAGAAAATATTTCGCAGGAAGGGGTAAAAAGCCTCCAATCATATCCGGAATGTGTGCAAATGTTTATTGAGTCCTACTTCTATGGAATGATATTTTCCTAAAACATCATACCTAACCTACACATAATAGCTTCTCATTTTCTACTTTTCGTACAGCACAAGTTGGCTCAAGAGATTTTGAAAGTAAAACATATATGCATGGTTGTAGAAAGGCATCAAATATTAGTGGAGCTCAAAAATCCATTACGAGGGACACTACTCATTTCATATGCAGTCAAATTAATTTATTTCTAGCAAATGCCTTTGTCTTGCCACATGCACATCGTCATGTTCTCACATGATTAGAAGAAAAGAAAAGATTAAAGTTTGTTTACCTGGATTCCTAGCCAAACCAAGCAATAGTGCAGACCAATAAGGTTCACAAGAACACTACACTTAGGTGTGAGTAGATACAATTGGACATCTTTGAATCCCATTTCAGTCTTTTTTAAAAGTTCCATAGCTCTTTGGTAATCTCCTACTTCAAGAGACTCATAGCGGGCACTCTGTTTTACAAGTTCTACTACAGAAACTACTCTTTCAGCCATCTCTGTCTGCCATTTGATATAGAATGTCTGCCATCCCTGCATTGTCACCAAAAGAATGGGTACAAGCAACAAATCAGAATAAAAAATTACTGACAAATATATTGAAAACATATGCTCACAAGTCACAAATCCCTCATGTTCTGCTGCTAATCTCTTAAAATTGAAAGTGCATTTAAAACATTTAAAACACACAACTAGAACAATGCTTCTAAGAATCCTATGCTGCCTATACTCATTCAAATGGAAGCATCCTCGTTCATGTTGATTCAGAAGGAAAATTTCAAATGGATACAGACTGCAAGATCTAAAATCTAAATAGAAACCCAAGCATAAGTATAGGGGTATTAGGTGGGGAGTGTGAGAAACAGACCATTGTGTGAGTCTTCCCTGACCCTGTTTGACCATATGCAAAAACAGAAACATTGTACCCATCCAATGCATATTGAACCAAAGGTTGAATCTCTTGAAAAAATACACAGGGATATGTCCTTCCCTCTGTTGCGAAGAATGCAACAAACTGATTTTAGGATATGAATGCTTCTATTTTTTTTTCTGATAATGCAGTTCCACAAAATGCACGTTGCCCTGTCTTCAAAGATAAGAAGATCTTAACTTAATTCTACTTAAGACTAAACAATATTGACTCTCCCCTCAATAAATCCCATCTGAGATACTCATCATTGAATGACCATTTGAAACACCCAATACACCCTTAATCAGAGAAACAACCTGAAGCTGATTTTATTGGTAACATACATAGATTGACTTCTCGCATAAGCTAACAGATATGGATGAAAAGTAATGTCCCTTTTGGGACTATACCATGTACTTATCCTCCTAAAAAGAATGAGAATATGCAATCTATGCATAGGTAAATTGAACTCAAATCAGGCTTCATCTACCACAGAGAAACAGAACTGGCTGGCACCTCTGTTTTATGTAGTCCTAGCCTCCTAGGATGTTGGTACAAATGTTCCAATATATCCAAATGCCATGATGAAGAATGCTGCAGCTTGCATAAAAAGATAGATATAGAAGTGATTTTTTCCAAATGCAAGATCATAGGATGCACAGAAGAAGAGATAGACACCAGCAAACAGTTCCAAGACGTGGAGTCTGTAAAAGAGAAAATCAATTAGCCGTGGGATTTAAAAACAAGTCGGTGATTAATATGGCTTGTAAATTTTATAGGGGGTAATAAATGCATGCTCCAGTAGAAGGCAATTGCAGAATATGGCATAATATATGAGCAGAGGCAATACCTTTCTCCAATTCTTGAGCGAGATTTTTTAGTCTGCCTCCCAGATTTATGCTTCATGGCATCTCCAATATTCTCTGTCACAACCCATTCATTGACACGACCAGCTTCTAACAATCCAATGATAGTTGCCTTGGTTCGATGCAGAGATATCACATTTTCAAACAAGATCCAAAAAACAAGCAAATGCAGAGATCTGAAACAGCCAACACATCTCATTTAATTAGCTGTCCTTGAGCAATACAGAAGAGACACCCTTTCTTGTTTTTGCCCATGACAAGTGAGAGGGTGATTACCAGGATATATCTTTTCACTTTTGTATGCATTAAAAGGAAAGTATGGATGAAAAGAGGCTGAGGCTACTTACTTGGGAGTGCTTACTGTATTTAATAAAGTGATGATTGAAGGAATGTAAACAGCCCCCCATTTGGGTACTTGGACTTCCGGAACAAGTATAGTTGCAGGAATCACAACACAGTAAAAGGTGAATGTGACAAGGTGAGACACAATCTTCCTTACAAAGAAGAAGGCATAAATGACATGGAAATTCATCCACGCTGTAACTTTCTGCAAATCCAAACATTACAATCATCATCAGCGATGGTTTGAGTCTAAATTTCAACTAAATTCTTTTACCCAATCAACATATCTCAACCGAAGAGAGTTTAGATGATTATTAACCTTATTTCTAAGGATCTCCATGATAATCTTTCTAAACAAATTTGCTGGACCAAAAGACCGACGGTGCTACTGATAGCGGTATGCTTTGAATGTACTAGGTAATTCATTCTTGACCTGAATGGATTCAAAATTATTGTCATGAAAATGGAAGACATTTCACATAAATACCAAAAAGAGAGATCCAATCAGTGATATTCACATAATCCTATGATTCTCTAGCGACTCAATAATTATTAAGTTGGCTAATTTCATAAAATAGTAAAGAAGAAATCCTATCCGGTCAGGTTATTAAAGGAATTTGAATATCAAATAGTAACTCCTAAAGCAAAATTTAAACGGTTTGAAACTTACAGAAAGATCACCCACGAAAACAAACTTCCATCCCTTCAAACTTGCCCGAACAGCCAAATCCATGTCTTCCACAGTTGTGCGGTATTTCTAGCCACCAGCTTCATTTAGAGCATTGATTCACCAAACTCCAGCAATTCCTGAACACATCAACAACATTATCAGTTGTGAATTAATTGACATGGTTCCTCCTAGATTATTTATAAAAATTTGAAAAACAGTTTAAAAAATGTCCCTTGACAACTGGCTGAATTTGTCCTAGTGGTGTTCTAAATGAAATGACCTTTCAAAGCAATGCAAGTAAGCAAAAAATAAAGAATATTTACCATTAAACCCAAAGAAGGCATGGGTAGAAGATCCCACTTCTTGTTCCACAGTGAAATGATAATACAAGGACATTTCCTGCATTCTTGTCATCAAGCATTCATCTGAATTCACTGCAGAAACAACCACCAGGTGTTTCAGAATCCAATCAAAACAAAATAAAATTATAATTCGAAGCAAAGCAAACATGCAAAAGGCTGCGGGTGTGTTGAATGGGTTTTTCATAGTGGTTTCTTCAGAAAATTCCTCTGATTTTACCAAATCGAAGGAGTTTATTGGGATCAATTTTTATCATCACAGATCTTTTTACCGTACTGTGGGGCAAAGCAAAAGAAAAAAACCTAGACAGAGATGGATCCATCAACAGGAGCGATATTAATCAATCCTTATTACAAGATGAAACCTCTCATAGACCCCAGGGTGTCTAATCTGGGAGTAAATTTCCCTTCACAAGATGGAATCAATGTAGAATCCTGTTCAATAATTTAATTCCGTCTATAGAAGAGAGACGTATGTATAGGGATCTATTTTTTCTGAAGAACATGGAAAGCCTGGTAAAAGAAATGAACTCAAGCAAGGAGGTTAACTTATCTATTAAAGATCATCTACTTACAAGTGCAATTGATATGGTGGAATGCCTGAGAACGGATCCATTTGGGGCATTATGTCAGCCTCAGTGTGACCTCTGCAAACCCTCCTCCTTTGCAAACCCTCCTTTGCCACCCTCTCCTCTACAAGCTCTGTCCCCTGCGGCCTTATCCTCTTCGGCCCTCTCCTATTGTTCATGAGATGAAGAATTACCTATTGACCACTGTGTTGAGTTGTGTAGTTTTTTCCCTTGTCAATGGAGTTTCTATGCTTCAGCCAAATAAACATTTTTTAATGCAACCCTGTCAAACCCAATAGATAAAAATGAGGGCCGATCCCAAAATAGTAATGGGGCTTCTCTTCCTTCCACAAATCGATTTGGTGAACCCAGTCGAAAGGTATACATCGTTGTTGTCTCAATATACAAGAAAAAAGTAGATGGATTGGCCTCCCAAGCATGCAAAGATAATGCACATGGATATGGCTACAGGGATATGCCCATAGATTATTGACAGGGAATACAGATGGGTCTGGTGACAGGGTTGCATGAATGCTAGGATAAACCCACAACTTGCGTCTTTTCCACAACAAAAATCCCAAATCGATTTTCTGTTTTTCGTTTAAAATATGAACTCATGATGTAATATATTTCCACCATCGATTTGGATCCAAGGGATGAGATCGCTTGGTGGGTAGAGCGCTATAGTTACCACTCCCATAGCACAAAATATAATTGCAATTGTTATGTATTGGGGAGAAGCTTGCTCCAATATACTATTAGATTTATTTTATTCTTCCACATTAGCAAGGCGCTTTGAACTAATGACACTCGTCTTTGTATGGTATCATTTATATAGAGGGATATCTTGCTAGCATATGGTGAGAGAATCACACTATTTTTTTTTTGACGAAAAAAAACAATAGATCTTCAATATATTCTTCTATCTAAATATCCAACTAACACATCAAAACTAACATTAAATTCATGGTATATCTTAGAAAGTTGCACCATCTAGGCAGTAGAAACCCCATCTTTCGAGCTAGCTAGCCAACCATTTGTGGGACTCCTTTTTCCTAGGTGTTGTGCTAGGTGACAACGCCCTCATTCTATATCAAGAGAGCACAAACAAATTTCATAACATCTTAACATGTATGTGCATGTGCATGTGCATTTGAGAATCATATTTAGGTACGAATATTCTAGTGTCTAGTTGGAAGGTAGATGTGGAATCCCTACATTAATGTATTCGAATTTTAGTGAGAGTGATGGCTAGTTCCAACACCATGTTGGAATGACTGGGTTCTTCGTCATCATAAGATGAATGTTGAGAGAATCCATTGAGAAATAGACACTAGGATAGAGTGTAAATGCTAAATGAATTGTGAAATATATAGCTAAGGTTAATACCAAAGAGGGGAATCTAAGATCTAAACCAATGAAATGAAGGACAAATCTAATGGAATGGAATTGCTTTCACTACCCCACCAGAATTAGTATTATATTGAATGTGCTTATACCTCACATGTTTAATTTTTGCAATATAAAATGATTAGGTTGGTTTCAAGATAGTTTCTTGATGTCCCATCTGCCTTATTTCACTCGAATGAATTTACTTTCATCTTGCAATCTATTTTCTTTTTACCTTTCATTTATATATCGTAGTAGCCTCTCTTTTCTATTTTAGGTTGGTCATTATCATATTTTTTTTATTCATGGAAAAAAAATTTGTAGATTTATTTTTGTTATGTATAAAAACTATATAATATTTATGTCAATCTTATACCATGCATAATATATATTTATGTAAAATTTGTTATCATAATAAGTTAATGATTTGGGGATTTCTTTATTAGTGATAATTTTCCATCACCAAAATATCCTAGGGATACTCTTCAACACAACAATTGATGGGACAAAGAAATATGGACATCAACAAGCATATACACACATGTGCGACTGTGTTTGTGCTTGTTTAAGCATCATTAAATTGGTAATATTTTGGAACATATTTATTTATTGCAAATAATAAATGTTTGAACACATTTTCACTTTATATTGATAGGTTACAACTATCCCTATTGCAGTATCATAACATTCTTCATTGCAACACCCATGCCAACATGCTCCTTTGACACAAGGTGGCCAACAAGCAGATCTTGGTGCATACATGATTGCTTCTACAAGGGATTCAGTGTTAGTTTTAGTGACCAGATCTATTGATACATTTTTATTTGACATAGAAATCAAAATGCCAATGGTATACAACATCCCCAAATATATATCATCGTATCGTCTAGAGTGCAATATCACACACCCATGGTCTCCTAGAAACACTAATGGCATTGTTGTCTTGGGTAACAAGCCTAAAAACTTAAATTATGCCTTCTGATGCGCCATCACTTAAGCGACGCTTATGGGGATAGCTGTCGCTTAAGCGATGCTTATGAGCCTATCCGTCTCTTAAGCGACGCTTATGACCACAATTTTAAAAAATAAATTTAACTTTGTGATTTTTGGTAGGTTTAAAAGAAAAAATCCACGCGCCGTCGGAAGTAACTGTCGGATTTTGGATCGAAATGTAGTAGTGTGATATAGAAGCCTCGAGAAAGTTCTCTTTTTCCCATTTTAACTAGGGTACTGCTTTTCTTCTCTTATGGCATAGCAGTTTAGATGAGAAATGCTTATGGACCAAAAGCCACAGGTGGTGGCACCACTTATGGAAAACAAAAAGTAGGCGGTGTGAGCAAGGTACAGCTCATGGTTCACAAGGAAGCCGCAATACTGAGTATTTTCATGTAGAATTGACAAACAACATGGGGTTTCCACTCTAAGTGTTGGGATTAAGTGAAAACATGTAAGTCAAAAGGTATTATCACATGGTAGTGACAGGATTTGGGTATAACAATCTAGGGATACCATTCAAGTTAGTCATCACAATTTCTCCTTCTTTGACATTTTCTTCAACTACTTCAAGTTGTTCTTTGATTTGAGGAACCCCAGTGAAGTAAGACTATATATTCTCAAGGTTCTGTATCTTCACATTCTTTATGTGGTTCCTCAAAGTCATTTTCTGATTGATTTTATTTCCTTTGAACATCTTTGTCAAAGCATCATATACTTCCTTCAGTGTCTTGACTGCAGACACATGGGGGATGAGGTGGTCCTTGATAGAATCTACAATTATTCTCTTAGACTTATCCATTCTTCTGTTATCAGCACCCTTAGCCTCATCTCCCTCTGGTTCTAAAATATCTCTAGTGATAAAGTGATCCAAGTCATTTGCTTCAACAATCAGTGATATTTTTTACTTCCATGCCCGAAGGTTATCATCCCCTCCAATATTTTCCTCTAACTGAGTATGGTGATTCATCTTTTCAAAATGAGAACCTCAAATGGAAATAGTAAATATTTGGATCTTACAGATTTGAGGTGTCCAACCAGGTTCTGGAGTAGGATGAACTAGGGTTTGTTAGAGAAACTCTAATTCTCCAAACTTAGAGTTTGGGAATTATGTTTGGACTGAAATATGCACCTCCTTGAGGTGATTTTCTTAGCTAGGTCACTTTTTTAAAATTAAGGTGGGAAGCCTTTGGTACTTGATGCACTAGTTCCTCCCAGCATCAGTTGCAGCTAAAAATTGAAACTTCTTAGATTCAGAAACTTCTACCACCAAAAGATGCGCCCTAGTGAGGGGACTTAGACTAGCCCTCTTTACTTGATTATTTGTGGAGAGAACACCTTCAACTAGGAATCCCTAGTTCTTGAAGTTGTAAAGTTCCATTTTTTAGAGAGGCTATGATACCATGTTATTTTTTCTTAAGATCTAATTATATTATCTATGATCTTTATCTGAAAGAATAAGAAGTACAACAAGATGCATAAGATGTAAAAGATACACATGACACAAATATTTTCACTAGGAAAACCATAAACGAGAAAACCCAGCAAACTTATTCAGAATAGTAAGATGATCAAAAGAAGTAATAAGACATGTTCAATAGCTATCTTCCACTCTTACTCTTACTTGGATTTCTCTCTTATGTGCCTTAGAGAGTGTGTGAGGTGTGTATAAATGAGGGAGATCACCTCACTATTTTTACCATTTAAATCACTAACCAAATATAAGACTCGATCCTACATGTCATATCACATGGGGCCCACTTCTCCTAGAGAGACTGTCACATACCCCAATTTTGTAAAATTATGTAATTGTTTTTATTTTATTTTCTGAGACATTATGTTAAACTTAATCCTAAGTGGGGATTGATGACTCAGCAGAGTCAACAGTTATGGAGTGTAATTGAAAATATTTTATTAATAATAAATATATTATGGAGACAACAGCATGGGAGAGCTGTTAAAAGAGGTTAGTGGTCAAACTGGATATTGGAACTAGGTGGATAGGCAAAGGACAAGTGGTAGCATCCTCAAGCACTTCCTAAGTTGCAGGTGGCAACTTCCCTATATTTGGGGTCATGATTCCCCAAGAAAGTGGAATGTGGGCAGGTGGCTCATTAAATGACAGTTATCCCAATTAAGACCTAGGCAATCTTTAAAAGTACTCAATGAAGAGAGCTGAGGCTGCTTAGTTTTTACTCCAGGAAGAATTCATTCAGCTGAATGTGATTCAGGAGTTTTCATTTGAGGAAAAGGGAAGATAGTAAGGAAGTGATTGTGAGTGAATGTCTGTAGGAACTTGAAGCTGAGTACAGCTAGTTGAGCTGTGGAAACTGTCTCAAAGATTCTGAGTTAATATAGAGATGAAGGACTGTATATGTCTTGCTGCACCTAGTTCCAATCCAGGGAGACCAGATCAAGCTCGGGGGTCATGAGAAGTCGTTGTTTGAGCGCTCTCTAGGAATTGGTAGGGAGGAACGGCCTCCCATTGCTGTTGTTGTCCACAACAGTTTAACAGGTTTTTCATTCATATCTCTATATTTTTCTGTGTATAAATAGATAAACAGTATGATTGTTAAGTATCTAAAAGGAATTGTTAGTACCTTGAACTGTTAGTGCAAAAACTTGTTAGTATTACCATGTTTTTCCACACCTGATATCATCAGGTAGTACTCTAGCATGGTATCTCAAGCTTAGAAGAAGTAATCTCCTAAACTGAGTTCCCTAGTTTATTTTACTTTTATTATAAATGTTTTACTGTGTAATTATCTTTTATTTAAGCTATCTCATTTGCAGCTTTCGTTTAAATCTGAATTGTATTCTGTTCTCTGGAAAAGAATTAACTGTGCATGAAAAGAAAGACTAAGTATACTTGAAATATAAGTTATATTCATTTCTTTTCTGTGTAAAGTAAATGCATTACAGATTAAAGATTTATGTATTATCAGTAGGGTTTAGCATTTTATATTATAGTAAAAGAAACCAGAATTCCTGCATATCAGTATTGCTATCAGAACTACAACATACTTATTGAGTGGTTTTTTTTAAAAGAAATAGACCTTATTTTTATGTAGAAGTTTTTTTATTGTAATTATTAAGAGTTTACTTAAATATTAAACAAAATGAAAGAGACCTTAAATTCAAGATCAGAAATAACACATTATATTAATAATACTCTTATTTACATCTTTGAAATAATAATAATTTCTAAGTAACTATATTTCTAGGATTTAAAATAAAACATGATGTTATATATATATATATATATGTAATAAATAAATAGATAATATTTATAAATAAAATATCTAATATAATATCATACAAAATAGAGACAGTATATAATTATGTTCTAGATTCTAGAATAGATTTTATATAAATAAAGATATTTTAAACCCAAGATTATCAGGATGGAATGTTTATATAATATTAATTATTATAAATTATAACAGTAATTCCTAACTATAGATTTAGGATTTAAAAACCCTACATAAGTTAAATTATATAACTATAGTAAAGAAAACATAAAAGCTGGACATTATAACCTTGTTTTTATTTCATTCTGTACATTACATATATATATATAAAGCACAAGATAAATAAACAAATCAAGACATAGTTAAATATAAATATATATATTTAAAATAGAATTTAAAATGCAAAGTACAGAGTGCTCCATCATGGAGCTGGAGCGTTATTAAAAACTAAACATAAATAAATTTTAAATAAACCATTTAAAATACTCACAGCTAAGTTAATAAAAGAATAACCATTAAGTATTCTTTTCGAGAACTGTACATTACAGCAAGGTAGAATAACTAGATGCACACATTATTTTAAACACTTGGAAAATAATTACTAAAACATTTAATAACCTTCACTGTAAATGCAAGGCCAAAGGCCTATAAAGATAACCATAACGAACTGTAAAATCAAGGCTCGAAGCCTGTCTGTAACATTTCCCATTTAAATAACTCAAAGGCTTAAAGCCTGTAACCCTGTCTTAAAAACCAAAACATGCAAGTAATTAACAGTTTACATCCACGGCCGTAGCCGGTTAAGCTCTTAAAGAGCTAGGGTTTAACCCGAAATCAAAACATTACAACTATCAACCCTCGCCATGCTATTTTACAAGTAAAACTTTAAAACACAGTCTCGGCCTGGAGCCGTAACCCTTTTTATCACAGGGATAAACCCTAGTGAAGCGTGGGAGAATTCTACAGCTAAGCGAAGAGCAGAGAAACCAAGAAACTGATTATGCACCCTGTCAACAAACAGCATGGAGACGGACATCGAAGGACCGGGATTACCAGGAAGCGCCGAGCTATGTCTTCTGTGCACAGCAGCTATGACCTTGAAGGGTAAGTCTGCCATCGAAGGACAGATAACATTGGAAGGCAAACCTGCCAAACAAAGAAAAGTTTTCAGTCAATAACCCTAACAGTTACATAAACAACAACACTTAAAATAAAATGCACCTTGTAATTCTTAATCGCTTACCTGCGAAGGGTCAAGCTGTAAGCAGACTAAAACGAGGGTGCTGGAACCCTTTCTTCATCGGGAGAATCGAACGGCACCTCGACAGTGCCCACAAAGTAACAACACAACACAGCCTGCAAAGAATTAACTCCACATAGCCCTCAAGGGAGCAATACAATGCAGCCACGAAGGAGAAATGAAATACAGCCCACGAAGGAGCTACACGATACAGCCACGAAGGAGCTACACAATACAGCCACGAAGGAGCAAGGTAATACAGCCCACAAGGGAGCAATGCAACGCAGCCCACGAAGAAGTAACCCAACACAGCCCATGCAGGAGCACAACGAAGACGGGTTACACACCAGGCTATCTCCAAACAATTCGACCAGCAAAAACTACTAGGGTTTGGCAGTGCAGCGCTCAAAGCCCGCAGGCGAGAGGAAGACTGAATCATTTTGGAGGAAAGTCAACTTATATTGCCCAATGCATGGTGAGGAGGCAGCCACGTTATCCCATAAATTATTGCCAATAAGTGGGTCGATCCCTAATGTTTCGTAGCATCGATTTTTGACCAAAAAAATCATTTTGGGAAGGTTCCATATCATAACTTTTGCCAACATAATCACGATTTGAGGGCGCTATATAATCACCCTTCGACTTAGACCTGCATAAGGTCAAACACCATAATGTTAATGATCTTGTATGAAAACAAATATTACATTGAAATATGTATAAACCATACCATATTTTATGTTAACCATCGTGTAATATATTTTTTACATTCAACGAAGCATTTCTAACCTTGGAATAATGGCTTTGTAATGTTAAAGCCAGTATTATTGATCCTCATAATAAAACCATGAACTACAAAGATGTTTTGTTTTTGTTAAGTTTAGTTCAGTAATTGGTGTGTAGAAGTTACTTTGGAAGACCTCACTTGAGGTTAGTTCATTTGATTATAGTATAATCAATGAACTTAAATTACAAGACTAATGAAATCTAATGGTAGAATTATAGTCGCATAAATTATACAGTATATACCTTGCGACCAATTACCATAACGTAATAACGTTAACAAGGAGTCTAACCCATGCTTTTACTTGTCAAGTGTTATTATTTTATGAGTTATTTTCTCAAGGAGTGACCATGTGCAACATGGGAAATAGTTCTTTATCATGAATTATATCTTTATAAATGTCTATGTACATAATTATTCAAAGAACTCTGTTTATTTACATGAATTGAACTGGTGATAATAACCATTCAAAAAGGGGCGGCAATTAAAATTGTAATAGCCTCTTGTCAAACTTTAAATTCGCTAATGAACTTTACTCTTATAGCTGTTACTAGTACTAGTAATTTCAATAATTTTATAGGCAGTATTGGAAAAGAAAATCTATGTAAACTTCCATCCTTATCTCTGAATGTCCATTCAACTGAAGAGTTCATAGATATATCGGGAAATGACAATTCTTATCTTTAGTGTCTTTTAACCTTTCTCATCATATTTTGCTTTATATCAAAAATGAAATAAAGGAGGCTATACCTGTAGAAGTTGAATAGTCCGTTTAACATGCATTTAGTTCTCTACTGAAAGCACTTGATAACAGCATATGATTTATTTTACTCCAGAATGATCTGTTAGCAGCAATCCCAAAAACTTTACCTGTCAATCTGTAAGATAAAGGAAAACTGTGTGCGTTAGCTTTACAGCTAAGTAAGCCCAGTCTAACGTAGTTATCCACATGCTGTTCCAAACAGAGAACAATCAGAAAACTGAAGAAAGATAAACTCAACTAACATTCCAACCAAGTAATGATCTTACAGTTACAAAATAAATAGCATTAACTAAACAGTATTTAACGATTGTGTTAACATACAATTATGCTATTTAAAAGTTTTTAAATTTTTTGAAAAATTTGGGGTTTTGACAGAGACCACAATTACATATTACATGATGTTATACTAGGGACTATTTCCCTGACATACAATGGAGGTTGTACCTCAATGTCTAGACACAGTTTAGACATCCTGTAAAGGGGTAACACACATCCCCAATGGGAGTACAACAACATACAATTATAATATATATCATAATATCTTCCGAAGTTACAAATACATCAACAACAACAAGAATACTAATGAGGCCTCAAGCTCAATGATGACAGATAATGATGAGAAGTGAAGAATTTATGTAGAAGTTATCAAGGATTCCATAAATGAAGAATATATTGAATGTCAACCAGAAAAAACCTTATAAAAAGGAAGTACAAGCCATGCAAGCCTTAGACAACCATAGTACAGCAATAGGTCTGTTCCCTTTATATCAGAAGAATGATGTTACAAGTGTAACAACTTTGGAAATATATCCAAATATTGTAGAATGAATATACCTACAGTAAGATATGAGGAGATGTCCAATAAGGTATCGCTTAAACACAAGGACAACTACGAATGTGGAGTTACTCTTCAAGCTTAGAACAACAACTCTAGTGAATGGTATGTTTCTAGCAGTTTCTCCAAGCATGTGATAGGTAACAAAAATGGTTTTGTTAATATTGATAAGGACAAAGGATCTCTCTCTTTCATAAACAACAATTCAACAAAAATATTGGGGAAAGGAACAATGAAGCCTAGAAGAAAAAACTCCCTGGATGGAAATGTCTTGCTTGTAGACAACATGAAGCACAATTTGATGAGATTCAGTTAGATGTGTGATCAAGGACATGAACTCCTGTTCAACTTATAAGGATGTAGAATAAGTAAGGAAGGATCAGGAAAGTTAGTATCCACAACCACCAGGAACCCCAACAACATATATGTGTTGGATAAGATTGAGTTCGAGAAATGTCACTTGGGAAAATAAGATGAAAGATGGATTTGGAATAGAAGAATGGGGCATATACATTTTGACAATTTGGTCAGTATCTACAAAAACAAAGCATTTTGGAATATGCCAAAAGTTACAAAGCTTGCAAACTCTGTATGTGAACAATGTCAACATGGAAAACAAACAAGAGTACATTTCAAGACAAAAGAGCATTATTCTACAAAACCTTTGGATCTCATTCACGTTGACCTATGTGAACCAACCAAGAGAAAAGGAACGAATGGTGAAAAATATTTCATGTTACTTATTGATGACTATACCTAGATGGCATGGGTATGTCTTCTCAATAGGAAGTCAAAATATTTTGGATGTTTCAAAACATTCAAGGAATTGGTTGAGAATGAAACATGATCATGAATAAAGTGCCTAAGATCCAATAATAGTGGATAATTCACTTCAAATGAATTCAATGAATAATATGAATAGCATGCAATAAAGAGACATTTTTTAGTAGCCAGAACACCTCAGAAAAATGGATTTGTTGAAAGAAATAATAGATTAGTAATGGATATGGGTCGAACCATGTTGAATGAATTGAAGTTGAATGACAAATTTTGGGGACACGGAGTTCATACAACAGTACAGATCTTGAACAATTACCAAGAACAAAAAATGATAAAACTCCCTACAAGTTATGGATGGGAAGAGCAACAAATGTAAGACACTTCAGAGTATTTGGAATCAAGTGCTACATCAAAAGAGAAGATAAGAAGATTGGAAAATTTGACTCTCGAGTAGACGAGGGAATATTCATTGGATATTCATCCAAGAGGAAAGCTTACAAATGATACAAATTGATATTAGCCAAGGTGATCAAAAGCATCCACATGAAAATTGATGAGGGAAGACTAACATCATCCATTGAATACTGAGAAGAATCAAACGATGAAGAAGAGGAAGTTTCTTATCAGAAAGAAATAAAGAAAAGTAAAATGGAATAAAATATGGATGAAGAACAACTCTCAAAAGATGAATAACATAATCAACCAACTATGGAACAATAAGGACAAAAGGATCAATAGATACCTAATAACATGTTCCAGAATAATCATCCATTAGATCAAATTATTGGTGATATGGATGCCAGAATAGGAACTAGAAGAAGACTATCCGAAAGAAATGAGAAGGTACACTTCTTCTTATTGTCTACAACTGAACCAAGAAATTTTGTGAATGCTAGTATATATGAGAAATGGGTCAAAGCATGGAAGAATAATTAGATTAAACTGATAAGAATGAAACATGGGAACTTTTTCCTAGACCAAGAAACAAGAATGTGATTGGCACAAAGTGGGTTTCAAAAACAAAATGAATGAAGATGGACAGGTGATACATTTAGACATAGATTGGGCAGGATGTGTTGATGACAAAAGAAGCACTAGTGGAACGACATTCTTTCTAGGAAATTATCTAGTATCTTGGTCGAGCAAAAAACACTCTTTAGTGTCATTACCAACAACAAAAGCATAATATATAGCTGCAACAGCTTTTTGTACTCATATTCTATGCATGACTAAAACCTTGCAAGACATACATGTGACGTGTGATGGGCCGATTCCAATTCTATGTGACAATCCAAGTGCCATGAGTATCTCTAAGAATCTAGTTATGCACTCCAAGACCAAGCAAATTCCAATAAAGTTTCACTTTATTTGGGAACAAGTCTCATAAAATAATATCAAGTTGGAATATATTGGTACAAAATAACAGGTTGTAGATATCTTTACTAAGCCTTTCCCAAGAGATATTTTTTTGTACCTCCAAAAAAAATTGGGATTCATACCATCTCGTAATTGAATTGATCCATATTCAACAACACAACAATATGACAGGGGGAGCATGACAGAAATACCATTTTCCATTGATTCCAAAGGCAGAGAAAAAGAAGAAAAATGAAGGTAAAGGAAGAATGCTCTATGGGGGATATTTGTGGACAAATGAAGCTCATTCAAAGGGGGATATTTGTATTTTTCATCAATGACAAAGGGGTATGTTGTTGAGTAAATTTTCATTGATTCCAAAAAGTGTTTATCAATGTGTCTTGGTGCCCCTTGAGGATTCCCTGAGGGTTAGAAGCTATTCAATGTTAAAGGATATAATTTGACCTTGTCCAAGACCAAGTCTAAACCCCTTGGAGACCTTAGGACAATTCCAAAATCCCTCTACACCGTTTAGAGTATTTAAGTTCCCATCAGTTGTTTCTATGGTTCCCTAGTTGTTTCTTTAGATTCCCCAGTACCACAACCTATGACCTAGTACCCTAGAAAGATTACTTGGTGGGATGAATAACTGTAAAAATTTAAATATTCCAAATGACCGATTATGTGGTCATTTTTTTTTTTAATGAGGTCATGGTACCCTCGAAGAAGTCTAGGCACCCCCACACCTTGGTTGTTTTGGAGTCCTTGATACCCTTGATATGATGAGTATATGGTGGATACCTCTTCCTTGTTTATATTAAGTATTTGGATGTGAAGACCATTGAATCCCTCATTCCTTTTATGATTTCCATTGAATCCTTTGACCTTGGAACTTATGCATAAGTTACCATGGTCTTTGGCACATTTATGTGTGCAATACTTGAAGTCTAGAACAAATTGAATAATTTAAGGGTATTAAACCAAGAAGTTGCAAATAAACCCATCATAGTTATATAGTCCCCATCAATCCATTTCCATTGATATGTGGAGCATATTCTAATTCCTTATGGTTGAAGCGATATGAATTTTTGAGGTTGGTGTACGCGACCTTTTTTGGTCAACTGACCAAAGAAAAGAGAATTTAATTATTTATTTGGAATTGCATGTCGACCCAGTTTGAGGTACTAGAATTCCTCCACAACCTATATAAATAGAATATCAAGCATTTTTTTTTTATCATAAATCAAGTCTCTCTTTGGTATTTCGCAACTTTTGGAGAAAAGTGAGAAACTTTATGGAGGAGAAATTTTTAGGCATCTTCACTAAAATTGACATAACTTTCTCATACGGAATAAAAATTACAAAAATATTGGCTCATTGGAAATATTGTTTCGAGGGATATGTGGTGACATGATCTAGAGTTTATTTTGGTTTTTTTCCCAAGGAGACCATTTAAGGGAACACCCACCTGGGGCACAGAGTTCAATCAACTAGGATGGACCCATTTCATGTTTTTATGCTTATTAGCTAATAATATGTAAATAACTAGTCATTTATTATAAAAGGTAAACTGATATCTAATACAATCTCTCATTTTTTCCTAAAACCTATTTCCTCTAGTTCTTTATTTATTTTCTATATGACGCTCCTCTTTTATTTGGCTTATTGGATTTTAGAGTTTAACCTCTAAGAAGCTAGTGTGATCATCCCCCCCATGGAAGCACCTTGGATCCTCATAGGTGCATGAATGATTCTCCATGGATATATCCTTCGTCTTTGTTTTTTTTCCACATGCCTGTAGAATCCAATCTCTACCAAACTCTCAGCACCAGAACGAGGGTGCCCCTATATCTCTACATTATTTCTAGTTGCTACACACTGCCTACATAATCCTAAAAATGACCCACTTCTTGGCTGTACTCAAACTCCCTCTCTAATCTCCCCTAAATCAATCTTGTGCTACCTCAATGAAAATGCACCCTTGAGGTAGCACATGCCCTCTTTCAGTAGCTACGCCCATCCTTTTAGAGTTGGGAATTGTTGTTGGAACAACCGGTCTGTGAATTTAGTTCCCTTTGCTGGTTCTTTAGTAGATCAAATGGTATCAGAGCCTCAATATCCATAAATAAACTTCAGATATTAGTTATTGGATCCAACAACAACAACAACAATATTTCTTGATTTCCTTTCCAAGTTCACACCCTTCTGAGGATTTTGGTATCCATGCAAGTGGATACATATATCTCATAGCCCCAAGGGTGAAGATATATCAACTCCAATAGAAAGGAGGTTCACAGATCTAAAACAATGTAGATATCTCCCTCTAGACCACCAACTCCTTTGCTCCATGTTTTTCGTCATCTGTTCACACAACAGAGCCTCACTCACATTACAGTTTTTCCACCTAATTTGGATTTGAACTTCATTTGACCTCACCATGCCTCCTTGAATATATCACTTAGTAGTAGAATCAAATTACAACACTTTGAATACAGTCCAAGAACTTTATTCTATCTTGAATGAGTTGTTGAGGATTCAAGAAGAGAACAATCCAGACCCATTTTGGTTGAACACTAGAATACAAATCCCTAAGTTTGTTTTGCAAACCAATGGAGAAGTTGTTGATTCATGGATCCATAGCCTCTCCACCTATTTTATCACATGCACAGGCCTCACGACGGAGAGAAAGCTTCAAATTTCCTCCTTGCAAATTGAAGGGATTGAACAAACCTGGTGGGATACTGAGCAAGAAAATACCACATTTGTGGTGGAACTTGGAGGTACTCCAGGAACTTCTTCCTTGACACCCATCAGAACTTGGGTCCAACTTTCTGAAGCATTGAGAACCCGCTTCTACCCACCAGGGTATATACAATCTCTATGGATCATATGGCATCAAATCAAACAACTCCCTTCACAAAGTATTCAAGGCTACAACAACTTGTTCTCAAAAATTTGACTACAAATATACATTCCACATCTGAAGGAGGTAATCATTCTTATGTTTATTGTTGGTTTATTGATTTAGTTTCATAGAGAGGTAGAGTTGTTTGAAATTCCAACATTAGATAATTTTTTTCAGAGATATTTGGATATATAAAGGAATATTTCTCCTAGGGATCGTACTCCTTCTCCCCACCCCAGCACTCATGTGTCTCCCTCTCAAACAACCAACTCCAACCCTTCAACTCATTTCCAACCTAGTCGGGCTCAAAATCACGTTAACCATACAAATAAAAGGAAACCATGGTGTTTATTCCATAAGACTACTTCAACAAAATCCTCAGATTATCGAACTATCCAAAATATAAAGACCAACAAATACTTACTGACCGATCCCTTTAATCCTCCACCAGTGGAGGAAATTGAAGACGTCCCTCTAGGAAATCCCACTGAAGTGGATCCCACTTTGATCCTGATGACCCATGAAGATCCAAACTCCTAAACCCAACCACTTTTCACTCATAATTTCCAAATCAAAAATTATTTAGCCTTACTAATTATGGACAATGATAGCAAGAAAAATTTGGCATCTCAAGCCCTATTCAACCATCTTAACTTTATTACTACTCCTCACCCACACCCTTATCATCTCTGATGGGTTCAGAAGGATGGTCCCCGTCTCTTATTATCTCAGCAGTGCCTTGTCACCTTTTGCGTAGGACAATTCAAAGACATTATTCTCTATGATGTTTCCCCCTTGGATTGTTCATATTTACTGTTAGGAATACCCTACCAATCACAAAGAATTTCTATCTATATGGCCAAATCTCACCAATATAAAATTTCAAAAGATGGCCACACCTGTATCTTAACAAGAGCAAAACCCAAAACCCCTTCTACTACAGAAAAAACTCCACATGTCCAGCTAAATTGGTGTGTATCTATATGTTTGGTGCACCCTGTACCACCAAAAAATACCACTCATCCCATTCATGAAGCCATGACTCCCCTACTACAAGATTTTTCTGATTTGTTTCAACCTCCTACGGTCCTCGCCCCCTAAAAGAACATAGACCATTCAATCCATCTCATCCCTAGATTTTCCCTACCTAATGCACCCACTTACTAGTTGGCCCCCACACATTTAGAGGAAATGGAAAAATAATTGACATAACTCATTAATTTCGGTCACATCTGACCCTCTTCTTCTCCTTGTTCTTCTGTCGCATTTGTTATTCCCAAGTTCTCCAAATCCTCCAAGACAACAAGTTGCATGTCAAAGAAAAGAATTCATATATCATTCAGATTTTGGTTCCCTATATAGGATTTTTGGTCAATTCAGAAGCTATTCAACCAGATCCAGCCCATATCCAATCATCGAAGCAATGGCCACTACCTTCTTTGGCCAGTGAGCTCAAAATATTTCTGGGTGGTATAAATTTCTATCATAAGTTCATTATGTACTTTTCTTAGATTGCCCATCTGTTACATTAGCTTTCTAATACTTCTTCAACATTTATTTGGACTAATGAAGCCACTAGTGATTTTTCTCACCTCAAGGAAGCGCTATGATCATCTTCGATTTTACATCTGTCAAACCTCTCTCAACCTTTTGAGATTGAGTCTGATGCCACACAATATGCTATTGGGGTCGTGCTTAAATAGGGACACCACCACATTGTTTGTCACTCTGAAAGTCTATCCGAGGCCAAGATGAACTATAGAACCTATGACAAAGAGTTTTACAACTTGGTTCAACTGCTCAAGCAATGGAGACATTATTTTCTAGGTAAAGAAACTATCTTGAATATAGACCACCATCCTTTGATTTTCATCAATTCTCAGTTGAATATTTAGGAAGAAAGGAACCTTAAATGGTCCTCCTACATTCAACAGTTTCACTTGGTCATCAGATATAAGAAAGGCACTTCTAATAAGATGGTTTATTTGATCATCTGTCCACCTACCATAGTCCTCCCCATTCTAGAAGTGTGTTGTTCCAACTATGAAACATGGAAGTATCAATATGCTATGGACGTAGACTTTAAAAATATTTGGGTAGCATTGCATAGACCTACAGAGATCAATTAGACCCCCTTCTTGTACTACACTATCTAGGATGGTTGGATTTATAAATTCAATTTGTTATGTGTTTCATACTCATAGGACCTCCTATTTCTCATCAGGGAGGCACATGCTTTATCCTATGGTTGCCACTTATATACCATAGATCAAATGTGATCTTAATAAAAATTACAGCAAACTAAATTTACCAAAGAGAATCATCTCTAATAAATAATGATCTATGGTATTGATATCCACCCACCTAGTATATGCATTAAGATATCAAATGACCCCCTTGCGTCATAAAAAATACCACACGACCTTGTTTCTAGTTCTACTATGGGTTAATAACTAAATAATTTACATACCTTTTAGTCTCTTTCAACACAAGAGCACACTAATGGAGAGCTAAGTCAAACCAACTTTCATTACATCATACATAGTGCCATGTCACTTGAAGCGAAACCTAACATTAAATTATTGAAAAGTTAGATTCAATTGAAGTACATATTATACAATTCAATTCTCCCATGCCCATGAAGTATACTTACAATGTTATTGTCATATTTACCCTTTACCAAAACATGGATCTAAGCATAAACTGTCTTTAATCGCATCCTACATAAATCTTGCAATCACCTACAACTCGTCCAATTGCTTTGCACATAACAAAGAAAAAAATGATACACGAGTTAGTAGACAAAATTTGAATCAAGATATAGACCAACAAATAATGTCACTTTACGCAAACAAAAAATATGATAGATACGATACAACAAAGAGAAACACCAAATCCAATCAACTTAATAATAAGCTTTAAATTCAATTCAATGTATTGCCATAATAAAGCTACAATAGACGAAGATGAAAAAAAAGGATGAAATATCATTTCATATTAGACAATGAAGAAGTTAAAAATTATTTCATTCATTGAAGCTTAAGAAAATCTCAAACATATATAACTATTTATCAGTAACATAACTACATCACATGTAAGAATGAAAAATAAAGTGTGCAAGCAAGTAGAGTTGATGTTGCAATGATTTCTTTAAGAAAATCAAGCGTACTACTGGAAAAAACTATCCCCATTCTTTGTTGCAGAGACGTGGATAAAAGTTTGATACATGTGATATAAAGTGTGTTTCCACTCAATGAACTAACTACTCCTTTGAAGGGTTAGGATATACTTAAAGTTTAAATCATCCAGAGGAGTCTCTCACAATGGAAACTTCAAGATGACAGACAAAATTGTGAATTCAATTTAAACTTTAAAGTTGAAAGTATTTCTCCGTGAGAACATTAAAATCACAAGATAGAAGTGCCTCCAATATCTCCACAGGGTTGTTGTTTCCAATTTATTGAGGTTAACTCTCTATACCATTGGCCAAGAAAATCACATGTTTTTCAAGGGCATAGTCAAAATCCTTGCAAATATAAGTTACATTCTCTGCCACACACAAACAAACACAAACATAAAAACCGTTACTGAAAATTTGAATAATCCTGCAAATTTAAAATATATATAGATACCGAGAACTAAAATAATGACAATAGTACAGTAAACACAAACATAAAAACCATTACTGAAAATTTGAATAGTCCTGCAAATTTAAAATATTTCCATATACTGAGAACTAAAATAATGACAATAATACAATAGTGTCATTTTTTATTTTACCGACATTCCATGTGAATACTTTGAATCTGCAAACTGCAAGTCACTAAAATTGTTACAACTAACTATTTTGGACACAGGTATTTCCATTTTATGAGGCTAAAGTCTCATCTTGTAGGGTTTCTGAAACTCTTCAGGATCTGTAACAAAATAAATACTATTAAACCAACACTAGGTGTTGCACAACTAGTAGTCAGGACCAACTAAAGTAAATATGGTAGAAACAATTCATACTTGAAATTATAGGCATAATTGGGAGACTAGAAAATGGTATAAAAAAATATTTATACCCACCTAAATCTGAGATACTCCAGAACTCTTTCTCACAATCATTTTCATCCTCTTCTTGTGGCCAGTTGGAGCTTCAATTACAATAAGTGCATTCTGTTGCAGCTTTACTTCTTTCCCATTCTTGAGAACCTAAAATTTAAGCCAATTAAGTGAGCTTAAATAAAATTACCCATGTATCAGAATAAATTGAATACCTAAATACAAAAAATAGGGCCATTCAATTTTACCAAATTCAAACCAAAACATCTCAAAAGCATAGATCATGATTACCTACTCGAAACCTTAAAAATCACTGGAGATACCTCAGTAGCCAAAAGAACCAATCCTTCATTCTTACAAGAATGCATAATATTCTCATGAATTTCCTTTGAAAGAAATTGTATAACATACAAAATCATAATAAGATATCAGTTCAAAAATTAAAACCCCAATATCAATTAAAATTTAAGTTCCTATCAACTCTATCCATTTCCCTTTAGAATGCATCCAAATGTAGATAGTTCAATAGATGTGTGCATGGATCTCAGATAACTTAATTTCATTCATGTTTCAAAGTATTCAAATTCAATACTAATGAAATTCGAAACTTGGAGGATAAATTGTGGTCATTAGTGAAACAAATTATTTCTTCAATGACTTACCTGACCCATAGGATTTCTTGGCCCAAACATCAATACCTCTTACACATGTTGCTTCTAATTGTTTTTTCACCTCATAACTTTCTGAACCTCGATCATGTTGCATCATTAACATAGTAAGGAGCATTTAATGTTAATATAATATAAGTAATCTAGTTTTCTCAATGTTATTCAAACCAAAAATTACAAAGTTACATCCATAAAACAAGTTATTTTAAACATACTTAGATAGAAAGCTTTGAAAACAAATGAAGGGAGCAATCAAGAAGTCATTTAGCTAAATATACTTACTAATGTCCCACCATGAATAAATAGATGCAAAGTAAAGTGGGTACTATGGAATTGGGAAAAGAATTCCATCATTCTATGACATTTTTTGCAATTGCATCATCATATGAACCCGAGAATAATGAGATATCAAATAGAATAGTAAGTCTCCATATCTTAAAAAGTATTTAGAGTCTCAAGCCAAATAAAGAAAGAGTTTAGACAAGAGAATTCATCATAACAATTTTAATATATTATACCTC
Source organism: Pseudotsuga menziesii (assembly GCA_001517045.1). Classification (NCBI taxonomy): domain Eukaryota; kingdom Viridiplantae; phylum Streptophyta; class Pinopsida; order Pinales; family Pinaceae; genus Pseudotsuga; species Pseudotsuga menziesii. Next base: position 26,643 of record LPNX010158199.1, on the reverse strand, counting down.
AGTACTTGCACTATTATCCACCTAATCCTATAGGAAGAATCCATATGGGAAGTATTTGAATATTTGCATCAACGATATTTTAAGCCCCTAATTTTTTGAAAAAGGAGAAATCCTACATGAAAGGGAGTTTGATATTTTCAATAGATCGTTGGAAGAATTTAGAGCTAATAATGTTGTTGGAGTAAACAATGTTGGTGAGCAAAGATCAAACCTAAAGTATAAATTGTTGTTGCCACACCTAGAATATTTATTTAACTCCTACAACAAGATATGGCCTCTCCAGGTTGGATGTGACTAGTGTTTCCCCATGTTGTCAAAATGCAATATGGATTGGAGATGAAGTTCAATTCTGGAAGCCTTGTTACCAAAACCTCCTTGTTGATATTCTACAAGTAACAATAATTTAAGTGACCAAAATGTGCATGCCACAATATTCTTACCTTTTTAGAATGGGTGAGAATTACCATGGATGGATATTTGTGAATGAAGTTGGAGAAAATGTACAACTTGGATGGTTGATCAAATCTCCCAACAACAAATATAACTTCATTCATGATCTTAGTGATGACAACAAAATTTGCAGTTAAGTCAACTAATTTCCATGAACTAGAGTGATTTACTTGGTGTTGATGCCCATAAATTCCCAAGCATCAACAATAGGTATTTTCCCTAATAAGCGATCCCAACTAGATCGTCCACCGTTTGGTGTGGGGAATCCGTTCGTTTAATGGTACGACTATTGTAGATTGATTTGTTTAAGTTCTTTACTGGTTACAACCCAGTTTACCTTTTATGTGATTTTAATCAAAGGATGAAATGTGAGTGCCTAATTATATGCATATAATTTACAGACATAAACCACACTACCGATATATAGGTTCTTACCTCTCATCTTACTGCTCCTACCTTATCAATTATTTATCTATTCCTAAACTAAGCTAATTATCCTATCATATCCTATCCCTACAGGGAGTGAGTTCAAATTAAGAGTAACATACTGAAAATGTTCATACAAGTCTAACAAATATTTGTTTCAGCACAATATTCACATTTACAGCAGAAAGAATACCAAACATAGCTCTGATATGATCAAACAATTTATTACTCATTTCACACATAAAAATTTGCATAGAAAGTAAAACCACTCATAACCAATAAAGTAATTCTGAAATTTAGACGATCTCACAGTATATGTTACAAATGTAAGAATAAGTAGTTCCACATTAAACATTCCACACATTCCAGGGAAAATATTTGTGCATGCTTTTCCTAGCAAACATATCCTTCTTATTACCAAAAAAATAGTTCTCTTAAAAAAATGGTCTAGGCTCTATAACGCTAGAAAAATTCCCTGTGCATTCATTTACTCCTTTATTTATATTACAACAAGAGTTTGTCTTCTAGTGACTCTTCATTCACCCTAACCCTAGGAATTCCTAAAATTTGTCATTTTGTGCTTACATAGGAAAACATGAAAAATACTTTCCAAAAAATAAATTAGGTGGCCACGTCCACTCTGGAAATATATTCTTCCCACGTGTTAGCCTCTTCATCTATGGACTTATATTTTATAGTATCCAATACTTTCAAAGTTACTTCATGAATTGACAATTGTGTCTCTATATGTGCCACCTCCTCTATTGTATCCTTGCAAATTCGTTCTAGGAGATATGCATTGATAGACTCTTGTCCAACAAAGTTATGAATGTCTTCTTCTGTGAAAGAATCCACTTTTATGATATATTCTAGATCTTCCTGCAACCTATCATGCAATTGTTCTATGCATTGGTCCTTCTTTGGTAACTCAACTATACTCTGAACTAAAGGGTTGTGGCACTTCTCATGGACTTGATGGATTTTCTTGTAAAAGTCATGGAATTATTTTATGGTTTGAGGAATTTCATTATTTATTCTATTGGAAGCTTTGCTACAAAATTCCATAAGTGCCATATCCGAATTCAGGTCCTCTTTTGTCTTCTGGGGCATCGATGATCAAGGAACTTTGAATTAGTTTACCTCTAGGTCATCTAGATTTTAACCTTTTTTGCAATATCCAACATTCCTTTCCTAAATTACAGCGACTCCACAGCTATCACCTTCATTATTTCCATCATTATCCTCATCTTGTAGATTTCATCTATGAGGATTACCTGAGAATGATGTATGTGTTCTTCAATATTGTAGGACTGATCACAAAATAGAGTAATGTCTTTCTTTTTCTTGTCTACCAAATCTAGTTTCTCTACCAAATATTCCTTCTGCTTAATGAACTCTTCCACCTAAGCTTTCAATTATTCGACCTATTGGTTTGTGGCCAAATCTCTTAACTCTAACTGAGATATTTGAGCTTCGAAGTCACTCATTTCCCCTACCATAATCATTAATTGTACAATTAATGCATCTTTTTTTGTTTCCATACTTTGGTATTCATTAAATAACTGATCCTTCTCTGAGAGAATGGCGTCATGTTTCCTTTTTAACTCTATCCCTTCTCCTCGCTTCTCCTCGCATTTTCACCAAATTATCTTTCAGTTTGAGTATTTTCTCTTTTTTTTCTCTCCATTTCATTCATTAATCTGTCAACATTATAAAATCTAGTCTAGGAAGCTGTTATGTTTATAGATGCTATGAATTTCAAGTATTTATGGGTACCTTAAATAATTTCGTTCGCCATGACGGTGACTGCATCAGAATAAGTTCCCATTTTTAATCTTTTCTCTAACCTTCTCATGATGGTATTTCTATTCTTATTGAAAATGTTGGTTTCCAAGAAATCCATAGTATGATGCTTTGACAGGGTGAATGGGGTGAGCCCAAGTTCCTGAAAATGGATGTGTCCATTAGTAAGTGTTTCACTTGTTGTGCCATAAGGGTCTAGGTCCATGTTCTGTGGGATAATGGGCTCATTTTGGGTTGCCTCTTGGTACAGAGCTTCCCTGACCTTATCTTCTTCTTCTTTTCTCTTAATCTCCTCCGCTGCTCCCATTTCTATTGTTTCCTTTTGTAATATTTCTTCTTACTCTTGCAACTTTTGGGCCTCCTTTGCTTTCTTCTTTTCATCTTCTTCTTTCATCCTTTTCTCTGCTTCTTCTATTTGAAATTTTATAGCCTCTTCCTTTTGTTTCTGAAGATTTTTCTCCATTGTAGTGTTGATATTCTTGCTTGTTATATTTTTATCATTCAAGCTAGCATGATCTTAGGATATTATCTGAGAGAATAACATGCACAACAATAAATAAAAGAAAAAAGAGACAGAAATACGTTTCATCAAGGAAACCATAAAGGAGAAAACCCCGCAACTTCCTCAAAGATAGAATGAGTGCCAATGGAAGCAGTAAAACCCGAAAACATAAAGATGATCTCCAACAGCTTGTTCTCTCTCTCTCTCTCTTACTTGAGAGATATTCTCATCTCTCACTCATGTTCCCCAGTCAGTGACTATGTGTATGATAAATAGAGAGTCTCACTCTCTATTTATATTCTTTCATTCACTTAATGTCCACTTCAACATTTTGGCCCGACTTAACAATTAATTACTAGGGTCGACATCTCTAGGAGAGTCTAATAACCCTAGTGCCTCACAAATGTGGGGACTTTTCCCTCCGATCAACAAGGAGGGTTAACCTTGACACAGTTGTGGGGACTATTTCCCTAACTTACAATGGAGGGTTAACGTCAATGACTTTACATGACTTGTTTACTTATTAAATCTCTTCATTGGAACATCGGGGCATGACATGACTCAATTGCATTATAGATACTTCCTGGAATAAACATTGGGGTATAATAGATAAGATATACAAGTGAATACATGCTTAAGTTACAAATACACCAACACTCCCTCTTAACTAGGAAGGTATTCTCTTGACATAATTTATAAGCACAAGTATTCTTCTCTGTATCATCTGGATCATCATCAATTCATATTGATATTTAATTCATCTTAATCATCAAGTCATCACTAGATCTTGATCATCACTGGATCTGGATCACCACTAGATCATCATCACTGGATCATCATCAAAACTGGATCATCATCAAAGCTGGATCATCACTGGATCATCATAATCATCATTGCTTCCACTATCTCAATCAAATGGTGCTATATCTTCATTCTTCTCGTCATAGGAAGTTCTACAGATCCATCCCTTTTTCATGCTGGTTGTAGGAATAGCCTCCATGTAGGTATTCATATTATTCAGTACTTATATCTGACCATGGTCGAAAACACATCACAATTATGTCAGAAATGCCTGCCCAACACTCACATCTTACCATGGTCAGAAACTCATCGCAAACCATGTAAAAAGGGCTTAGCACTCACATCTGACCATGGTAGGAAACTCATCGCACACCATGTCAGAAAGGCTCTGCACTTACATCTAACCATGATAGGAAACTCATCACACATTATGTTAGAAAGGCTCTACACTTATATTTGACCATGATAGGAAACTCATTGACACATCATGTCAGAAAGGATCTGGACTTACATCTTACCATGATAGGAAACTCATTCACACATCATGTTAGAAAGGCTCTGCACTTACATATGACCATGATAGGAAACTCATTCACACATCATGTCAAAAATTCTCTTCACTTACTTCTGACCATGATAGGAAACTCATTCACACATCATGTCAGAAATCCTATACAGTTACATCTGACCATCATAGGAAAGTCATTCACACATCATATCAAAAAGGATCTCAACCCCAGGTTGAGTGTCGGTCCTAGACTAAACAAATTCCTGGTAGCTGACCAGGTGCATCCATTATCCCAGAGAATAGAATTATGTGCTTATATATGATCATGTGAGAATGGATCTCACAATCACCTTAGAATGGCTCAGCACTCACATCTGACCATGGAAGGAACCAATCCTCTCACCATGTCAGAATGGCTCACAGACTCATCACTTCCCCTTGGAGGGAACCTCGACCTGGAGAACACCAAGATTCCCCTGAAGTACTTAAAATTCACTCTAGCCATTTCTAGCATAGAATCATATCAGGACTAATTACGTCCAAGGATTACCTGCAAGCTTCTCCGGGACCTATTACATCTGAGGACAACCTACGAGCTTCGCTAGGATTTATGTTCAGACAATGTGTCTCACTGGCTATTATAAAACTCCCTCTTTCAAGAGATCTTGATTTGGATCACATAATAGAGCTTCACTGCTCCTCTCTGCATCATACACAAAATACAAGTCAGATCAACCAAAAATAGTACTTTTCAAAAGAAATATACTACCTCCAAAATAGCAAGTGGCAACATCTTTTGCCTCAACTGTACTCAGCACCATGCAGGAATTCATCCTTCCAAACCAAGAGATCACACTTGATCCCATACTAAAGTAGCACCTCGAAGTGCCATTCATATCAATGGTAGTGCCTACCCAATACGAATCCACATAACCCTCCAGGTTAATATTTTGATTCGCCTCATACTTGAGCCCATAATCAACTGTACCCTTCAGGTACCTTGCTGCATTATTTACAACCATCAAGTGAACATGTCTCAATGTGTTCACAAAAAATTAAATATTTTTTCTCGTATTCATCAGGTACATCAAGGATCCAATCATCTGACGATACATTGTAGCATCAGCCAACTTTGATGAAGCATCACTTAGAAGATTCAGGTTCGATGCCATAGGTGTGGTCATGGCCTTGCGTTACATCATCCTAAACCTCTTCAATATCTCTACTGCATATGTTGGGGTTCGGACCTTAAAGGTCCTTAATTTTGGCAACTCCGCGGTTTTTGGTGTGAAGCTTGTAAGCAGAGTTGCGGCACAAAATATTCTTAGGGGTTTCGGGGTTGGGTCGAAGACCCTGTTTTTGTAAATGACCCATGGTTTTCGGGTGCCCATGGTTTAAGCCCATGGTATTGTAATAGTGCACTTGTATAAATAGGCACTTATGTAAAGTAGGGTTTTTAGACGATTTATGTGATGATGATAATTTGATGCGAAGAAGCTAAGGCATGTTTTAGGGTTTAAGGTTAAGTCCCAGCTGAGTGCATGGACGACCTCTACAGCTGTGTGCACAGAGGGTTATGAAGAAGGTTAAGTCCCAGCTGAGTGCGTGGACGACCTCTGTAGCTAAGTGTGCAGAGGGTTTTTGTAAGAAATATTCTGCAGCTAAGTGTGCAGCTTTGGGTGATTGAGAAGATCTGTAGTTGAGTGCGCATATTAGAACTGTGTGTTTGTAAAGAGTTGAATATAAACATAGTTTTGTGGACGTAGCCCCTACACTGGGGGTGAACCATGTATATCTTGTGTTGTGGTGGTTATTTTATGTTGTTTCTATTATATTTTTATGCATTTGATAAGTAGATGAATCATAAATTAAGATAACTGTTAAGTATTAACTTCTCTGTGAATTCCTAGTTAAGGGTTAAGCAAGAAACTGTCTTTTATATAAACTGTGAAGCTATTTAAATGAATGTCGAAGCTCTGTATTGCATAAATACTTGTTGTTAAGACTAAAGGTAGAGTAATATCCCTCTTTTGCGTGTAGAAACCTGATTTTGCGGCACCCCATAGCTGTTTCAGGTGAGACTGCAACCTGTTCGCAGGTTGTTTCCGAAAGGGCCAACACTGTGGGTGTGTTACTTGGTGTAAAGAAAAAATCATAGAACCCAGTTCTGCCCTAAGTGCCAACAAATTGGTTCCGTTGCTGGCTGAACCAGTATTTGCTTCAAGAGGGATCTACGTCGTACCTAGAGGGATATGTTTTGGAGGCCCTCAGTAAAATAAATCGGTGACTGGGTTGAAGATACTTATCTAAAATTTGCTGAACAAAAAAATAAGGATCCTCGTCGTAGCTCAGAAAACTTCTTGCAAAGGTACGTTTTTACTGATATTTATGAAATTTTCTTTGGTAGTATCCACATAGAATTGCACCAGTGGTTATCCAGGTTGACAGAAAGAAAGACAAACTTCAAAGAGGATCAGTCTCCTGACTGGACCCCAGAAAGAGTTATGCTATTGAAACATGTGAACAACGTGGTATCAAGAGTTGTTGACTTTTTGACAATGTGAACCCTTGAAGCATTTGTGACGGAGTTCGCCATCGACACACATACTTCTTTCAGCGAAGCAGAAAGACAATTTTTCAAAGGACCAAGGGGTAAGTACCTAATTCATTAAGTTTGAAAATTAAAATGCTCTTGGCTGAGAAAGGCATATTGATTATCGAATCAGATTGCTAGATTTATTGCTACTAACCTATGTTTGTAAGTGAAAGTGACTTCGACGAGCAAAGTGGTTTGCTTCGCAACGGTAAAATATACAAGAGAACTCTTGAATCATATACCCTAGGACAGAATACTTATTATACCCAATTAAATCCAGAAGAATCAGAATCTAAAGAAACCCCTTTTGTTAGAAACCCTCTTATAACTCCACAGCGAATATCTGTTATCCCTGAGAACCCATCATAGTCTAAAAGTAACCCTAGCCCTAGTAGTCCTATTACAGGTTAGTATACCTCAGAAAGTCCCCTTCCTCCTGTTACCAGTCTTCCCCCTCCTCCTCCCCCTCCCCCCCCCTTGATCCAATATGGCCCATGTGAATGATGATATCAAACTCCCAGTTTTTAAAGGAACTGGATCATAGGATCCAGAGTAATTTTGGTTCTTATTCGAAGCTATTTGGACTACTAAGAATATTATGGATCAAAATACAAGAAGAGCGTAGCTAGTCACCTCTTTTAGAGACCGAGCCTTGACCTAGTTTATCAAGTTTTCCAGTACTCAGAACTATATCTTGGTTGATATTAAAAAATCAATGATCAAATAATTCAAGAAGCCTAAATCAGAGTCACAGTGTATAACTGAACTAAAAGAAATTCAGTAGAAGCGAGGTGAATCAGTTTGGGACTTTGATCAAAGGTTGAAGGTTCTATTGGATCAAGTTAGCTTCACTATTGGAATGGAACAGCATAAAGAATGGTTCATTGCAGCACTATTGCCTCATATCAGGACTCCACTTATGCAACAGAAGGTTGCTGATCAGCAAGAGGAATTGGAAATTGCTATGAAACTTGAAACAGGTCCTGTTGGAGATAATTCTGGAATAGCCCAAATACATGCACAGTTAGCAGAAATGGCTTTGGAGCTTCATGACATGAAAAAATGGAAATCTATTCACAAAGAGGTTTTGTGTACACGATGTAAGGCAGAAGGTCATGACAAAGAACAATGTCTTGTAGTAAGAAATTACCTGAATACTGGTGCACCAAACCCATTTAACCCTAATTTCCTATATTGTGAGATCTGTAGAACAACTGGCCAGCATCGACCTGGAGATTACTACCTGCTACAAAGATATGTTCAAGTACCTAAGAATCCCTACTGCAAGTTCTGTAAGTTAGTTGGACACAATGAAGACGAATGTCACAGCTTTGACCTCATGAGAGAATGAACCTATAATTCTTATAGGGTACAACCCGATGCACAAGGCAATGATGGATATGGTTACCATGGTAGTACATCAGGTCGAGGTAATTTTAGAGGTTGAGGTCATGGTGGTATTCCTGGAAGAGACCGAGGCCAGGTTGTTTGCTAAAACTGTAATCAGACAGGACATGTAGCTAGAGACTGTTAGAACCCCACTACGACATGTCGCTATTGCAGAGCAGTCGATCATGTGATTGAGCAATGTCCACAGTTGATATCCAAGATACAAGAAAGAAATGGCACTCCTACCCAGAATGTTCAAATGATTGCTATAGAGAAAAGACCTGTTCCATCCATTAACGTTGTTACAAGGAGTGGAGCTACGATGCAAGTGCAGAGTAAGGGGAAACATCTTGACGAGGCTTGGGTCCGTAAGACCCCAGAGAAAATTCCATCCTTCGATGTTGGAAGAGAAAAAGGAACATTTATGGAAGCTAAAAAAGACTTTGTTGATCTGAGAACATCAGTAGCAACTACGCAACAACATCAACAGCAGTTACAGTTCCAAGAAGCTTTGCCAGATCAAGTAAGTACACTGACATCATTTTTACAGAGTTGTATGAAGCTATTAAGAAATCAGAATGCTTTAAATGAGTTACAGAAATTTATTGCATCCTACGAACCTCAGCGAAGCTCTAATAGAGGAAAAATTGTTAATAGAGTTAGAAGGACTGGAAGAGAAATGAGATTGCATGCCTAGATAGGAGACTATGACATGACTGATATCATTTTAGACCTAGGATCAGAAGTGAATGTCCTAACTAGGAAGACTTGGGAACAAATGGGAAAACCTATGCTTGAATGGTCCCCTATACAGTTGAGATTAGCCAATCAGCAGAAGATTGTGCCCTTGGGAAGATTCCCTAGTGTACCAGTGGATATTGATGAAGTCAGTACCTTAGTAGATTTTGAAGTCATTGAAATAATTGAAGATAGCAACCCCTATCCAGCCTTGCTAGGAATTGAATGGGAAGTAGACAATGATGAAGTAATCAACCTTAAGAATAGATAGATTACTTTTGAAGGGAAAGGCTTGAGAGTCATAGTACTGTTGGACCCTTCTCAAGGAGAAAGGTACACAGAGCCAATCAAAGATGAAGATCAGGATGTTTTGGATCATATTTACAACATCCCAGCTAAAGATGAAGACTATGTTAACCCTACTACTGAAGGTATAATGGATTGGAAGTGTGATAGTTCTTGCATGACTGATTCAGACGAAGGCTTAGAGAATTGGCAGAATCGACTTTATGAGCTACATGGCCATCGATGTGCAAGAATTACCAAGTCTCTCAGATGGGTTGGCTCATAGACAAGAATCTTACCTACTTTTGAATGCTTGATAGACCCAGAAGATTTTATTGTAAAATTTTCAGAGCAAGTACCAAATTCACAGAAAATGGAGACTCTAGATTTAGTATTCAGAGCCATAGCTGCCAGATGGTGGAATGGTCATAGAAAGTATATTCATAGTTGGAGTGCTTGTCAAAAGTTTATTTTCCTGATATTCATGGACCAACCTTAGGAGGTATGAAGCATATTTAATGGTAAGACTAGCCCCGAGGAACATTTGGAGCAATGTTATGAAGCATGGAAGCATGTACCTCATGAAGAATGGGTACATAGGTTTGCACACACTCTGGAACCTGTAGCAAAGAACTGGTACGCAGAGGTGGAGCTTCACCATGGTACTATAAGTTGGGATAGTCTTGTTGATAGTTTTGTGCTCACATTTTCTATTAATGAGGTTTTCCCTGCTTTGGATGTAGCTATTAGATTGATCTAGACTAAGGTGTTTGATGATAAGGAAATAGCTAAGCACCAGCCTGATTGGAAGGAACAAGAAGCTAATGCAGTAGAATGCTATAACCTCACCATTGATGAAGACGATGACCCTTGTAACATTAATATTCCTAAGTCAGAAGGAAATTGCAAAGTTCATGGACTAGCAGTCGAATCACCTGAAGTAACTTAGCCCTTGAATACAAGGAAAGTAAACATTGGATCAGAAGAAATGCCAAAGTATGCTACCATTGGAGATTATTGGGACAAAGAAATGGTAAGAAAAGTGACTGAACTTTTCCATGAGTATCAGGATTTATTTCCGATGAATTTCTTAGAAATGAAATGTATCCTTGGTGATATAGGAGTGATAAAAATCCATTTGAAAGCTGATGCGAAGCCTGTGAAGCAGCACCCTTATAGGTTGAATCCTAAGTATAAAGAAAAAGTCAGGATGGAGCTAGATAAGATGCTCGCTGCAGGAATCATTGAGGTTGTCGAAGAAATTCTGTCATGGCGTCAAGATGTGTCGAAGGTCTGTATTGTGTTGAAGACTCTTATTGTGGCATAGCCAAAGTTAGTGGTTGTGCTGAAGAAGAAAGGTATGTTGGAGCTTAAAATTTGATAGGTGGGAAAAATTAGATTTGGCGACACCGGTACGTTAACTATATTAACTTCCTGTAATGATGAGATTTTGGGAAATATAGCACCGTTTGGACAAGATATACAACCGCTCTATTAGATTTGGTGTCTTCAATGCACAGTTATGGCAGATTTGGTCGATGGATTCTATAAGAAGACACCCCGACCTACGAATTTTGCATTACGCATTTTTCTTGAGATTGAGTCCATGTCAGCTGATCGCGAAGTCCATGAATTGTTGAGAGAATTCAAACAGAGAGGTCTACAGAACCTTATGAGAAACCCACTCATTTCTGCACCTCACGAAGAAAATACCCCAGTGCCGAATCAACCAATGCAGACACGATCTACCAGGAAGGAGTTTAAACCAGAAGTTTGCTCTAAGCAGAATGAAGACAGGCACAAGACATCAGGGAAGACACCAGAGGATCCCAAGATGAATCCTTCTGGTTCGGCAGAGCTCCCACCTGAAGGTTTTGAAGACTTCGGTGAGGATGATAATTTTGCATCGCAGCGTCCACCATATCTTCCACCTGTTCAAACAGGAGTTCAGCCACCTCGGTGGACAGCCAAGTTCACATTATGCACCCCTTCGCTGCCACAGGGTGTGCAGTTGGTCGGGACGATGACAGGAAAAATTGACTGGCTCAAGTACGCAGACCATGATACAAATGATCGTGGGAAGTTTCTACAGTTCGCACCTGGAAAATATTTGCACTCCGTCCATTATCCGGAGACTAGAATGACATTGCTTGAAGTGAAGCAATGGTCTACTAGCTTGGAGCAAGCTGGCTTGCTGAAGATGCTGAATGTCCCCCACTTTGGTTGCAACATGTAGGTTACCTTGGTGGTCAAGCAACTATTGGTGTTGGTGCATGATGGGCACCTATGGATAGGAGACCAGAGAATTCCTATTGATGGCAAGCTAATTCATAGGATCACAGGCTTGCTGAAGGAAGGGCCTGATCCTGGGATTTAATTTGTGGGAAAACACGAAGACACGAAGTTGGCGTAGCACATGAAGGACTGCTTCGGGTTGAAGAAAGGAAAGAAAGGGTATCAAACATAAAAAATTTGGCACCAAAAAATTCACTTCGCCACAAAGCTCCTAGCATGCAAGCTAATGCAAAAGTGCAGACCGAATGAAGTACCTACCCCAATTGTCAGTATTGTTGCGCACTGTGCTGAAGGCTACAGTTACAAATGGGCAGAGTACATTGCTAGGGAATTCCTCGAAGATGTATATGATGCATAGGAGAAATGTAGACCCTTTCATTACTCATGGTTGATAGTGCTTATTGCACTGGTAGGGTGGAAAGAACCTACCTAGGTGCAGTTTGTTGATGTGCCTTCGTAGATTCCTGGCCTAGCAAGGTAAACATCTCTTTGGGTGTCGCAAGATAAATCCTTGCAGCAGATGATGAACTACATGTTTGCCTTCTATGCCCTAAATATTTCATGTGAGATCCTGAAGACGTTGCGGCTCAGTAATGAGCTATTTTCTCAGTATGCGGGAGTGGCCAACTTCAAAGTTGACATGCACAATGTCCTCATCCAAGCCCGCGCAGATAGAAAGCATACATGCTAGAAGTTTCCATATGTGGTGACCCAGGAATACATCCTCGCAGTAGTTCAGCAGTGGCCGACTAAATGGATGAAGGACACAGGAACAAGGCCCAACATACCAGTTCCCCCAGTAACCGATGTGGGCGCAGGTCCTAGTCAGACACAGCAGCATGACCCACTCGAAGAAAGCGAAGAACAAAGTGAGTCACAACAAAGTGAAGATGACCAGGGTGGAGATGACAAAGCTGATGAAGAAGAAGAAGAATCAGTCAAAACCATCTCAGACCCCAATCGCCCAGATAAGTGCAAGTCTCCTGAGGCAGAGGAAGTTGCTAAGACTTAGCCCAGAAAGAAATCTAAGGCGTTGAAGGGAAAGAATATCATCGAAGAGCCCGTCGTGATGATGGAAGAGCTTGATCAGGCTCTGACAAAGTCTATAGAAGTATTAACCAACAAATGTTAATAGTTTGTAGCTACGCACTTTGACGCGCTCACTGGCGTAGCGCAGTGAATTACAGAACTGAAGGAGTTAGCAGAAAGATCAGTGACTGGCGCTGTAACAAGCAGTGCCCCAGTAGGTGCGCAGCCAGATACAATACAATGGCCAACCAGAAGCAACAAAGGGCAAGTACCAAGTGCAACCCTCATAATAACTGACGCAGTGTCTCACTCGGAGATGAGTATGATAGTTGAGATAGACTATGCCAAGTTGTCTATGCCGAAGCTACATCTTTATCAATTGGCAATCATGAACGAGATCTGAGAACGTGACAAATTCTCGCACATGAAGTTGGAGAATACAACAAAGCAGAGTGAGAGCCTTGTAGCGCAATTGGAAGTAGCTGAGCAGAAGACAAGTGGGCTACACTAGCGCGAGTGTTGGATGAGGCGTGTTGAAGTCTCCCTGACTTTGACATGCAGGCTGAAGAAGAACCAGAGCAAAGGATCGTCAAGCTGAAAGACTATGAACAACAGTCTTGAAGTGAGATAGAGAAGATGAAAGAAGAACATGAGGCTCAGATTGCGGAGCTTCAACTTCACATCATTCCTAAGAGTCCACCAGAGGTAAGGGAACAACGCTGCAGAGATATTCAGGCCTCCGCAATGAAGATCTCAGATCTTGTGAGCAGTGCAGCAAAGCTGTTAGATGAAAGCGTCGAGGCCTGGGCAAACTTACAATACAACCTAGAAGTGGAAAAGCTGCAAGAAACCATCAAGCAGCGATAGACAGAGCTATATGCAGTCAAATCGGAAAGCAAGACATTGCCTCATATGCAGAAGATGCTTAAGGTAAAGCAGAGAAATGAGCTCCAGCAAGAAATTGAGGCATGGAGAAGGAAAGAAACACTGTTGGTGAACTCTATGTAGCCCCTTATTAACGAGGCCCTGGAGTTGAGCACTGCTGCGGACAACCAGTTCAAAGTCCTGAAGGAGTATGATGCGTTTGTGCAGGAAAAGGCCAACGAAGCATCTGCAGTAGTATTGCAGGAGATAGTGGATAAGGAGCAAGCAACCGAAGATATCATACATAGCCTCAACAAGCAATTTACTATCTTCACCAACAAGATTCTCCCTCTGGAAACGCAGCAGAGTGTCCCGGGACGGGACACTGGTGAGTCTTAGGGGCTTGTTGGGGTCCGGACCTTAAAGGTCCTTAATTTTGGAAACTCCGCGGTTTTGGTGCGAAGATTGTAAGTGGAGTTGTGGCACAAAATAGTCTTAGGGGTTTCGGGGTTGGGTCGAAGCCCCTCTTTTTGTAAATGAACCATGGTTTAAACCCATGGTTTAATCCCATGGTATTGTAATAGTGCACTTGTATAAATAGGCACTTATGTAAATTAGGGTTTTTAGACAATTTATGTGAAGAAGCTAAGGCCTATTTTAGGGTTTAAGGTTAAGTCCCAGCTGAGTGTGTGGATGACCTTTTCATCTATGTGCACAGAGGGTTTTGAAGAAGGCTAAGTCCCAGCTGAGTGCGTGGATGACCTCTGCAGCTGAGTGTGCAGAGGGTTTTTGTAAGAAAGATTCTGAGCTAAGTGTGTAGCTTTGGGTGATTGAGAAGATCTGCAACTGAGTGCGTAGATCAGAACTGTGTGTTTGTAAAGAGTTGAATATAAACATAGTTCTGTGGATGTAGCCCCTACACTGGGGATGAACCACATATATCTTGTGTTGTGGTGGTTCTTTTATGTTGTTTCTGTTATGTTTTTATGCATTTGATAAGTAGATGAATGATAAAGTAAGATAATTGTTAAGTATTAACTTTGCTGTGAATTCCCAGTTAAGGGTTAAGCAAGAAACTATCTTTTATCTAAACTACGAAGCTATTTAAGTGAATGTCGAAGCTCTGTATTGCATAAATATTTGTTGTTAATACTAAAGGTACAGTAATATCCCTCTTTTACCTGCAGAAACCTTATTCGGTGGAACCCCATAGCTGTTTCAAGTGAGACTGCAACCTGTTCGCAGGTTGTTGCCAAAAGGGCCAACATTGTGGGTCTGTTTTTTGGTGTAAAGAAAAAATCATAGAACCTGGGTCTGCCTTAAGCTCCAACATCATACTTCCCTTGTCCCATGGAGATTCCATATACATTTTTCCACACCTCCATGTCTAAAAATAGTTCATCATATCCAAGTCCTTCATCTCGAACTTGATAGCAAGTCTTCTTCTTGCAGATTTAACAAGTCATTGACATATAACATGAGCATCACTGGTCTTCCACCTTCAACCTTGAAGAAAAGTTTGGAATCCTCTTTACTCTCAGTAAATCCTAGAATCATTAGTAAGTTGTCTATCCTATTGTACCATGTCGAGCCTCAGGATCTTCTATAGTCACTCCCTCTGAAGTGGAGCATCATTCTCCCTCTGTCTTTCATACTCTATACATTGAAACATTCTGTACTGAAGTGACAAATAGCTTCCTCTATTATTAATATTCTATGTATCCATCTAGGATCACTGGATACCAAGATCCTCTTTCTTGAACTTTTTCAAAAAAATTTCTCGCACCCATCTGTGAGCTTGTCATCCTCTATAGACTTTCATCTTCAACCTTGTAGAAAAGGTTCAGATCTTCATCAAGATCCTCATGTATGTGTTATCCCATGGGTGTCTTCTGAGCTCATAAAAGGCCTTCTTTCATTTGAACACATGATTCTACCTCTCATGTGCCTCAACTCTCACTCGCTAGAAATGTCTCCTCATATTCTATGCCTTCTTTTTGTGATAATCCCTGTGCTACGAATATTTCCTTATATCCCACGATGTTTCCATCTACTATATGATGGAACTATGAACTTCCCTTCACATATCGATACTGCATCCTAGACATCATTCTTCTTGAACTGGTCTTCCCTTTCTTCTTGGTTACTTCTTCATAGCTAGAAGGTTCTGCATCAATGATGTCGCTACATTTGTCATATTATTCTTCATCTTAAACTGTTGTCACTTGTTCTTCAAAACAAGTCTCATCCTTCTTTGCTTGTATGTGATTTTACGCGATCTTTCTTACAATTCAAATGCATTAGTTGTATGGTTTGAAACATTTCATAAGGTATATTCATAATGACAAATTTTTATGCATAAATATATGATCATGCAACTATTTTAGCCAATACAACATCCATCCATATGTCACAGAAACTTCTCTAGATGCCTTCCATCTCTACCAGGACAACATTGAGATTGTGCACTAATCCAATATGTTAGCAAAGAGGTTTCATTCTAGATAAGTAGCAATCGAGAGTTGTATAGTACCATGAGCTACTTATCCATCACATTTGTATTAGTAGTATAATGTCATTAATGAAAACATTCTATCATGCATAATACAATAATTGAATATAAACAAACGCATAACAAAACAATATCATGAAATGGCAATTGAATAATTATCTTTATTTTTTTCATGGGTAGACTCCTCCTTGATCCTTTAGCTTCATCATCTTCTTCATTCATAATAGCATCATTTCTCATACAAAATCTAAGATCGACAAGAGGTTCTTCAAGAGTTGAGTTCTTTGTATTCCTCATTGCTTGAGGGATCATCTTTGGATGGTGAGAGCTTGATGTTCACTTGCTCCCATATTCTTTTATCTTATTATGAGTCAAGCTTCTTCTTGTGTGTGTTCTTCCCAGAGTTTGTTGAAAGTAATCACTTCCTTCTGGCACACATTCGTTGAATGAGTGAATCCCATGATCCTATGAGGCCATTCAAGGTGGTTATCACAAATTCTTCATTCTCCACTTCTTCTTCTACTACTTCAATTTGTTCTTTGATTTGAGATACCCTTGTAAAGTATGACTATATGGTCTCTGCATTCTAGATATTCACATTCTTCAACTGTTTTCTTAAAGTAATCTTCTAATTTATGTTCTTCCCTTCAAATATCTTTGTCAAGGAATCAAACATCTCTTTCGGTGTCTTTAGTGAAGACACTTGTGGTATAAGGTGATCAGTGATTGAATCAGAAATGATCTTCTTGGCGTTGACCAATTTCTTCTTGTGTAAGGCTTTTAGCCTCATCTCCCTATAGAAATGGAACCTCCCTACTTATGTAGGTGTCCAATACATTTCCTTCAAGAACTGGTGAGATCCTATAATTCCATGCTTGGAAGTTGTCAACTTAAAAATTATTATCATCAATCTAATGTGATGGATCACTTTGAAATGAGAACCTCAAATGAAAATAGAAAAATATTAGTTCTTACAAATTTGAGGTGTCCGTCTTGGTTCCGGAGTTGGCTGATCTAGGGTCTGTCAGAGAAACCCTAATTTAAAAAACATGGAATATTTTAGATATAATGGGATAGAAATATAGACCTCTTTAAGGTGATATATCCAATGTACTCCTTTTGTAAAAACAGTGGAGGGAAGCTCTCAAAACAGGAAGCCCTAGTTTTTCAATTTCTTTTGCAGAAATGCTTGATACTATTTCTAAGGTATCTCTACAGTTATTGCCCCTCTATGTATAAAACTTTGTACTGAAGTATCCTCACCTGTCCCTATTCAAACACCATATTTTTCATCAGAATCGATTTGACCAATTGGGACTTATGAGTGGTTTCCCAATTTGACCGGTTTCAGGACTGTTCAGAATAGTGAAGTTGTATGGGATTTCACATGTCACTGTTTCATCTTCAGGGTATGAAAATTATACCATAGAAATTTAAGTCTGTTTCATTTCTAGAACTTCTTGATAAATTTAATTTTGACCTTCGTATCCTGAGATATAGCAATTCTCCCTAGGAGTCCTATTTAGAGATGAATCCTGGAAGAGGTTGGAACCCTAACTTGGAGGAATGATATCTCCTATAATATAAAGAATCTGAGGCTGAAGCTGGGATACAATGTAAATCAGGATTTTATCTTTGACCTCTGAAATTTTTCTCCCCTACGACTTCTACAATCCTGAGATATAGTGAATTTACCAAAGCTTATCAATTTTAGTATTTAGGGTTTTTCTAGCTCGAGGTCAAACTAGGGTTTGAATTTCCTAAAGTTACACCCAACCAAAAATATCTACCCAGGAATCTAATATTTGATTTTGATGAGGAGATAAATCCTATGCCAACCTCACTCAAAAATTCCTCTTCTATAAAAATCCCTAATTTCCCGCACCAAAAACTGAAAATGCCTGGAATCGAATTTTGCTTTGATAGAAAGATGTGCCCTTCAATGGAGAGTCAGGATAGCATAATTTTTCTAATGGATTGTGGAGAGAGACCTAGAAAGTAAGAATCCCTATCTTCTACAGCTACACAATGTCTTCTTCTCAGGTTAGCTCTGATACCATGTTATATTTTTATCATTCAAGCTAGCATGATCTTAGGATCTTATCTAAGAGAATAACATGCACATCGATAAACACAAGAGACAAGAGACACAAAGAATTTTCCCTGGGGAAACCGTAAAGGAGAAAACCACACAACTTCCTCAGAGATAGAATGAGCACCAATTGTAGCAATAAAACCCGAAAACATAAAGATGATCTCCAACAGCTTGTTCTCTCTCTCTTACTTGAGAGAGATTCTCCTCTCTCACTCATGTGCCCCAGTGAGTGAGTGTGTGTATGATAAATAGAGAGTATCACTCTCTATTTATATTCTTTCGTTCACTTAATGTCCACTTCAACATGTCAGTGTCACTTAACAATTACTTACTAGGGCCTACATCTCTAGGAGAGTCTAATAACCCTAGTGCCCTACAACTGTGGGGAATTTTCCCTCCGATCAACAAGGAGGGATAACCTTGACATAATTATGGGGACTATTTCCCTGACTTACAATGGAGGGTTAACCTCAAGGACTTTACATGACTTGTTTACTTATTGAATCTCCCGATCGGAACATCAGGGCATGGCATGAATCAATTACATTATAGATACTTCCCAGAATAAACATCGGGGTACAATACATAAGATATACAAGTGAATACATTCTGAAGTTACAA
Source organism: Pseudotsuga menziesii (assembly GCA_001517045.1). Taxonomy (NCBI): domain Eukaryota; kingdom Viridiplantae; phylum Streptophyta; class Pinopsida; order Pinales; family Pinaceae; genus Pseudotsuga; species Pseudotsuga menziesii. Next base: position 7,729 of record LPNX010158199.1, on the reverse strand, counting down.
ATACATCAACATTGCTAGTGCTAGAATTGCTCTTCCAAGAAAAGCGTTTGTTTATTTTATTCGTATTGTTCGATCCCCTGAACACTTCTTCATCCTTGTTGAATAAGTATTCATATTCAAAACGTATATTAACCGATGTGTAATGTTAAACAGCCTTCCCCCTGCTATCATTCCTCACAAAATTCTTCTCCCCAAAATGGAATGTTTCTATGTCCTTCACAAAATCTTCATCCCCTTTCAGTTTTGAAAATTTATAGGCTCTGATACAGAAGGGCAACATAGGAAATGAGTATTTTTTCATATCATGCAAGTATATTCCAATCCCATTTATGAATACTTGACTCACAGCTTCCTTGCAAACTACAAAGTCCACTGCATATCTGGGAAAAAGGGATGGAGCTCGAGAACATCCATACATTCTGATGTACGTTCCCTCCTATGAGAATTAGTAGTCCCCATATAACTTATGACCATGATTTCATTTTCAGACAAGGAGTTTGGTTCCTTATGGAAAATTATCCAGTAAAGAGGCATGAGGAATTCTTCACATATGAGCTTATAATAACTTGCATATTGATGGTCCCACAAGATCTGATAATCCACATATATTATAGTTTCAACTCTATTCTAGATGCACCCCAAATTAGGAAATGGGTGTCTAACCAATATGCAATCTATTAGGTATGAAGACATATATAATTAGTCCTTATTTTGGGTTAAACCTACATGTTCAACTGTAATACATGATGATAGGCTTTCCAAGATGATGTATGCCCAATTAAAAACTGTTCCCTGAAATGATATGTAGTAAATTAGAGGTACCCAATTTAACATATAGATAGTCCCATCTGCCCTACCAAAAATCCTACTCAACAATAAATCTATAATTCAAAAAGGGGTCCTTAATATTTTCCATTCATATTCTCTGCTTGCTTTTTGTATCAACTACTTTCCTGATACTACCATTTTATTAACATATTACAAGGGGTCTATGTTTATACCTTTGATCCATTCTTGAGTCAACATGACCTAGGCTGGAGGTAACTTGTATGTTACTTCTATATGACCTGGATGGAATGAGACAAACACCTCCCTTTTGATGTCAGAAATGATTCTTGAGGTAGGATCAGCTTGTGGTAGAATCCACCCAATAACCTCTGAATAAGGAAAGAGTTCTTGGCACGTAGAATATTTGGTGATTCCAAACCTTCTGATATTTTGATACAAAACCATTTCTTCGAGACCTACATAAGGTATTTCCTAGTCCCAGATAATTTTATACAACTCCCCCCATTTGAATTTGGGGAAATTCATATTATTTATTTTGTATCTTCAAACATTGTTTCTATCCAGGTACCTAATCTAATCTCGACATCCGAATTGTCTTCGCTTATCTTAGATTTCTTCTTGGCACTTTTCTTATGCATTTGGAAATCTTGTTGAACAAAAGAAAAAATGGTACAATCAATTTAAACAACAGTTTGTTGAAGTAATTTTTTCTTAGTACTGGGTTGTGTTGAGAGAACAACATACATGATTTCAATGTTTTCCTTTTCTCCTTGTTTCACAATTTGCAGAGGTGTGGATCATAGTATGAAAGTAAGAAAGGTAAAACACTTCAAAATAATCCTCTTGAAATTTTATCAATACAACAATTATCGGTGGTAATTGTGGTTTTCGATAGTGATTAAACTAATAATTCAATGATGTTTCTTAAGGGAATAGAATTAAGTTTTATGGAAAAAGTGTGAGTTGTGGTGTGAGTAATATATGGCTAGATCGAACCTTTTTCAGGTCAGGAACTAAATTAAGTTGACTTATGGATGAAGCTTCATATTCGTGAGAATATATCACTACTCAATATTATAGAAGAAATTGCATTTCTTTTAGAAGAGATGTCTCTAGACAATGCTTATGGTATATATATAGGATATTTGAATCCTAGATAAAATAGACAACACGCTAAACCATCCCCATGCATCCTCCACCAACCAACTGGGTAATCCTAGCCTAAGTATCTACAATATTTTGTATGGAAAGTAATATATTAAAGGCCTTATGGAACTAACCAGACACCCTTTACCTTAGTGGAGGAGTCGACAAAGGATTGGTATTAATATTCATTGAACAAAACATAGAGCTACACATATCACATAGATACACTAATTGATAGGAAGTACGTAACACTCATACCTTCTAGTCAGTAAGGAGTCTTAAGATGGGGATCTTTAATTCACCGCCACTACTATCCCACTCAAATTTGGAGCATGGACACATCGATGTTTTGAGTATGAACTGGATCTTATATAAATAAGTTTTGTGAGATATCCTTCTTTCATTAGAGGAAATTTGGGATCTAAAATAAGCCTTATAATAAAATGTGCCAAAAATAAATTTTGTGAGTTGGAATTCAAGAACCAATAGAATTTCAATAAAATGAGTCAACCATAATGGTTGAATTGACATATTTGTCATAAAAGAAAACTACTTTTTTTGTTCATATTTTCGACATATCTCCCTGTGTTTTTACTCAAATTTTGAGCAGGAGAGCTTTTTTTATGCGGATTTTAATTTCTCATCCAACGATTACCCACACTGCATAATTTTGACAGACCCTGCTACCACAAAAACAATAAATACCTGAAAAATTGTGATAATGATGTCATCATCACATTTTTAAGGTATTTATTGTTTTGGGGGAAGCGGGGTCTGTCAAAAGTATGCAGTGTGGGTACTCGTTCGATGCATAATTAAATTCTGCATCAAATGAACTCTCCCTCTTGTAATTTGAGTAAAAACACAGGGAGATATGTCGAAAATAAGAACAAAAAAAAGTATTTTTTTCATTCTTCCTCCAAAGTTAATAACTATTATTTTATTATTTTAACTATTATTTTATTATTTTCCTTAGGAGGCGCATTTTAGACCTCAAATTTCCTCTAATGTATCCCTTTCTAAGTAAGCTTCTAAAACACATATAGAGTTTTTTAAAATATTGTCATGTCATTCAAAGTTCTAAAGCTGCTAGGTTTTAAAACCACCCAACCCTATATAAAAGTATGTGCCATGGATTCATGAGAAAGCAACTATCTCAATTTAACATCATCATATTAAAGTAATTTTCCTTAGTAACTTAATAGGGTATACCCCCCTTGTCTTCATTAGGAGTTGAGCCTAAATGGAGGAATCAAGAACAAGGTGACAACCTTGACTTGAGGCTTCCCCCAAGGACACACCTAGTGGCTTGAATATGTCTTCCACGTTCCCCCCTAGGTGTGTGAAAGGTGGCAACAGTAGGGAAGTTAGAGGGAAAGGGGGACATAATTGAGTAGTGGGATATAGTTAAGATCTATAGGGTTTTGGTCTTAAGATCATAATAAATATAGTGACTAGGAGTTGGGTTATAAAATGTAGGTGTTATATGTGTTAAGGTTTAATATTAATGGGAGAAATAAAGGGGTGGGGGTTAGGGGTAGCTATGAGGAAGGGATTAGACAAAATGAGAGAGGGTTATAGTAAGGGTTAGAGGGAGGAGGGAAGAGAGAGAGAGAGAGGGGTGGAAGTGGGTTAATTGGAGTGTGGGAGTAGCACATAGAGAGAGAGGGGGGGAGAGAGAGTGAGATAGAGAGAAGGGGAGAGAGAGAGAGAGAGAGAGAGAGAGAGAGAGAGAGAGAGAGAGAGGGAGAGAGGGAGAGAGAGGGAGAGAGGGAGAGGGACGGAGGGAGAGAGGGAGGGATAGAGATGGAGAGGGAGGGAGAGAGAGACATAGAGAGGGAAACAAAGATAGAGGGGAGGATATGGAGAGATAGAGATGAGGGGGGTTGATTATTAGGTAAGGCTAGCGAGTGGGAGGATGGGAGAGAGAGAGGGAGGAGGGGGTTAATTGTAGGTGTGGGAGTAGAACATAGAGAGAGGGGGGGGAGAGAGAGGGAGAGAGAGAGAGAGAGATGTCTTATCAATATTACCAGTATCCACATCCTAATCAATAGTTACCATTTTTGGATACTTTAGATCTGTCGTATGTTTGGATTAATCAATGACCCCATTCATAATGATCCCTCATGGTAGGTCATCCCTATTAAGTTACCATTTAATATACCAAAGTTTAATGGTAAACACAGTGAGGACCCCAAAAAACACATAATGACATATCATTTTTGTTGCTCATCTAATTATCTGATGGATGGTTCAATATGTTTTCATTTTTTTTAGAGAACCTTCATTGGGGTGGCTACAAAATGGTATATTGAGATACCCCAACATTCCTTTTGGGATTTCAATACCCTAGCAATTCCATTTTGACACATTTTCAGTTACTAATTCGATATGAAACAACTAGGGATTTTTTGAACTCACTCTGTCATTCCTCTTCCACCCATATCTCTAATCATAGACATGAGTGGAGACGATGATGTAGGTTGATAAAATATCCTATGCTCGATCAGTTACTCACTGATTGGTTTACCAAATCATTGATTCCCCCCATTTCTAGGGATGTTTCCATGGGATTTGTTGTTATCGAGGAGAAATATATCAGTCATGATCAATACCTTAACTTGGTTTATTCCCACTCATGAAATTGGTATTAATTAACCCCCCATGCTCCACATCCCACTTCAAATCCTTCAAGAACTTCAACAGAGCCACTCGATGATGGCATTATTGGATCTATCTAATCGAAATCAAAGGCTAAATCCTCTAAGAAGCAAAACCAACCAGCCACATCTGCTAATCAAGCTATTTCAAATGTTAATACTACTTTTCCTCCTATTGTGTCGACCGAAGTGAATGTGGTGCAATCCTCATAATCTTCTAGAGGAGAGAATAAAGGAAAAAACAAAGCTAAGAAATATGAGAACCAAAAGGAAGGTAATAAAACATAGAACCATGATGTTAATCCCAAAAAAAGGATAAAGGATAAATTCCCACACCTCATCTATAGAGGTGGCCACTTCACCAAGGAGTGTCCTTGTCATGAGGAAGTCAATAAATTTCTTAAAAACACCTATGTTACTGTAGTTTTGACAGATCCTTAACCTACCCAATAACAATTGATTGAAAACCAATCCTTGCATGGGAATTCTTCATCCTCCATAGATGAATTTTAAATGATATCTATTGACATGGTCAATATTAATACCATATCTCATAGCTATGACCCGCCTCCAGCCAAGAAACATGATAATACTTCAACTGATAAACCTCTAGTTTCCAACCCTCCCCTACCAACAAAATTCATATCAATAAACATGTTCTTGACACGGTCCTTTGACCACCAAAGAGTACAATTCAAAATATTTTATTCAATCCCAACACATGGGAAACCCAATATTACAACATAGTTGAGGATTTGGATCAAACTCCATGTTCCATGTCTACCCTTGAGGTATTCTAGACCTTCCCCACAAAGAGGAAGAAAATGTTGTCCAGCCTTGGAGCCATGGATCTAGAGAATAGTAATGTCATTGATTTCAAACTAGATGATTTCAATTCTAGGGTTTCCCATCAATTAGCATTCCAAATATCCACAAACGTTATTGGGAATATAATCCATTGTACCGTAATGGATGAGGGTGCCTCGACTTTGTTCATCTATTTATCCTATTGCAGAGATATTGGCTCTTCTAATATTGATTGCTCACCTACGACATTAAAGGCCTTCAATGGTCATGGTTTTTAACCTTATGGACTACTTCCCTCCCTCCAAGTCAAACTTGAGGGAAGATCAGTGTCCACTAACATCAAATTTGTCGATGCTCCTCTAGATTACAATATTGTTCTAGGTCAAAAATAGTTCTACATGATGTAAGCTATTGCTTCATCTATGTTTTGAGTAGTCCAGCTCCCATTCAAAGGGAATATTGTCACCATTGACTGGCTATATTTTTGTTCACCAGGCACAAATTCCAACTCTGTGAACAATGTTCCACTTTTGGCTTCTTCAAATCCATAGTATCAGAATATATGAGTGGGTCTATTGAAAGAATCTTCTCTCATGGGATTTTTCCATTAAATACCCCACCACCTCCTTCGTAGAAGACATCCATGAACATGATCTCACCTTCGAGCTATGAATCCTGGGATAAAGGGAAGTTAATCACTAATTCGACATCATTAAGACATTTTGAAGAAATGTACCAAGTTATCCAATCCACTAGTATCCCCACTACCAATGGTTAGTTGTTGGTGCAAACACATATCACCTACCATATTGGTTAGAAAACCCGTCCCCATATCTGGATGATCTTCTGCACACAGTTCCTTATTATGAATCCATTATGGAAGTTATGTCTTTAGACGAGATGCCTTGGAAAGATAATCATCACTAATCCTCTTTCCTTCCCAATTTCCATATGGTAGAGGACCATTTTGAAACCACGGTTTCATCTGATATCATAACTAATCCTCTGTCACTAGTGCTCATCCATGATGTTGGTTTCGAGGGTATTCTGAGAAACATTACCAAGACCATCCTGATTGATATATTAGTGAAACTTGGAATCCTAGAGAACATCAATGTCGGTCAAAATTCTCCCCCCTCATAGCTAAATTCTTATACGACCCTTTTCAAATAATTTAGAGATATTTTCTCTTGAACCTATGAATAAATGCCATGAATAAACCCTTCAATCATCATTCATAAAATTAATACTTACCCCGACATCAAGCCAGTGTGTTAGAAACTTCAACAAGTTCATCCATAGAAAGAAACAACCATTAAGGAAGAGATTGAGAAACTTCTTAAATATTGGTTTATTTACCCCATACCTTGGACTGAATGGGTGTCTAATATTGCCCCAATAAACAAGAGAGAGAGAGAGAGAGAGAGAGAGAGAGAGAGAGATAGGGCTGGGTTAGGGTAGAAGAAGAGAGAGGATGGGGTGATTAATGGGATGGGTGAGAGAGAGAGAGAGATGAGGGGGGTTGATTATAGGTAAGGTGGATAAGCGAGCTTCAATAAAAAAAAGACTAAGATATCATAAGAGTTAAGGGTTATGGGAGGATTAGGGAT